>JAJSOF020000023.1:6967434-7377434 GCA_025594305.2 Periplaneta americana | reverse complement strand
GTTGTAAAAATGTAACTAGGCCTACATTTTATATTGTGGCAGCTTCAGTTAATATACTCATAAGTATATGATTTCGTTTCTTGCTTTTCATATCTCATTTCTACTTCTTAAATATACTCTGGAAGTTCTCATGAATTGCTTTACTTCTTGGTAAAAAGCTAATAACAGAATTGAGATTTCTTTTAATATTGCAGTACATTCTAATGCATTGGTACAATTTTTTTCTTTTCCTGCATTTCATATTTCAAATAAATTTCAGTCGCATAGACTTAGAATTAGTAGAAGGTACTCTTGCCAAAAATAATACACTTCCTTTAAATGTTATAGTGTTGGGGCATATTTGAATTTTTTTATAATTAAAATTGTTTTCTCTCATATAATGAACTGTGAGCCATAATAATCTAACATATTTCAATAAAACTAGTAGTGTGTCTTTATTATACATCCGGTAGGATATCCTGAAAATTTCTTACGTCAAATATTTTTTCTACAAAGTGTTCTGATAACTTAGACAATGTATGTTTCGGTAAACAGCGTTTAAATTTAAATATACAGGGTGAACTAAAAGTATGTTATTAATTTTAGGGGGTTATTCTTTGAGATACTATTTAAAACAGAAAAGTTTAATACAGTTTTGCTCGTTTTTGCTTTCTTTCCGAGATAGAAATTGTTTTATATGAATCATTTCATAGCGTGTTTTGGAAAATTCATTCATTTAATTCCCAATATGCCCAATTTAAGACAGCGGTGTATTATGATAATAAATTATTGAAATAATTTTAATTTTGTCTTTTACATATGAGGCGTTCGGAGCTAAAGTGGATCAAGTCCATGAGACGTAGTTTTGAGGTAATAGGATTTAAAGTTAATTTGCTCTAGTGAGACTCGTTCAGACATGGTTTCTTGTAAATAGTTCTCTTAATCTATCACAAAATATCTCAGTATATGGTAACTTCATCACTATAGAATTTTGTTATTCTAGGTTTAATTTGTAATTCAGTAAATACAAAAATATTCTTTGTTCTTAATTTCTATGATAAATTGTCTAGCTTTCATTAATCAGGTAATCTTGTCGTACTTTAATTTTTATTGTAATTTTAATTGTAAATTTAATATTAATTGTAATTTTATTGTTCATATTATAGTTGTAATCCTCTGGTAGAGGGGCAGAGAAGGCCTGATGGTCTTATCTCTAAAATAAATAAATACTAATTATCTAATTTCACTAGCCATAATTTTATTGCTCCATTCTCAAATTCTAGATTTATAAAATATAAACAATTGTGGTGTTATTTTATGCAACGCTTTGGTGACTTGATCCACTATGGCTCATTACGTCGTGAACAAATAATCTGAGCCAAAAGTGACTGGTGTCACCTACCGGCGAATGCTTGGAATTAAGACTTGAGCCATTACTGCTCGGAAAAGATCCAACTTCAGATAATCAGAAAATGAAATAAACTCAGTTTATGAAAATTTGTGACTTGATCCACTTTAGCTCTGAACGGCTCATGTGCAGAAATTTGATCCCAACAAATATAATATTGAAAAATTTCTTTCCTGAACTAAAAGTTACAGTTCCTCGGATCAGATTTCTGAACATTTGAAGGACAAAACAAAAATTCTTTTAATCATGCATTATCATAATACATAGCTATCTTAAATTGACTGAGCATATTGGGAATTCAATCGATGGCTTTCACAGAACACGCTGTGGAATGATAAATATAAGCATATTATATTCTCGGAACAAATAGACTATAAATTTTATGCAAAATTGTTCAGAAAAAGCGGTGTTCAATATAAGCAAATAAAAAGTATTTGAAATTTTTTCTCTTGCTAAAGATCAACTACCCTTACACACTAATTTAGTAATCAAACAACTCTACAATATCACTATTGTTTTTCAATGTCGAAATAATCCTGTTCCAGTAAATTCTCCACAATTCCGGCTTTCATAATCCACACTGGATTTTTCCCCAGTTAGTCCGAATTAGTAAGGTTCTACTGTATATAGTTGAGTGATATTCTTTGTAATTCAGATAAACTCGAAGATAAGTGATTCTGGTATTAACATCCTTTTCAGCCAGTAAAATAACTTCAGAATCTTAGTCAGGTGCTAGACTTTCTTGTGAGCATATTACAATTCCAGACAAAACAAAACACAAATATCGACTTATTAATTTTAATCTGTACATTAAAACATGTTCTTTTCTGTACTAATACTATAATAATTATTATACTATTGTTTTTGTGTTGTAATGTATTTGTGATTGAATATATAATTAATTATATTCCATACTTTATGCATTTATTCGTGTATTATTTTACTAATTACGTTAATTTTTTTGCATAGTCATAAAATTAAATTTTGTTACTTTAAATTCTTAACAGCAATTTAATTGCTAATTTAAATGATAACAATTTACTAAATCTGTCTTTTGAAGTATACTCAGAATTCCAGTTAAGTTCCCTGCTGCTACAGGGTGTTCAAGAAATTGACTCTCCAAGAGAAAGCAAGGTACAAACATTGTATTACAGTTCTGTTTCAGTGCAACTTCATTTCAAGGCACATGACCGTATTTTGTTTGGCTGAGTGTAACTGTGGTTCGCAGATAGATGACACACCCAAAGTGAAACCTACAGACGGCACAAAAACCCAAAGAACGGCTGAACAGCTGAAACAGGACCAGGAAGACATCGCGGATATCGACTTGGGGGACCCCAACCTCCAAAAGGCTGCCTCCAAGATACAGGCGACGTTCCGAAAACGGGTCACGATCCATAAAAAAGCTGCCCCAACGACGACACCGAAAGCTGGAGACAACCCGGCAACGAAGTCTAAACAGGCGGAGTAAAATAACTCCATGTTGCAGCGTCCTGAGCCACTTCCAATTGCTTGCTGTACATATTATAAAACTGACCTTAGATCTTTGCTTGTTGTAGCTACCAGCACTGAAGGACTTAGTGATAAATCCCGGAATCAAAATGGGCGCTCCTGTCTGCCTGGCATACCTTAACATCGTAATATGCTTGTGTGTAGTTGTTTGTAGATAGAATAGAGACCCTCAGCGCTGAGATCAGCGACGAAGACGGCAGCCACAAACACCAAGCACTTCCTTCACCTCCCTTACCTCGCCTGCAACATATCAGCTTCCCAAGAAACAAAAACCTTTCATAGAATTTAAAAAAAGAAAATTTTCCTTCAAAGTTAACTGAAATGGAATTTTGTTTATTTTTATTTTCACACTCATTACTCTTACACCTATAAAATTCTATTTCCAGATAACATGAAGTAATATTTCTTTTGTTAAAGTTATTTCGCACGATTATGTCGTCACTAGAGTCTTTTCCCCCCTCTGTAGCGATGTCTTAGCACGAATCTGTAGATGTCCTGATACTTGTGAAAGTAGATTGTTTTGTGTGTTATAGTTTGTTGGATCCCTTGCATAAAACGGGTATGGTAGCTATAGCAACCTTCAGGTACGAAGACGGTCCAATTTAGATCCTATCTGCGCATATGCATGCACGTGATCTTGTAAATAATAAACTACATTCAATTCAGTAACGAAGTTTAACTTATCTCTTTTCGTATACTCGGGAACAATTTTACAATGTTAAATTACAAATTAACAATATACAAATCACGAGTAAAAGATTACAAATGCTTGTAAACTCTGCTATACAATGCAATCTTATTAACTTGTAAAGTTTGACAAGCCCTGCAAAAACATCTAAAGAAATTTACAAATGGAAGTTCTCATTATACAATGTCGCCAACGATAGTTTACGAAAAATCCCAAAAGTTTTATGTTTATCACTATCAACGGATATGTTTATATTTTATCCTACAATAGATTATAAGCTCGCTGAAACATATTTCAACAATAGAAAATAGAAACATTTAAAATATTTCGCTATATTGGTAACGCTAGAGTTTCGTGATGTGATTGGTCGATTAGACTAATGCGTTGATTGGCCCACAATTTGAGTAATCATAGCAACCGCCAAATTCAACAGATTTACAAGAATTGTAAACAGTATGAAACTGCTCCTGGTGGCAGAAGAAATAATCAACTGTTATGCTCTCTGACAGTTTAACGCTATTTTAGGATTCATATTTATACCGTATAGTTCTGTAATTTTACTTACTTATTGCTTATATTTCAATTTGAAACTTTTCTCGATTATTTACACAACTATCGTAACTTCCAAGTAGTAAACAAAGCAACACATGATAAAAACATACCACAAGTAATCGAAACTTCAGTTGCATTAGCGACTCTGGTGGCAGTGGCAAGAACTATAGTAAAAGTCAACGATAATAATGTCTTCAATCAAATAGGCCAGTATAACAGCATGAGATACGATACAAAATTTCTCAGAGCATTAGACTCGTAATTCAATCAATTTCAGGCATTAAAACAATTGCATTCTGTTTCGTTATCGATTTATGTGTTATTTTTAATTATAAAACCAATTACTTTAAGTAATTGATTAACTAGCGGACTTACTCGTGTTAATTATGTAAGTCTGTGCGGCTTACAGCTGTTTCGGTGCTTTAATCACACCATCCTCAGAGCCTACTAGATCTCGGCGTCATCTCGAACTTCTCTGCCTGTTGTGTGGGTGCGTTTGATTGTTGAAAGGTGTTGAAAAGTGGAGTCAAATAGTGTGTGTGTACTGAAATTGATCTGTGTGTTGAGGATTTGACATAACATAATAGACAACATCATAAGAAAGACAAAATAAAAACTTAACAAACACAAAAACACGCAAAACACAACACAAACACAAGGACACAAGAAATACATCACACTAACATATGAAAACAAAAGCACACATAAGATCGCATCTTCATTCAGAAAACAGAAATACAACATAGCATACAGAACAGAAAACACACTACAAAGACATCTCAACACACAAACTACACAAACAAATAAATACGACCACACAGGCGTATACAAACTCACATGTAATAGTTGCGACAAGTTCTACATTGGACAGACAGGCAGATCATTCCAAACACGCTACAAAGAACACATTAAAGCAATAACCAGAGGACACAATACATCTACATATGCCGATCACATAACCAATGCTAACCATACATACAATAACATAAATGCGGACATGGAAATCCTACACATACAACCCAAGAAGCAAAAACTCAACACACTAGAACAATATGAAATATACAAACACATTAAAACACACCCCAGTCAAATTCTCAACACACAGATCAATTTCAGAACACACACACTATTTGACTCCACTTTTCAACACCTTTCAACAATCAAACGCACCCACACAACAGGCAGAGAAGTTCGAGATGACGCCGAGATCTAGTAGGCTCTGAGGATGGTGTGATGAAGCACCGAAACAGCTGTAAGCCGCACAGACTTACATAATTAACACGAGTAAGTCCGCTAATTAATCAATTACTTATACTCAAGTGTTAAAAGTAGTGTACACAAGATTCAAAATCAGTTACTTTACTTAGCCAATGTCCGAAATTTGATAATTATTATAAACATGCCATGGAAATGGCAAACAATGTTTCCACATGCTTACTACAACCAGTAACGGACAAAAACAGATTTTCTCCCAAGATCACGTGATTGAATACGAGCAGAAGCCTTCTGAACCGGGTCGTATTCGTACCTGAAGGTCGTTATGGAGAGATAGAATCCAGATTTGATACACATCACGCTCGATTAGAACAATATTGTCTGTGTGTAGTAGAAACTTGAAAGTTCACTCAAACTAGTAGAGGTTCGAAGAAAGGTTTAGATTAGGTTATTTTTCATTCGTAGTAAAATATACAGATCGCAACGTTTCGAAGGTTGAAACTACCTTAGTCTTTAGATAGAAAACGAAGAAGAGGAGTACTCTATTCGCTGGAGTTGTTACAATTATCACAATTATTCACTGACCGACGATTGGGAACAAAATGCAGAATAATGAATTATAGACAAAGAGGAGAATTTAAGAGTGTTTTTCAAAGAAATAACTACGAAGTGAAACAGAACTGAAATACCAGATGAAACACTGAAGTAATTAAATAATTAAAATACGGTATAATCCTTTGGTCCAGGGAGCATCCGTTTTTGGTGCAAGGATAATTCGGTTAAGGGGTTGTTTTCATTTAAGTAAACAATTATGTACAATGAGGTCAACACAAAAAAATATTTCCGCACACAATCCACGCTATTTTCACACTGGTTTGGAGTGATTTATTAAATAATGTATTCAACATTAATAATTTAGAAACATGTTAAACGAATTATCCTTGTACCAAAAACGGATGCTCCCTGGACCAAATAATTATACTGCATTTTAATATATGTACGTGAACGACCACAAATATTATCAGAAAATTCAGACTATAAATATCTAAAAGTTTATAAGGAAATGAACTCACAATTGGACAAAAATTACAAGGTACCACAATAAGACTTATTAGAACTTAAATATCTAATAAAAGTATAAAAAAGTTACTAATAATATTTTTTTAGAATTCACTTTTTACTTTAAGTTAAATTTTCCAAAATTTGAAAATTTTCACACATATTATTTCATAACTCCACAATCATTAGAGATAGAAATATGAAATTTTGTAAACTGATTTAACATGCATTTATGCAAAAGGTAGACTAAAATAATGCCCATTTCTTTGAAAATAGAAAAATTATGGTACAAAACATTATGTAACTTTTAATATATATTATATAGGAAAAATAAAAAACAATTGTATTAAAATAAACAACTCTACATGTCTGAGAGTGGCCTACTTTTCAGAAATAAGTGTTTATTACATGCAGGAAAAATATTTAAAATGTCAGATAGATCACAAAAATGTTATGGTTACCAAATGATGTAACTGCAGAATTTTTTTTTTTTTCATAGTTTGATAAAACTGATTTGAAAAATATTATTAGTAACTTTTTTATACTTTTATCAGATATTTAAGTTCTAATAAGTCTTGTTGTGGTACCTTGTAATTTTTGTCCAATTGTGAGTTCATTTTCTTATACAATTTTAGAAATTTAGAGTCTGCATTTTCTAATAATATTTGTGGTCGTTCACGTACATATACCCTTAAGGAGTTAGGTACAGCTTACAGCAGTAAAATTTTCGGAAATATTCAACATTTTTTTCCCCCATTACAGTATCTTGTACAATAATGAAAATTGATGTGTGTAAAACACTGCCCTTCTGCTATATGAAAAAAAAAATATATTTTTACGATTTGAAACATTTTTTTTTTTCAAAATTCAAAATGGTGGCAGTTCACTGTGCAGTGATGAAGCCTTTCCCTCATAACTCATAAACGTGTTAACTTTTTAATTTTCTCTCTCTTTTATTACTTGCTGAAACTCATGTTTACAATATCATGCTCTTTCAACTACATTCCTTAATAAATAATATTTTTTTTTATTTTATGTTAGAAGAAAATACTGATATTTGACCATTTTTAAAATGAATTTATTTTTTTTTATCAGACAGTCTATGAAAGGTAGAGATGTGACTTTGCATCATATTGTAGGTATGGGCATGCATAAATACACACAAAAATTTTTGTTACAAAATGTTGGATAGCTTTTTAATTATGAGGGAAACGCTTGATCACTGCACAGTGAACTGCCAACATTTTGAATTTTGAAAGAAATATATATAAATATTTTTTTAAATCGTAAAAATATTTTTATCTTGTAGCAGAAGGACAGTGTTTTACACATACTAATTTTCATTATTGTACAAGATACAGTAATATAGGAAAAATGTTGAATATTTCCAAAATTTTACTGCTGTAAGCTGTACCTAACTCCTTAAGGGTATATGTACGTGAACGACCACAAATATTATTAGAAAATGCAGACTCTAAATTTCTAAAATTGTATAAGAAAATGAACTCACAATTGGACAAAAATTACAAGGTACCACAACAAGACTTATTAGAACTTAAATATCTGATAAAAGTATAAAAAGTTACTAATAATATTTTTCAAATCAGTTTTATCAAACTATGAAAAAAAAAAATTCTGCAGTTACATCATTTGGTAACCATAACATTTTTGTGATCTATCTGACATTTTAAATATTTTTCCTGCATGTAATAAACACTTATTTCTGAAAAGTAGGCCACTCTCAGACATGTAGAGTTGTTTATTTTAATACAATTGTTTTTATTTTTCCTATATAATATATATTAAAAGTTACATAATGTTTTGTACCATAATTTTTCTATTTTCAAAGAAATGGGCATTATTTTAGTCTACCTTTTGCATAAATGCATGTTAAATCAGTTTACAAAATTTCATATTTCTATCTCTAATGATTGTGGAGTTATGAAATAATATGTGTGAAAATTTTCAAATTTTGGAAAATTTAACTTAAAGTAAAAAGTGAATTCTAAAAAAATATTATTAGTAACTTTTTTATACTTTTATTAGATATTTAAGTTCTAATAAGTCTTATTGTGATACCTTGTAATTTTTGTCCAATTGTGAGTTCATTTCCTTATAAACTTTTAGATATTTATAGTCTGAATTTTCTGATAATATTTGTGGTCGTTCACGTACATATATTAAAATGCAGTATAATTAGTTGGTCCAGGGAGCATCCGTTTTTGGTACAAGGATAATTCGTTTAACATGTTTCTAAATTATTAATGTTGAATACATTATTTAATAAATCACTCCAAACCAGTGTGAAAATAGAGTGGATTGTGTGCGGAAATATTTTTTTGTGTTGACCTCATTGTACATAATTGTTTACTTAAATGAAAACAAATTAAAAGTAACATGGCACATAAATATTATTTTAAAAAAATACAGGAAACAAATGTAATATGTAAGTAAGTAATATAAATTGTACCATATGGAATAATTAATACTTAATATGTACCGCTTGTATATTCGTGAAAGATATTCCATCTCTCACTTTCATTTGATCATGAAATAACGCAACGAAAATCAAACATTAGTTCCGTGTGTGGTGTAGGAGAAGGTCAAAGTTTCAATAAGTATTTTCGTATAGGCGTAGTTATTTTGAAATCTTCTCCATTCTTTGCCTATAATTTTTTGCTTTCAAATTTTTAATCATATAATTAGTCATTTTGTAACATCCAACGATACCACGTTACTCCGCTCTTCTTTTCGCCTGAAGGTTGAAGCATATCTAACCTTTAAAACTGTGTGATCTGTATTTCACTAGTAATTGAAAAATTCCAATCAAAGCTCTCTTAAACAATTCACCATTGCATTCGTCCATTTAGAAGTTTGAAGCCCTGTTTTCAGACATTAGAATTTACTTTTTTTTTCTCTCTCTCTTAGATACTTAAAGAAACGTTATCGAGTAAATAAAACAATTGAGATCGTATTTATTTCTGTGTAATGTAACTGTGGAATGTTTCCGTGGTAACAGATTTAAGTTATTTATGTCGTACGTATTTATATTATTTGATCAAACTGTGATATAAAAATGCAATGCAACCAAAGGTAGGTACAAAAATAAAGTGCAAAATATTTCATGTCCTTGACACATTGTGTATAGATACTTGAGAGTAGATTGTACTATTAAATTTACAACTTGCTCTATATACAGGGTGTTTAAAAAAGTGTCGCATACTTTTACAGGAGGTAGCGTAGGTCGAAACTAGAAAAAATATCCCACAAACATGTGTCCGGAAACAAATATCTGTTGAGATATTGACCATGCTGTATTGCGCCCTATGATCTTCATTCCTTTAAAAACACAAAACAATGGTGCATGTTTTCAGAGTCTCTCATTTTATTTGTGTTAGTATTCAATGGTGTAGGCTGTCTGTAGTACCTAACTCGGAAGTTTAATGGGCGATGAATTGGTCGAGGAGGTTCAGTAGCATGGCCTCCCCGATCACCTGACCTAAATCCTGTGGGGACATTTAAAGACATTGGTGTATGGCACACCCATCGACAATGTACAAACGTTACAGGAGCGTGTATTCAATGCATTTGAGTAAATCTGACAACAGCCAGATGTGGTCGCAATAGTTCGTGATTCACTAAGAAGAAGGGCATAAGCATGTGTAACGATGCGTGGTAACCACATAGAGCACCTTCTGTAGTGTCTACGTAACAGATAGGTGGGTATCGTAGCATGGCCCATATCTTAACAGATATTTGTTTTCGGACACATGTTTATAGGTACTTTTTTTTTCTAGTTTCGACCAAAGCTACGTCCTGTAAAAATATGCGACACTTTTTTAACACCCTGTATATAGAGAACTCGCACATAAAGAACAAGCTTTAGTTGAACTGTGAACGTAATATAAATGTATTTCTGGTAACCCTCTGGTAAAATACATGAAAATTTAGGAAGAAAATCTTAATGTATTGAATATTATTTCGATATAAGTTAGAAAGCAATTTACTTTTCGTTTGACTTTCCACAGGCTTTTAAAATTCGTTACCAGCAAATGAACATTTGTAGCCAAAGGTAGAAGGATTATGGTGCAGAAAATAAATCCACCACCATCATCATCATCACCACCACCAATATAAATAACTACAACTTGAACCATTGGCTACAAATGTTTAGACCATATATTCATCAGGAATCTCATTTTTCTTCTTTCACTTGGTTAATAATTAAGTTAAAAATGTATTATATTTTCTATATAATATTCATACTTAATCTTGCCTTGACTTTCTTTAGTCGTCTAGTTTGTTACTTAAACTATAAATCTTCACTTAACTCTGTCTGTCTCCACTTCTGAAAACGCCCAAATCGATTAGGGGAGAGTTGGGTAGTATCGGACATCGGGTAATATCGGACAGTGAATTTCTTTCATCTACAACCAGATGATAGTACCTGAATTACATGGTTACGTTTCTGTGATATCGGATAAAAGCTACGTAACCACGTCATTCAGGTACTACCATCTGTGATAGATGAAAGAAACGCACTGTCCGATATTACCCGACGTCCGATACTACCCAACTCTCCCCTACTATTTCTACTCTTATCTTTATCTCTCATTGCCTATGTTCCGCTTCGATTCCATTCTTCGAAAATAAAACATTTACAGTTACATTAAGAGTCATTTGTAACAAAGCTGCATTCATTAAACTCATTCTAAATTTACGTAGCGTATCGTAAAAAAAAGTGTAATTTTAAACGAGCTCTGAAAAACGAAGCCTTGTTACTGTAGAGGAGGCTGTGTGTGTGTATTGGACGTGTAATTGGACACAGGGAATTTTTCTCTTTAGAAATCTCATTAGCTCCGCTCGTAACAGGTTCCCATGTGAAAGTTTTCCTAATTCCAGTGAAATTGGTACTTGATTTAATAATTTTTGTACTGTCTCGAATAAAATGAATTGTTTGCTGTTCAAATTGGATCCATGTTGTCTTTGGCCATGACGTAATAGCTTGAGAGATCCAATTGCTTAATTGACTTTCGCAGCAAAAAGTTTGTTTCCGTTCATATGTTTTCTGTTGACATGGAAACCATAAAAAACAGTTGAAGTCTATCTACGATTTTATTGATCTATACTAATTACGTTCCCAGTATGCTGATATGAATATCACTCAATCAAATAGGCTATGATAGTAGTGTACACTCCAGTACATTACATTTTCCAAGGCTTCATTTCAGAGCTTTTTTAAAACTTTAAAATTTGTTACGGCGGTATAGAAAGATATACTTCCCATTAGATTTTATCCTTTGTCAGTTTACTATCTCCTTTTGTAAAATATGATTACTAATTCTAATTTTCTTGACCTATGTTTTAGACTCGGATTTTTAAATTGGTATCAAGATTCTCTCAAAATTTCATCAAATAGGCTAGTTGTCAGCACAATCGTTATAAAAATACCTGGGATGAATTTTCGGTGTCTACAATTCTATCGTTAAGATGTACGAAATTAGAGCTCTCAATAAACTAATATCAAACCTGCTGTTCTACAATAATTGTTAACATTTAGTTTATTTCTAGACCAGTAACTTCATTGGAAGAGTCAAAGATATTTTGTTACGCAATTTGTTTTGAGAATATTAAAGCCTCTATTGCATATCAACAATAAAAAATGCAGAATGATAATTTAAAACAAATCACTAATATTTATTATATTTTAAAATGAATAAGTCTAAAATGTTCTTATAACCTATAAGAATACGACAGTCTAAATGTGTTTCAAATAAATTAAATAAGTGTTATTTTGCATTTTATTTTTGTGGTCACCATTGACGTCAGCATGACGTGGGTGTTTTGTTGTTCGGTTTGTCTGTTTTTATGTTGGTGATAATAAGTAATTGGAGGTGTTAGTACAGCATCTGTTTTATAAACTCACAACAAAATCAGAGGTGTTATGGCGTACTTAAAATATGCATAATTATTTTTCTTTAAACTAGTATCATCACTAATAAAATTGCATCATTAAACCATTAACTGTAAGATGAAAACTATTATAAAATACTAAATATATAAATCGTTGACAATTTTATGAGCTAAAATAAATTTAAAATCAATGCAATCACATTCAGTGTTAATTTTACGTTATGTGTTATTTAATGGCACTAATGTTGAACTGAATGTCACTAAAACATTTATGTTCAAGTACTACATCGATTTCAGCACAAACATGCATGTTCACAACACAAAAAAGCACAGAGCATTATGACTTCTGTTGCACGTAAATAAAATGTGGACACGTATACATTAAATGGAAGGTGAAACACAAATTTTAATCATACACTTTGTAAATCTGCAAACAATTTTCACATTTGTTTTAATTGTCACCGATATATGTGTAAAATAACAGAAGGTAATTAATAATACGCATGGGATTTCCATTCATCTTAACGATATTGGCGTTCAGAGAAGGCAGTGGCCAATATTTGCTATTGTTGCGTCTTTGATACTGAGAATTTCCGAAGGCTACGAGTAAAATAAATAATTATTTATTAACGCTTAGGCCAATATTAGATTATGAAACAGCGGAATTTACAAGACTTATCTTTTATTTAAGTAAATAAATAAATATTGCTTTCTTCTGCAAATGAATGAGCTTATTGTCTGTCTTTTGTTTCCCTAAAAGTACCCGTAAAACTGTTAGAAATCCCATGCTTATTTTTAATGACTCTACTTATATAAGGACTGTAAAATATTAATAATAAAGTCTGGAGTAACTGGGTCTATATTGAACAAAAGCAAACAGGGAAAGGCATGTACTTATTGAAGGGGAACTGAGATCGATACTGAACTAGAACATTTTCCTGAAAATGTCTTGCATAATCCTTGCACAAAAGATGAATATTATAACATAATATGAAAATATAAATTGCAAAGCCACCTGTGAAGAAATATAGAGAACAAATGAAAGCTTTCTAAACACTGCCAAGAATGTCAATATGTGAACAGGCAGAATTTAAAACAGTTGCCGTGATATAAGTGAGGATCTTTATTAAGGTTCTGTACTTTTATTAGTATCGATACGGTCACGAATAAAATTCATTGCAGCACGTGCAAGCAAGAGAGGTTGACTCAAGAATAAACCCAAAACATTTAACATTTTAGTTAACTTATAAAATATTTTCTCTAAAGTTTATGTGATAGTAATATGAAAATTGGTCCACACCTGTGGAGTAACGGTCAGCGCGTCTGGCCGCGAAACCAGGTGGTCCGGGCTCGAATCCCGGTCGGGGCAAGTTACCTGGTTGAGGTTTTTCCGGAGTTTTCCCTCAACCTAATATGAGCAAATGCTGGGTAACTTTCGGTGCTGGACTCCGGACTCATTTCACCGGCATTATCACCATTTCATTCAGACGCTAAATAACTTAGATGTTGTTACAGCGTCGTAAAATAACCCAAATAAAATATGCAAATTGTGCTGAAATTTTTATTTACAAGTATTCGCTGATTTATTTCACAATCAAAATCTTTGGCCTTCATTTAGTAATTTTCAAACACAAGAAAGATACATAAAGTAAATTTAACTTCATGACTTTTATTGCATACAGGTATATTCTACTGTATGTAGACATCTTTTGTACAAATCCCGAATTAATAAAAAGCATATACCTATGTTATTGTGTTTATAAAAAAACAGATAAAATTCTACCCTGTCTTTTTTTAAAACCAAATACCAGACAAAGTTATGAAATAGCTTGCCATGACACCCCTGACATAAATAATGGATTTTTTGGAATGCTTCTTTTATTAAGTGTGTTTATTTTTAAACATGTTTTATGTAGGAATTTTAATAATTGTTATTTCATAAGTAAATATTGATGTCAATATAAATATGCTTTAACACAGTTTGAAATAAGTTTTGGATTGTTAACAATTTAAAGTTCAATGCGGTAGTTAATATTTAACTAAGCACAATATAATGCAATCAGTGTTTTTGTGCAACCCTGGATGTTTTCGTACGTCTTGATCTGTTCTTACTGTTAGTTCATTTCTATTGTGTTACTATAAACATTACTTATACATACAATATAATCCACGGTCCCTTAAATCCATCCGTTCCCCCTATTCTGTAACACACTACTGTATATATTTATATTATTTTTGTAACCTCTTCATGTATATGAAAAGGAAATATCAACGTGATTATTCTATTTACTTAGTAGGTTTATAGAGGAAACTGTTTAAACTATTTATTTATGCATTTTAGTGTCAAATTTATGTCCCTATAATATAAATGTATCGTATCTTAAATCCATCTGCTGTATTGTTTAATTTTCTTGATTTAAGATTTGTCGACGTTAATAAATATTATACATAACTTGTTAAATTGATATTTTAAGTAACGTAGGATTTAAAAATGAAGATACCAATCAAGGAAATGCATTATTTATAACCACTTTCTTCAGATCTATACCGTAAATTTCCGTTATAAAATATTAAAACAAGTCAATTTAAAATTGAATCTGTAAATATGGAAACAGCCCAATTTCGAGATATATAGTCCCGTCGCTCTAATTTCCGGCAGCCAATCATGTTGCAGGTCGGCTACATTTAAACGTGTGCGTCTTGTGACTCGCTGATGAAGATGTTAAGCATTTCCTAAGGCTGGATAAATACATAATATATAATCGCCCGCCATTTTGGCTCTTTCGTTGGCGTTCGCAGAAAATACACGAGGACATTATTTGCCGCGCAATTATTTGCTGAATTACAGTGCATAGGAGCTACGACATGATAATGTTTAACGGTGTGGCAAATAGATCCCTCCTCCAGTAGCTCAGCAACGAAAGAACAAAAATGGCGAACGATACTACCTACTTAGACTTTATAGAGCCTTCACTTTCTAAGACGTAAGCAAAGAAGAGGAGTCACGCCGGGAATAACAGCGTCGCGACTATAGTACAAAAATTTTCAGTTGAGATTTTTCCGGGGCTTTCCCTCAACCAATTTAGAGCAAATCCTGGGTAACTTTCGGCACTGGACCCTGGACTCATTTCGCTAGAATTATCGCCTGACTCAGACGCTAATGACCATAGCACTTGATAAAGCATCGTAAATTAAACCCATTAAAAACTAACATGTTCAATATGTGATATTGGTCAATATAGTAAAACACATATTTCTTATAAAAGTTTAATATACGTAACATTATTATCATTTAATTTCAACTTGAAAAATAATTTAGTAGCCCGTAACTGAAGCCTAAGTCTGTTAATAGTATGTTTAAGTAATTTTTACCAGTTAGGGTAACTTAGTACGCTGGGCTGCAAAAGAAATGCCGATATGAAATTATATCGTTTTCCGAAGACTTTAGCAAACATGGCGAGGTAGAAAGCAATTTTTCTGAGATTATTTTTTTAAAAACATGTAAATACGACTTTTATAAAATCATGCTCACATTATTATTTAATATGAATTGATTTTAAATTACTTATATTCTTTTATTTAACAACGTTAAGGGGAGAGGATGGTATTTTTAAAACTTTTCCTACTGTATTTGGTGTAAAATATTATTTTTTTGTATATAGAGAGCTCATGGCTATAAAAACTCATCCAAATATAAATATTTTGAAAAAAATTATTTGGGGGCCAGATTTGAAAAAAAATTTACCCAATGTAGGATTTTACTAGAACCGATATATTTAACCCATTTTTAAAGATAAATTCAAACAATTTTTTCCATTTTACTTGCAAACTCATGCTCTACAAACTGTCTGTAACAGAATTTTGATATTAATACCTACATTTTTTAAATAAATAATTAAAATTTAATCAAACTTTTTTGATTTCCTTTTTTGCAAACAGACAGACATATTTTTTAAAATGAAATCAATTAGCAAAATTCTGTTACAGAGAAAAGTTTCCTAATAGTCTAAAGAAAGTGTGTTCTAAATTTCATGCATGTATTCTTAATAGTTCAGAAATTATATCCATTTTTGTCTGGCAATGTAGCAAAAAAATGAAGTTACCGGAAACAATCAAAAGGGACGTATGATTTAAAAATCTAGAGCGCAGGAAGTTTAAAAATGGCGTCTCAGCATTCAATAAAGGCACAAATACCCACAAAATGTTATACAATGCATTCCACACATACCACAGAATATTTTAAAGATTTTTTTTTATTTACTCATTCTTTACCAAAACTTACCTTCCTCTCCCCTTAATAACAATACTACACGAAAATAATGAAACTGCAGTTTATATGGTATTCCACAGCCTTCCTTATTATCCATGGATGCTGTCATTGTTACAATCGATATATACGGCCATTACGTTTCATATTGTGTTAACGAAAAATGTATCAATTTTATTATAAATACAGATACAGAACTAAAAATTGAAACTGTTTGATAGCATTAATCTTGAAACAAAGTTTATATCCAATCCCTTCTGTGTATCTCTATTTCTGTTGGTTCCCATTCGAAGTCCTCGTAACACGATAATATTTGAAATCGATAGCGACATTTCTTTTGCAGCCCAATGTACCATTTCCTAATTTTGTATCGAAAGGATGATTCTTCATCTATTTACAACATTTTCTTACAAGAACCAGAAAGCTGAAGTATAATATGTTTTAAAAACGTTATAAATAGATGGAAAATCAGGCGCTCAAAGTCAGGAAGTTTAAAAAGTTACCCTTGTCGACTGCAGTGGCTCTATTCACGATATATTTAATCAATTTACTTTTTTTTCTGACATGCCAAACAGAATGTAGCAAGTTTCTTTATTACAAAAAAAAATTTGAGACTACAAGAAACTGAGTCTGATTTACATAAAACAGAATTATTTCTCATATTCAAAAAAAGATTTTATCTTCATTCGCTTTGATATTTCTTCTTGGTATACAACATTTATTTATATTTCCTTTCATGAACATATTTATTCCTGTACTCAGAGGAGACAACGAAAAGACGTAACTATGGTAACAGCATATTGAAATAAGGGGAATAATTTTCTTGCGTCATCACCTTCATTATTATCTTTGTATGACAGAATTGTGTTCATTTTCTCAGGCTTCTTTGGTTCGACTGTGCCCATAGAAAAGTTGTATATTTGTATACTTCTTGTCGATGTTATAATGAGAAGCCATTATCTGCTTATATTTAGAATTTAGCACATGGGTAAAAAATGTCTTTCCATTACGTAACAATTTTCCATTACAATTTTTATTAAAATTATGTAAAACGAAAATCAATATTATTTTAATCACATTTACACGTACGTTTAATTGAAATCTTTCTTACGTACATGAATTATTTTGGTCATTCAAGTAGAAACTTGTAACTGACTTGTGTCACTTTTCCCGAGCACTACAGAAATAACCTATTGTTTCCTTCCTGAAGATGACGGTAGATCCAAGCTTCGAAACTTCTTGATCACTAACAGTGAATGAAGTCCGAACCAAACTTCTGAACAAGTAAATTGCTTCCACCTCCATTTCAAACACATCTAGTATGGAGAATATCCCAACTTCAAAAAGCTTTAAAAATTAAAAATACTATTTCAATTATTTCATTAAATGCATATTTAACACCATCATTTTGAAAAGTTTACAAAATAAGTTTCCTAACAATTCTCATAGTTTGAAAAAATCATCCAGGGAACAAATTAGCCCCATCCAGGAACACAACTAAAGGAAATTTCCATAGAATATCTCATAAAATATCGTATTTTCTCGAATACAACGCGCATTTCTTTTTCCCGAATTTCAGAAGTAAAAAATATGGGTGTGCGGCTTATTCGAAATGAAGTTGGCAACATTGCCTGAGTTTTCTGCCGCGTAATTCCTAAGGTGGTAGCGCTTTCCATTACCTTTCAGCGCAAAATTGTTAACATTATTAAGTGGCGTTTGGATTATCAGTTAGTTTAGCATATTACCAATAGATAAATGTATAGTTTGGGTTTGAAATGCGTCCTGTTTCAGGATAAAATGTATTTATTTTAAGTGAACAGTATTTGAGTTTAGTTTTTTTATTTGTTCTGAATATACTTGAAAGTTTTTTTCTTTCAAAAGTGGAGTGCGCGTTTTATTCGAGGGCGGGTGGAGGCGTATTCGAGAAAATACGCACCCAGCGCTTCTAAAAGACTAAAATAACATTCTAACTACTATTAGAAGCTCTTATCGGAAAACTTTTGACAAGCAGAAACAATATTATATCAACAAGTTCAACAACTATACAATAAGATATGAAAAAGGAAATGTTACGAAACAAGATTCAGCTGTTGAATGAGTAAGGAAGGGCACAAAGGTGGATACCTTAACTTCGGAAGGGCACTAACCCCTACTAACATGTGGAAGTCCTTAACCTTTTCAGTTACCATCATTACTGTATTTCGACTTATTCAATTATATACAGGGTGTTTCAGAAATACTTTGACAAACCTAGGGGGCATGTTCCTCACAACAAAACAAGAAAAAAAGTTCATATAAATATATGTCCGAAAATCCTTAGTTTTTTTAGTTATTAATGAAAGAAAACAATGAAACATCTGTTAGATATTGTCAGCCTGTTAGCTTTAATCAATCCAGGAACTCATAACAAATGTTCAAATGACAAATGACTGTAGTAAACAAGTCTCCTTGGCAACACATAGCCATCTAGGATACAATAGGTGCATCAGCAGACTTGTATCAGTAACATCATTCGATTATCTAACAAAATGAATTATTATCGGATACAAACTTAAGTTGCAAATCAAGCTTTCAGGTATAACTCCCTGTAAAGTTGATTTGAATAATTTCGAGGGAAAAATTGTTCCGGGGCCGGGCATCGAACCCGGGACCTTTGCTTAAACGTACCAACGCTCTACCAACTGAGCTACCCGGGAACTCTACCAGACTCCGATCCAATTTTTCCCTCTATATCCACAGACCTCAAAGTGGGCTGACAACCTTCAAGCAACCAACATTGAGTGCACACTAACTCTGTGTGACTTAAATTGTGGTTTTCTGTTAACGAACAGTGACGTACATTATGCAAATCAAGCTATCAGTATAACTCCCTGTAAAGTTGATTTGAATAATTTCGAGGGAAAAATTGTTCCGGGGCCGGGCATCAAACCCGGGACCTTTGGTTAAACGTACCAACGCTCTACCAAATTGGATCGGAGTCTGGTAGAGTTCCCGGGTAGCTCAGTTGGTAGAGCTTTGGTACGTTTAACCAAAGGTCCCGGGTTCGATGCCCGGCCCCGGAACAATTTTTCACTCGAAATTATTCAAATCAATTTTGCAGGGAGTTATACCTGAAAGCTTGATTCGTAACTTAAGTTTGTATCCGATAATAATTCATTTTGTTAGATAATCGAATGATGTTATCGATACAAGTCTGCTGAAGCACCCATTGTATCCTACATGGCTGTGTGTTGCCAAGGAGACTTGTTTACTACAGTCATTTGTCATTTGAACATTTGTTTTGAGTTTTTGAATTGATTAAAGCTACCAGGCTGACAATATCTAATAGATGTTTCATTGTTTTCTTTCATTAATAACTAAACAAACTAAGGATTCGGACATATGTTTGTATGAACTTTTTTCTTGTTTCGGTGTGAGGAACATGCCCCTAAGGTTTGTCAAAGTATTTCTGAAACACCCTGTACACAGAAAGTCATACTCTCTTCCTATACCTAGCACACATTGTTTTCCTGGTAAAATATTTTATTTGCAAGTGTGCAAAATATTTCAATATACTGTACAGTACAAAAACACTAGACATACGCCGGGCGTTGTTTAGAAGAATCCTTTTTTACTTTTACTCAGTACATTTTTACAAGTTATTAAAAAATTCAACACATTTATACCAATTTTCCTTCTCAGCTCTCCGTTTTCCCCGTCCTTTACTCGTTGTCCATTTTCTTCTCTAATTATCTTTTTCTCCTTCCTTCTTCTTCTCCTCCTGTTTGCTTGTTCCGAAATCTCAGTTTCCGCCATCTCATGTTAGACAGTCATCTGTTTCGCTGTTTGTTGGTTTGCATATGAAAGACGATTTTGTTTGTGTATTATGGAGCCGTTGTTTTCTGTATTGTTCAATTTTTGTGTTAAATTTAAAACTCTGAATTAATTTCCAATACTCTCGTTTAAAATGTTATCTGATTTCTTCCAGCCTGCACCTGCTCTTAAACATTTCATTTCTACATCCTGTATTCAACTTTATTCTTTTGTTATCAAGCAGGCTTACGTACATAAATTAGCACAAGGACAGCCATTATTGTATACCCGTTTACTTCGCAAATTTTGTTGGCTTTACCTCATAGGAGTTTTCTTGAAAAAAAATCCCAATACAGTGAAATCTCAGTATAACGTACATCAGAAAATAACATTATTTATATTTTATTTTGAAAAGTATTTTGTAATGAAGAAAGGAAATTTTATCCAAACAAAAGTATTTCGATTTTACAGTAGATAATGCAAAGTTATTCCACAACATATCTTAGCTTTCTTTACTGCTTCTGTATTTAGAGTCGTTATAAAATTCAACAAACTTAAGAAACCCACTACACCTATACAAAACTACAAAGAATATACATAACACTCAATTTCAAAATTATAACGCAAAGAAATTAAAGTTAAAAAAGAAGTTACTATATAGGGTAAAAGTTGGTAAATTATGATATGAGTAATATTGTTACAGTTCTTTTTGAAAATGTATTACAATTTTACTGAGCGAGAGGAAGATCGGTTTTTTACGTCAACGTATTAAGGGAATGTTAGTGGACAAATTTCTGCACCAAATCGGTCCTTCTTTCGCTCAGTAAAATTGTATTAATTCTCGAAAAGAACTATCACAATATTACTCGCATCATAATATTACCAACCTTTACCCCACAACAAATAATATACCCACGGTACCACGCACAATAAACAAAATTTGGAGTATTGGTAGGCTTAATTTAAGTTTTGTTTATTTTTCTCAATAATGTATCTTTTACAAATTATTGAGGTTCACCCAATGGTATGAGAATCAGTCATTTTTACTAGAAACAACTCAGGACAAAGATCATAATAATAAAGAAATGCCATCGGCGTAGCTCAGTCGACTAAGGCGCTTGCCTACAGATCCGGAGTTGCGTTCAGGCGCAGATTCGATTCCCATTTGGGCTGATTACCTGGTTGGTTTTTTCCGAGGCTTTCCCCAATCGTAAGGCAAATGTGAGGTAATATATAGCAAATCCTCGGCCTCATCTCGCCAAACATCATCTCACTATCACCAGTACTATCCACGCCAAATAACCTCGTAGTTGATACAGCGTCGTTAATAAACAAGTAAAAAAATAATGGTGTAAATTATTATTATTATTATTATTATTATTATTATTATTATTATTATTATTATTTTATTTGAAAACCATTATAATTAACTAACTCAATGTGTCTTAATTTACTTACTACAGTTAAACGAAATAAATGAAATCATATTATTATTATATTTAATATATTTATTTCTACTGGCAAAGTTAAAGCCATAAAGCCTTCTCTTCCACTCAACCAGTATCACTATTATTATTATTATTATTATTATTATTATTATTATTATTATTATTATTATTATTATTATTATTATTATTATTATTATTTATTCTGGCAGATTTGAGGCCATCGGGACTTTTCCACTCAGCCAGATCAAATGCACGTAATTTAAGATGCTACACTTTACATACGAAGAATTATGTTAAATCTCCCCACCAACACAAGCTGTAAATCTTATTTCAAAACTCTAAACAATCTCACTGTACCATGCATTTATATATACGAGATTTTGATTTGCGTCCATTAACAACTCCAAAAATTTACCAGAAATGAACAAATTCACAATCACTGTACAAGAAGAAGTTCTAATTTGCACCTGTATGGACACAAAATTTCTCTTTTTGAAAAAGTTTTTCCTATAACAGCAGACTTCTTTATAATAAATTACCGGGTCAATTAAACACTTAAATGCTGATGTTAAATTCAAAAAGAATTAAAGAAATTTCTTATGGATGGTTGTTTTTATTCAGTACAAGAATATCTTGAATGTTAGTATTTACAGTTATTAAATGTTAAGTTGTACGTATATATTTATTAATAGTAGATAATAAAGGTTTCATAGATAATTATTCATTCTAGGTTTATTGTGCGAAGATTTGACAATTTTAGTGGTAGTGCTCAATCATTTGTCAGTATAATACACCATGTTATATATATTAGCATTATTTTGTAAATGTGTATTAGTTTTAGAACTGTTTTTAGTATTAATTTGACGTGTCCAACATCATCCTGTATGATCATTAGGACGAAATAAAATACATACATACATACATACATACATACATACATACATACATACATACATACATACATACATACATACATACATACATACATACAGTCGGTTAAGGCGCTTGCCTGCCGGTCTGAAGTTGCGTTCGGGCGCGGGTTCGATTCCCGCTCGGGCTGATTACCTGGTTGGGTTTTTTCCGAGGTTTTCCCCAGCCGTAATGTGAATACAAGGTAATCTATGGCGAATCCTCGGCCTCATCTCGCCAAATATCATCCCGCTATCACCAATCTCATCGACGCTAAATAACCTAGTAGTTGATACAGCGTCGTTAAATAACCAACTAAAATAAAAAAATACATACATACATACATACATACATACATACATACATACATACATACAGTCGGTTAAGGCGCTTGCCTGCCGGTCTGAAGTTGCGTTCGGGCGCGGGTTCGATTCCCGCTCGGGCTGATTACCTGGTTGGGTTTTTTCCGAGGTTTTCCCCAGCCGTAATGTGAATACAAGGTAATCTATGGCGAATCCTCGGCCTCATCTCGCCAAATATCATCTCGCTATCACCAATCTCATCGACGCTAAATAACCTAGTAGTTGATACAGCGTCGTTAAATAACCAACTAAAATAAAAAATACATACATACATACATACAATGCTATGTTTCCAGTCAACATGTTCAAAATAAAAATAAGTACACATAAGCTTAATATATAAAATCTGAAACCAACAATAGATAAAATAAGGATAATATATAAAAGTTAAAAAAATATATTTTATTATCAAGTTAAAAAATGTTCGTACGTAATAATGACATGATCACAAGTAAGGATATGGTAATGTAAAAGTGAAATATCTTTGCATTATAATTTATAATGTATGGGATTGTAGTGGGGGATTTAAAATATGTAGGCAAAGCTGAAAAGTGCTCCAAACTGAAGTGCACTATATTGAGATAATACTGTATCAATCACAATAAATTACATAGAGAAAGCTACGACTTGCCTGAATGATCTGCCCATCTACATACTAAATTCTTATTGTTACGTTGACTCCAGGAATAACGCACGTTGAAAACAAAACAGCATCTACTATAGCAAGATCGTTTCATTCTGATTTGCTCTAGGTTGACGATGAACTAGCTGACATTGACCTTACTGATCCCGATTTAAACAAGGCTGCAACAAAAATCCAAGCATCTTTCCGTGGACACAAGGTGCGTAAGGAGACGACGACCAAAGATGGCGAAGAGGGGGAGGAAGCAGCAGCGGGCCAATGAGCGACATCCACGTCACGTTCACACCACGACACGTCACGTTGCAGCCCCAACGCGATGACTGAACCTGCTGGAGTCTTGTTATACAGCGGCATTGTTCTACAATGCTAATGTCACAATTTACATATACCAATTGTTACAGTTATTATTTTTTCTCTTTATATATATAAATTTACAAAAAAAAATATGCTAGGAAAGTCAGTGCCAGAAATTGAATGGTTCATAGACAATGTTTTATGAATCTAGTCTAATAACTACGTATTATTATTCTAGTCGAGTCATTGTTGAAGATAAATATGTTCTTGTTATTTATATACATGTAAGCACCTATCGCCATATTTGACCAGTGACCAGGTATGTAACTTATCCTATTGGTAACAGAAACACTGAAGCTTAAAAAAGTTTATTTACAGTGATAGTAATAATTCTGCTTAAACTTTTAAAACACGCTTATTGTTTAATATAAGAACTTTCTGAATACGGAAATACAATTATTTCTACAGGCTTACCATTAGATTCACTGAAATGAATGTTAATACCTTCCCATTTCTTTCTTGTTTTCGGTTTAAATGTTGTGTTATGCCCTCTTCACAATATACCGTAACGAGTCTAAAGTACATGTGTATATTTTGATTTCAAGTATCACAAATTCATTAATGAAATAGATTAAGTACAGTTGCTAGTGAATTACACATGGTAGCAATTTGACTATATACCATACTTTCAACAAAAATATAATATTGACCATTTTCATTGAGTGACACGATTCCGAGGCAGTTCTTAAATTTTAGTAAACATTTCGCTATTCCAAAGAAAATTTGTTTAGATGTAGCCCTTCATATTTTGAAAGGTTCTATAGAAATATTGAGCTACTCAGTATGAACTGAAGAAAAAAAAATACATCTTTATTATAGGTAGCCTAATTTTTTCTACCGTGGATCAGCAAATTTAACCACAACCATTGTACCTACCAAGAAATGTAAATTTTGTATAGTATTCTTTGTCATTTACACAGTCTGTTATCGCAGAAAGAATTTTCAGTAACACACAAATTTACTTAAATAAGAGTTAGAGTTGGCCATGGAATTGTATAGCCATGATCTGCTTATAAGAACTGATATATTGGAGTTTATTATTTTATTTGTGACTTTCTAATCCAGAATTATAAACCGATACTATTATTTTTAAACGTGTTTCAAATGATAATGTTAGTAGCATAATTAACTCTTTATATTATGGATAAATCTTAAATTTACTTTTGGTCCTATTTGTTGACAAGAATCATACAATTTATTATGGATATAACTAATGAAATATTGTGGTCATTTGTACCCAACAAACTTTTATTGTAAATGATTTCCTATGTTTTCGTATAATTTATCTTAATGTTTTCTTTTTCTTTTCAAATTGTCACACAATTGGTTTTAATGATTATTCTTTATGAATTGATTAGTAGGCCAATCTATTCGAACCCTTATTTAGGACGGCTTTTTTTTTTTTTTTAAACAAATCTCTCTAGATTTACATTGGGTTCGAAATTGTATTAATTGTGATCAAAATTATATTGTCTTTCTGACAGCCTATATTAAATTTCAAATAACGCTGTAGCTTCAGTATAAATTCCAGTTTGAATATCTGTAAAATATTTTGTAATAAAAAGGTGTAACTACCTAAATTTACAAAATGCAATATGATATCTATTGAAGGTAAAGTAATCTTAGAGGTCACTGGTTCAAATCAATTTAGTGCCACACTTTCATCTCAATTGCGGCTGTAGCATAGTTCTAAACATTCCGTGTTCCAAGACACATCACGGTTCAAATCATCGGGTTTGGACTCCGTCCGTAAGCCGCAAATATTATGTCAGTCATCAACATGGTATTTCTGGTAGCAACAAGTTCATCACCTCCTGCAGCACGTTTAGGAAGCACGTTCAAGTAACTAATTTGTTTTTTAAATACACAAGAAACAGCTTTCCAAGAGACTTTATTTTAGTATATGTACATTTATATTACGCAATTTCGCAAGAGTTCATTCTTTAAAATTATGTTCTTTTACATATCGCAAATATATTTAATGCATTCGGTTAAATTGATAATGTTTAAAATCTTTCATTAGATCAGGGGCGTATTTTGCGGGCTACCGGCCCAACTGTAATTTCAATGACGAAGTCATCAAAGTATTTTCGTCCCAATCAAGACGTCTGGAATTCGCATATAAATAGGTAAGGAATTTTATTATAGGGATTTTAAAATATATTTTGCGTAATAATAGGGTCAGCGGTAGCCCAGACCCTTAAACCAGTATTCGCCACTGCATTAGATTATCTCTTACCAGGTCTGAATTACTGGTATCTGTCTTATTTTTAATTTTCTGAATACCGGTACCATTATCTTCTGACCATTTTATAAAAATATGCTATAAAATTTTATCTCTCAGCAGTAAATCCATTACTGGTACTACCTTTTTTTTTCTATTATTGACCCACATCATTATTTTCTTGCTATAAAGACCTAAAATTTCTGAATCTCTTTAATTTAAAGCACATTAATAGTCCAGATTAGAGATTCAATTGGACATTATTCAAATGTTTTTCATTATACATGCAAATCTGAATAATAAATGTGAATAAATTTATTTTCATATACTGAACAATCATTTGATTTACTACTGTACCTACAGAAAGTAGTTCACATTGTGATATTTACGAAGTTCCGGTAACCAATAGCTAAAGGCAAAAATTAAAACACATTAAGAGTTGTTTAATATAAATAATAAATCAAATATTTATAATCCACTTGAATATAATTAATTGATTAACTAGCGGACTTACTCGTGTTAATTATGTAAGATTTGTGCGGCTTACAGCTGTTTCAGTGCTTCACGCACCATCCTCAGAGCCTACTAGATCTCGGCGTCATCTCGAACTTCTCTGCCTGTTATGTGGGTGTGTTTGATTGTTGAAAGGTGTTGAAGAGTACGCCGATCACATAACCAATGCTAACCACACATACAGTAACATAAATGCGGACATGGAAATCCTACACATACAACCCAATAACCAAAAACTCAACACATTAGAACAATACGAATTATACAAACACACTAAAACACACCCCGATCTAATTCTCAACACACAGATCAATTTCAGTACACACACACTATTTGACTCCACTCTTCAACACCTTTCAACAATCAAACACACCCACATAACAGGCAGAGAAGCTCGAGATGACACCGAGATCTAGTAGGGTCTGAGGATGGTGCGTGAATCACTGAAACAGGTGTAAGCAGCACAAATCTTACATAATTAACACAAGTAAGTCCACTAGTTAATCAGTTAATTGAATAAATTTATTTTCATAGGTATACTGAACAATAAGTTGATTTACTACTGTACAGAAAGTAGTTCATATTGTGATATTTATGAAGTTCCGGTAATCAATAGCTAAAGGCAAAAATTAAAACACATTAAGATTTGTTTAATATAAATAATAAACCAAATATTTATAGTTCTACCATATTGGAAAGTTATCATACCAGTTTTGTTTTTGTAGTAGGAGTTCCATTACTCATCTCTTTATATGTGTAATTGAAAATATCGGTAAGATATTTCTTCCTAGATATTTTACGGTGTACCAGTAATCACCATGTTACTTCGTAATGATAACTTCAATAAAACGAATTAATTTGATTATAATCACTAACCTAAATCATCACCATTTCTTTGAGAGTGGTCTTTGGATTTGCAACATTTTGAGTGTGAGATACCGAACAGTTCAATACAAAACTGCCAACAAATAAAAGTGAAATGAAAAAATTATATATATTCGCTCCACTACATCATCTACATAATAAATTATAACCTTTGTTAGTGAATCTTGAATTTTAAGATATTTTCTCACTTGTTCTCTACCTTGTAGCCAAACTAGCTCATAAACAGATAGTTTTTCGTTAGCATTGTTCTGTGTATACCTTCAACTGACTGGCATGAATATAGCCTTAAATTTTCAGTAAGGTACGTACAGATCTAAGAATTATTACTCTTCCAACTGTGCTTCAGGGGGTAGTGTAGAAGAATTTCCTTTTTCATTGCATCACTAATGCAAATAATGACAAATCTGTAAATCTGTATCCGAGAAAAGGTAGAAAAAAAGACTTAACAGAAGAATATAATGATACAGTATTTAAAAGAGTGTAAGAAAGTGGTTTTTTCAGCATTTCGTTAACATGCCTCCATTTTCTGTCAATAAGATCTATTTTGCTTCAAGCTTATGAATATAAATGTTTCTATAATTAACAATTTTATTCTTTGCAAAACATCACTGTTCCTTTAATTCATTTGTAAGTCTGAAAGTACAGCTTTTAAACCAATAGTGATTTAATTAATAATAATTTGTCTCTTAAATATTTGCTATTATCCTTCATGCTCTCGTGTTAAAATAAATTAACTGTTACTTGCTAATTTGTTGCACTATGATATTCCTATTCCAAATACAATGTTTATCACATATGCTACATGTTTACATTTAAGAGTACTGGTATGTTATTTTTATAATAATTAATGAGTTCAGTTACTGAAGAAATACTATTTTTATTGATTTTGAACGAATGACGTTAACTTGCTAATTTTTATGTAATTTTGCTGAAAAATTTAGGTATAACGAGGAAGTGAGTTAAAGAAATTGTTTGAAAAATATTGAGACGTATAAGTATTGCATTAAAACTGCCTACAGATTTGTGATTTTAATCAAGTGGTTATTTAAGAAGCATAATTTAATAGTCTTTCATTAAACTTCAATATAGTAACACAACAATTAAAATATCCCATACATTTCCCATGCTGGCAAAATTATCTTGACCCTAAATATTATGCTGTATATAAATAATGATTATTTACATGTGCTTGTTGGAATGAAAAATATTATTATTTCGTTTGTAAGTAACACTGTTCATACACATTTCAACATGGCGGTGAGAAAAAACTATTAGAATTAAAATCGAATTACGGAAAAGAGATTTCTAACATCTCTTTAATTAAATTCGAGTTGTTATAAACATTCCATTCCCACCAAGATATAAAGCGAATACTAACAATATTCTAGTCGATATTCTTGTAATAATAGCTAATAGACCTGTGTAGCGTATAACAGCCATTTCTATACTCTCTTGCATATTCACTCATTATACATAGCACATTCATCACTTAATGTTCTAATAATACTTATACAACACTCAAAATATTGTTGTCAAAATATTTCCTACTTGCTTAGCTTATGACCCCGTTCACACAATTCTAAGTTTGTTGTCTTTGGAAAGAAAAATCGTATTTCATAAATTCAGTTCAGGAGATTTTGATGTTAGAAAACAAAATTAGATATAATATATGAAATGGTATAGTGAGAATGTGATGTTAATAGTTAAACGGAATGGATCAGTGTGCACATGTGTCTGAAATATGGTGAGAGAAGACAGAAAATCATTTGTATACATCACTTGTTATAAAGAAGTCGAAGTTAATCTCTGTGTCGAGAGTCTGTTTGTAGTGTTTCATATCAGCTGTACACTGTACAGCACAAATGGCCTTTGAAAAAAATATGTGCCGAATGAATTGATCACAGACTGATGTTTAGAATTGTGCTGCATAAAGTTGTGTGTGAACGGGGCCTCAAATTCTTCCTGAGTATGGATAATATGATATTGAAATTGTTTATGTATTAAGACGCTTTTTGGTGGGAAATTTTGCCTGTTTTATTATTTCTTAGCTAAGAAATGCTTTAGTAATTATCTGTTTTGTGTTTACCTATGTAAAACATATTTTACTGTATTTGTTAAATAAAGGAAAATAATTTTCGGTCAGATTATATACATTGGATATTTTAATTGAAGTTTTATTGAACTTTTACAATTCCAAGTTCACTTAATAGGCTGATAAAAATAATTTTTGTCTTTATTTACTTTATTTTAGTTATCTGGTCAGTTTCAATATGGTAAGTTTCTGATTTTCACTTTCTCCTTTAACTTTCCTGTGTCACGTACCATACTGTTCATCTTAATACCAGCACACTTTCTTATGTCAAAGGGTGAACATGGACGTGTGTGAAATACTATAGGTAACAAAGTATTGTGATGGTCGAAAAACCTGTTTTTGATTTATATGGAAATAAAAGTTTTCACTATTCTTCTTACCGAAAAAAAGTAGCTTTTGAGATGCCATCTTTCTAAGAACAGTGCTTTTCTCTAAAATATTACACGGATTTTATTCTTATTTAATATCTACCAGTCAATTTATTCCGCGTTTTACAAGAAATGTGCTGTCTTTTTTCCACCATTGAAAAAATTCTGCACTGTATCAGGGATACACCTGCACATAGAATGCGTCACCCAGTTTTGGGAATGAAACTATTGTTGTGTTGGTTTGAATGTTTTATTTTTGTTTTGGTTTACAATCGGAAAGTTTGGATCTATGATAAATAAATAATTAATTAGAGGCATGCTTAAAAGCTTCTCAACCGAATAATAACACGGATTTCCTATATCTATTCTCCTTCCGAGTATCATTTATATTTGTTACTGTTGCTCCAAGATATTTGAATTTTTTCACCTTTTCCAAATTTCCAATTTTTATATTTCCATTTCGTACAATACAGTAGCGTGCAAATTAATCCGAACACGACATATTTTTACTTTTCTGTCATTGTTGGCCTTACAGCTGCTCATACCGCTTTAATTGACATCTGTAATACGTGTAATTCCATTGTTGAAGGTCTGTCGTTATTATTTTTTTTTTATAATATGCGACATTTTGCCTGTCGTTTTGTACTTATAAGCATTTCAGTTGTGTTGAAGACTTAATACTGCAATCCTGTGTACATTCTGTCATCTTCACAAATGGATACAATTCCACGAAAACTGTCTAAAATTATAACATTAGCAAAGCATTCTTCTATGACACAGAGGCAAATTGCTGCAGAATGTCACATCGGTTTGGCTACTGTTAATTCGATCATAAAACGATACAGGGAGACTGGATCCATCACACCCCAGAAAAAAGAAAACTGTGGCCAGAAAAGGAAGACTTCACCTGCAGATGATCGTTTAATTGACAGGAAAAGTAAATTAAATCCTAGACTAACTGCTGTCGACTTAACCTTCGAGTTAATGGCTACCACTTGGGCGAATATTCACGTCACAACAGTGCGGCGTAGGCTTTTGGAAGCTGGACGAAGGGCTCGTAAGCCTATTAAGAAGCAACTGCTAACCCCTGTTATGTGCAAAAAACGCTTAATGTGGGCAAAATTACATCAACACTCGACAGTGAATGACTGGAAGAATGTACTTTTTTTCTGATGAGTCTCATTTCGAGGTCCACGGCCACTGCGTTTCTTACGTACGGAAAGGATCCGAAAAAGTAACAGCAGCTCATCTCCAACAAGCACCCAAATACCCCCCTGAAGTAATGTTTTGGGGTTGTTTTACACATGAAGGGCCTGGAGCATTAATACCTATCAAGGGAATGATGAATTCTGACAAATATATTCACTTATTGGAAACCAGAATCGTACCCCAGCTGCAAAAATCATTTCCGGATGGCAGAGGTGTGTTCCAACAAGACCTGGCACCATGCCATATGTCTCGACAAAACTACAGAATTCTTCAACAAGAAGAATATTCAGGTACTCCCCTGGCCAGGCAACTCACCCGACATCAACCCCATTGAGAACTTGTGGTCAATTTGCAAAAGAAGAATGCAAAAAATGGATTGTTCTACAAAGGAGAAGATGATTTCTGCCCTCATTGGTGTATGGTTTCGCGATGAAGAAATGAAGAATATTTGTGGGAAATTAGTGGAATCCATGCCAAATCGTCTCAGAGCTGTTATTAGGAACAAGGGAGGCCACATAGATTACTAAGGTATGTCTTAGATCCTTTTTTTTATCCCGTTTGAGTGTTTTTGCATAAGTAATTACGTTGTTCGGATTAATTTGCACGCTACTGTAGTCAGTTTCAATATGGTAAGTTTCTGATTTTTCACTTACTCCTTCAACTTTCCAAAAATGATCCTCCATACATTCTTGAGTTAGATGCCATGGAACTACTCTGCAGCACATATAAGGATCACCTTCAAATTTATACAGATGGATCTCTAAATCCTAATAATGGGACATCAGGAGCAGGGTATTATATTCCAAAATATCAAGAAAGTTACTTCATACCATGTTCATCCTCCTCCAGTCTTGACACTGAATTGCTAGCTATTGATGTTGCTCTTCAGTGTGTTACTCAAATTTCTGAAAAATCTATTTGCATACTTACCGACTACAATACACCAATGTATTTGCGGGGGAATTGCTGATATTTGCGGTCATCACGCACTCAGCTGTGCGAGGAGCAAGGGTCGCATCCCCAGACATACATCACTCAATGATATCATTAAAAGATCTCTGACTTCTTGTGGCATCCCGTCTCTTTTGGAACCACCAGGTATTAGTCGCGCAGATGGTAAACGGCCCGATGGTCTCACCTTAATCCCATGGTCTAGAGGAAAATCTTTAATTTGGGACTCCACTTGCGTTGACACTCTAGCTCCATCTCACTTGCCGAATACCTCCAGACGCGCAGCATCTGCTGCTGAATTAGCCGTGAAGAAGAAAGTCAATAAATATGCTCATCTTTTAGACAATTATATCTTTGTCCCATTTGCTGTGGAGACCTTTGGTCCTTGGAGTCATGACGCTAAAGTTTTGGTATCTCAAATCGGCCAAATTTTGATCTCCATTACTGGTGATCGCCGTTGCACTACTTATTTGCGTCAACACTTAAGTATTGCTATTCAACGCGGAAATGCAATGAGCGTTTTGGATACTCTTCCAGAGTCCAGCCCTTTGGACGAACTTTTTCTCCTGTAAAATTTTTTATTTCTATGTAAATGTTTATATTTAGTTTTTATATATGTGTAATTGTAACAGTAAAAATATTGTTAATCAAATAATTTTTTATTTATTTATTTCTTTTTTCATAAGTGTATATTATCTTTGGGAGTGTTTTTTGTAAGTAATTTTATGAGGTTGTTATTGATATGCTGATAAATTATTTGTACGACTCCAAGGGGGCAATATTTAATATAATTAAATATGTACCAAACCTATATGAACATAGAATTATTCCAATTCAGAAACAACTAAGTAAACTAAAAGAACTCCAAAAGGAAATAACATTTCAATGGATACCTAGTCATTGTGGTATACCTGGAAACGAGAAAGTCGATAATATTGCAAAACAGGCAACATATTTGCAACCAAGACCTCTTCAAGTGATATCTCTATCCAATGCTTTTGCTTCAGTAAAGTCTCATTTTACAAACCTATGGATCAACAATTTGCTCTCTTCTGACAAAGGAAAAATTTTACAGTCTGTACAGAAGAAACCAAATGACCTGGAAATGTACAAAAACTTGCCCAGACATGTTCAGACATTTTTAACAAGAGCCAGAACAGGTCACATTGTCACATAATTGTACCTACACCGATTTCACATTTCTGATAATCCTACTTGTCTGTGAAGTAATAATCATGATGAAGATCTGGAACACATTCTTCTATACTGTCCATCCATAAACCACAAAAGAAGTAAATTAAAATCATCAGTACCAGTTGCAGAAGACACAGCCCTGCAGTATATATTGACTACACCCCACCTCTGGCTACTAGCAACAGGCATCTATAATGAACACCGATCAAAATACCCCTCATTTCTCGTGAAAAACAACAACTGAATAGACTACAGTGGACTTTATGTTGTCAGCAAACAGCTCGATACATTAAGAAGATTGATTCAATTTTCCTGTGTCACGTACCATACTGTTCATCTTAACAATACCAGCACGTGTCTTGTGTCAAAGGGTGAAGATGGATGTATGTAAAGTATAGGGAACAAAATATTGTGATGGTCGAAAAACCTATTTTGAGATTTATATCAAAATAAAAGTTTTCACCATTTTTTCTACCGAAAAGGTAGCTTTTGAGATGCCATCTTTCTGAGAACAATGATTTCTTCTAAAATATTGCACGGATGTTATTCCTATTTAATATCTACCAGTCAATTTATCAGTTCCGCGTTTTACAAGAAATGTGCTGTCTTTTTTTCTACCACTGAAAAAAGTCTGCACTGTATCAGGGATACACCGGCACATAGAATGCGTCACCCAGTTTCGGGAATGAAACTATTGTTGTGTTGATTTGAATGTTTTATCTTTGTTTTGGTTTACAAACGGAAAGTTTGGATCTATGATAAAATAAATAATTATTTAGGGGAATGGTTAAAAGCTTCTCAACCAAATAATAACACGGATTACCTATATCTATTCTCCTCCTGAGTGTCATTTATATTTGTTACTGTTGTTCCAAGATATTTGAATTTTTCCACCTCTTCAAATGATAAATTTCCAATGTTTATTTTTCCATTTCGTATAATATTCTCGTCACGAGACATAATCATATACTTTGTCTTTTCTGGATTTACTTCCAAACCTATTTCTTTACTTGCTTCAAGTAAAATTTCCGTGTTTTCCCTAATCGTTTGTGGATTTTCTCCTAACATATTCACGTCATCCGCATAGACAAGAAGCTGATGTAACCTGTTCAATTCCAAACCCTCTCTGTTATCCTGGACTTTCCTAATGGCATACTCTAGAGCAAAGTTAAATTTTTACATATATAAGTAATAAACACTCCACTACTTTTTAATTCTGAAATAATAAGATAGCTTTTTCCAGTAAGGTTTAGTATAGTATAGTATTTATTAACTGTCGTTATAGCAAAAGCTAATGACATTGTCAAATTACACGTGTGAAATTATTGTGCAAAAATGAAAATTATTCTATTACAACACTAAACATAAAACAAAAGATCACAAATACTCCTTAGAGTTTACAATTGAGAGTCAAGATCATCAAAAATAGGCTAATATCTAGATGAAAATTGTAACACACTGATCACAAATATTATTTGATGTGCTCCGTTTATATACAATAAAACAAGAATTAACTTAACAATTTATGAGAATTTCCTAATATATTACAAAATAATAATACAATTCAGAGAAAGAAACCTAAAAAATATCAACAGCTTGATTTTCTGATTCAAAATATTCTTGTACAGAATAGAATGGGTTTCTAAGAAGCCACGTTTTCACTTTGACTTTGAATATGTCAAGTGACACTTCCTGTGGTAACATGTTGAACATCCTACAGCCCAACATGTTAGGACTACTTTTAACTTTGGATAGTCTGCAAAATGGTATGTCCAGTTTTTCTTTATTCCGAGTATTATACTCATGTTTATCCATCCTACTGGTGAAGCCATAAAGATTTTTCTTGATGTAAAGAATAATTTACACCTTAATAAAAACAATTATTAATTTTCAGTTAATTGATCAGCTCACTGTGCATGTACTGCATCTCTAAATTGAAGCAGATTCACTTATTTTTAAAGAACCTGGAGGTTCATTGCCGCCCTCAAATAAGCCCGCATCTTCACTTACTCTCAATAAATAAGTTTGTTTCTTTTCCTATACAGAATTATTTATATTCTTCGTTGTTATTTTAATCCCAAGTTTTTTTATCCCTTCTGACCAGATGACTTCACAGGTAAGAAATGATCACTCTCTCTTGGAGGCAGTGACACTATGGTCACAGTCTAGTATATACAGTCACGAAGCTTGAGGTGATGAGAGTACTAGGAACAATAGACTGTGCCGGTACTATTTTGCATTGTCTGTGATGAGGCGATAGTAGCGATCCTAGTGGTTAGCAACTATCTACAGATGCATATTCGCTACGTATTGAGCTTCGTGACTGTATATACTAGACTGTGGTATGGTAGTAGAAGAGGAAGAGGAGGAAGAAGAAGAAAAAGAAGAAGATGGTGGCGACAATAACAACGATCATGTAATGTATTGACAATAATGAATAATGATGTGACATTTATACCCCAATATGACTTGCTAGATAAAATATGCACCAGTAATTCATTTTATACATCATCATTAATAATAATAATAATAATAATAATAATAATAATAATAATAATAATAATAATAATAATAATAATAATAATAACTTGGAACATTTTGCTTAGTATACGTTATACAAGCTGGAATTATGTAGAGCATTCTGATGGTTCACTCAACAATGATGTCATGTGTTCTGAACAGCAGTATTTTATTATATTTTTATTTCGTTTTTACAAGATGATACCAGTATTGGACACTTCAAAAGAAAATTAGAAACTAAGATTAATTATGACTGCCTCTGTGGTCTGTTGGCCAGCATGCTGGCTTCCAGATCAGGAGGTCCCGGGTTCGATTCCCGGGCTCGGCTCTCGGTGAATTTTTCTTGAAGAAGTGTCTAGAGTCTGGAAATTTGTATGAATGTGATTGTGGTTGTGAGTGTGCCGGGTTAACATTAATTAACCAATCATCACAAGTATAAAATACATCAGGACTGTCTCTGGGCAGTAACCTGAACACACGTTTCAGCGTCACATTGTTGACAAGTAACTCCATCTGTTAGCACAACCATAAAGCATCTAATAGATGCTATAGAGTTACCAACAACGAAAAAAAAAAAAAAAAAGATTAATTATAAAACTAATAAGTTACTCATTAATATATATATATATTTATTTATTTATCAATGACAACACAGTACATATAGCTAATACAATAATTTTAAATACACTTAACCTAAGACAACTAAATATAGCTTTAAAGAAAATGGCATGAGTATATGTTAAAACAAAACTTATTACCAAATCTTCCCACTATCCCACAATAAACCTAAGATTAATAATTAATATATAATAATACCAAACCATCATTAATTACTAACATTCAAGATATTCATCTACTGAGTAAAAAACCAACCAATTCTTTCTTGAATTTAACAGTTGCGATTATTTTTTTTAATAACACAAGGTAATTTGTTAAAAATAAGTGTACCACAATGAAAACTTTCTTTTTTTGAATATGCAGTTTATTGCATTCTTGTGTTAAATATTAGGTACGATACCTTGTTAACTAGTTTCAGCCTCAGAACTGGTTGGTCCTGGTCTTCGCGCCTTTTGTTTGCGTTTCCTGTGAGGGTGTGTTTGTGTAGTGAAATGTGGAGTCAAAAAGTGTGTTTTTTTCTGAAATTGAGTTGTGTGTTGAGAATTTCATGTGGATTACTAAAAATTATTTTCAACTCAGCATGTATATTGCGAATGTAGCGTCCATGACTTGACAACAATATGCTGTTTTGTTTAATTAAACCACCAGTAATCGTCGTCATCTTCCTGTCAGGGAAATTAGTTCATGTGGCCATGTGTCTGATAAGTTTTCCAACCTATTAACATGTTCAATCCAATTTGGTGTTTAATTTTGAATATCTTATAACGTGGGATTATCTTTCTTGTTTAATATCCATACAATTTCTGCCTATCCCATACAGTGTAGCTATTGTGCAGGTTTTTCATCAAGCACATTTCTGCAACTTGAATTCTTTTTAAATGTTGCTGTTTCAGAGTCCATGCTTCACTTCCAAATGAAAGATGTGGTTTAGCTTATACACTGCAGAGAGTTATTAACTATTGTAAGTTTATGCAATTCTAGTCTTTCAGGTGAAGCTTCCTGTAAAGCAGATTTGAATAATTTCAAGGGAAAAATTGTTCCGGGGCTGGGTATCTATCCCGGGACCTCTGGTTGAACGTACCAGTGCTCTGCCAACTGAGCTACCCGGGAACTCCACCCGACACCGTCTCAACTTTTCCCTTTATCTCCGCACAACTCGCGTGGGCTGACGAAATGCCAGAAACCCACATCGAGTGCACACAAACTCTGTGTGACTTGGAATTGTGGTTTTCTGTTAACGTACACAGTGACGTATATATTATGCAAATCTAGTCTTTCAGGTAAAGCTCCCTGTAAAGCAGATTTGAATAATTTCAAGGGAAAAATTGTTCCGGGGCTGGGTATCGATCCCGGGACCTCTGGTTGAACGTACCAGTGCTCTGCCAACTGAGCTACCCGGGAACTCCACCCGACACCGTCTCAACTTTTCCCTTTATCTCCGCACAACTCGCGTGGGCTGACGAAACGCCAGAAACCCACATCGAGTGCACACAATCTCTGTGTGACTTGGAATTGTGGTTTTCTGTTAACGTACACAGTAACGTATATATTATGCAAATCTAGTCTTTCAGGTGAAGCTCCCTGTGAAGCAGATTTGAAGTTTAAAAGTATTATTTATAAATCTTGTTAGTTTTATAAATTTTGATATACCAGTATGTTTTTTTTTTCTATTAGATCCTTTTTATCTACATAAGATAAGGTACAGCCCATATGATATGAAAGGTTTTTACTCGTTCTAAATTTTATTTTTAATTGTTACTTTGCTATGAATAGGGTATTCACCTTTAAATGTCATTACATTTGTCATATCTATGAATACATTCATTTCAGAATTCTAAAATATATCATTCAAAGTTTTATTACTGTTAAATACGAGAAAAATTCGTATCGGCACTGGGAATCGAACCCAGGACCTCTCAGCTCTGCGCGCTGAGTGCTCTTTACCAACTGAGCTATGCCGGGACACGATCCACGGTGCTGGCCGAACCCCTCTCGTAGTGCTATTTTACAGCCTTACTAACCTGCATTTGAGACGATACACATCATATATATGCAGGAGCGCATATTAAATGACTTTGTGGTCATATTCATCATCAGTTTTATGAAAACTGCTAACAGTTTTGGTAAAGAGCACTCAGCGCACAGAGCTGAGAGGTCCTGGGTTCGATTCCTGGTGCCGGTACGAATTTTTCTCGTATTTAACAGTAATAATGCAACTGACTAGTTCACACTAGTCGTGTAATATTCAATAAGGTGGGTGAGACCTCATTCATATGAATATTTGATATATATTCAAAGTTTTGTTTGATTTTTGTAGATATTCCCCAGATGCTGCTACTAAATTTGATCGTCTGCAAAAATTAATGTTTTTAATTTAGTCCTTTTTATTTATTTGTATTCCATACCAATAGTTAATGTTTACCTTCTGTTGGTTTATAATTTTATTAATGCAAATATTGAAAAGTAATGCGAAAGGTTAAGCCTACTCTTCTTGTAATTAATTTCCATTCAGATATTTTTACCCTCAAACTTTATTGCTATTAAGTTTTCTCGAGTATATCTGATAATGCAGAAAGTATCTAGCTGATTAGGAATATTATATTCATGCAAAATTTTAAACATAAGATATCTATTTACTTACTTAATCAAAAGTCTCTTCATAATCTGCTGTGTGTTTCATTTTGAAATTTGCTTCTTTTTTCTATTAATAATTTCAATGTGAAAACTGGATCGATATTTATCATCTGTTCTAAGACCATTTTGTTCTTCTATTAATTTTTATTTTCACATATTTATTTAATGTAATAATATATTTTGTCTCCTGTATTCAGTAAACTTAGCCCTCAATTTTTTTTTCTTTTTTATTTAATTTTTATGAGTACCCAATATAGTTGAGTCACTCTAAGAAGAGAGAGAGAGAGAAAAACTCATCCGGCCTTAATTAAGGATGACCACGGGGATCCGGAAATGAATAGCAAACAAATACAATTAATTAAATATGAATAGTGTTGTAAAAATAAAGTGTAATTAATTAAGCACCATTGATTATCAATTGTAAAATAAAATCATAGAAGATGACTAAATTATACTGATAAAAAAAGATTTTATTTAAAATTAGCATATCCTTAATTAAGGCATTCTGAGTGATATAAATGAAATTGTATAATCTGCAGGGAATCTTTGAGAATTTGCGAGATGATTTTTTGGACCTGAACTGGAATATTTTATAAGTTTCATATTTATGTTTCCTAACTCGTTTTAACACATGTTTGAGTTTTGATACCGAAATTATTTCTTCATTATTACTTTCACTAGCCTACATATGCTAAGTTAATTTTTTTTTTTTTTTTTGATAATTTGTGTCTGTCCAAATTTTGAAAATAGTTTTAAGGAATCTTTTATTGGTATAGTAGGGTATATATTTTACATTTTTTTTTTTGTGCTTAATTAATTTTAAGATTTTGTTACTGATAAGTCTTTGGTTGAGGTTTTGTTACATCTGTTTCTAATTCTGATATAAATCGTTTCAATCCTCTCTTTTCCTTTCCTGTAAGCCTATTTCTTTCTTTGCAAGTTCCCTTTTTTGTTATGGTTTTCATTGGTAGGACCAAAAAATTAATCTTTACGTATTTCCCTTTTTTATTTATATTCTGATTCAGCTATGTTTTTGTATTTAACTGTTTTTTTGTAACCTGTAACGTGGAACAAAAATTTTATTATACAGACGTAACTTAGCCTATGTAGGCTACTGCCATGTGTCATTAATGTGAATACAATTTTGGATAAATCACTCCGAAAGGCTGAGCCATTCCTGTAATTTGAAGATTGTTCTATGTAGGCTATGTGGTGGCTCAGACTTTGTGTTTCATTCTTTAACTTTGAAAATAATGACAAAACTATCAGTCGCTATAAGACAAACAATATGTCGACTACATAAGTCAGACATTGTGCTTATTTTAAAGTTATTTATAACGGATTGAATTTATTTGCAAAACTAAATTTATAAATATTTGTAATCTTGTAAAATCTTGACTTGTTCCACATCTTAAAGCTTCAAAGGTAATGTAAGATCTATGGGCAGAAGGGAAACGCTTGTTCCTCAGACAACTTTGTATCAGGAAATGATTTTTAAAATGTCCTGTAACAGAAAGGCAGTGTCACATCATTAGACTTTGACAAATTTCTTGTGGGACTGTGTTATGCATATCATGCTATTATTAAAATAATTCTCTCATTGCTTTTGCTACATTTTTACGTCAGTTATTTACAGTCATGATCGGTGTTGTACATATGATGCTACTATGAAAAGTTAATTTACTTTATTCTGAAATAAATAATAATTTCTATTGATTGCTGTGGAAAATGTGAATTCTATAGATTCTTAAAAAAAAAATCCCAAACATTGGTGAAAAATTACTATATTGGCAACTGTGTTGAGCAGGTCGATTTTTTTTTTCATCGATAACAGTGTCGCCAACGGCGCTTCGCTGAAATGGACGGTTTTCTACATCCCTTAGCGAAATATAAAGCTATTATTGATATAAATATTTTGTTCCACTTTTAGTTACATATGGACTTTGTAGTGCAATGAAATTTTGTTTGAATTACATACATTTTCACGTCAGAACAATTAACCTTCAGCAAGTCTTCAAATTTCAGTGTTGGCCTCACTGATTCTCATCGCCTTTCGAATGTGCTTTGTCCAGAAGCTCAGGCTGATTGGCTGACAGAGTCCTTGCTAGTGTGTTTGAGTAGAGCATGAATAGAGTGAATCGTATGATGAGTTTCTTTGTTTGTGTATAATGTGCACAAATAATTTTATTTTATAAACATATTACTTATAGTACAGCTATGGGAAAGAGATATTATTGTGATTATTGCGACCGATCATTCATAGATGATATAGAGGCCAGGAAGAAACATCTCAATGGATCGATGCACATGAGGTTGAAGAAGGAACATTATAATACTTTTAGAGGTAAAGTATGGGTTAATATGTCATAACGTATTGTTACAGTAGTAACGAAACAAACAAATACAGTAACTTTATTATTGCAATTTTCGAGGGATGGTTCTCGTTTCTTCACTTCACATAACCTATTCAGATGGAACAAAAGATAGAGTTAGAATATAGAATATGTGAAGAAGAATATTGTTATATATTTTACATTACATTGCTTAAGAATACGGTTAATTATCTAAGAATTATTAAAATTTTGTATTATTTTTTTTTACAGATCCAAAAACTGTACTGGCAGAAGAATCCGCAAAAGAAACTTGCAAACGCTTTCTTCGAAGTGGAGAGTGCGTTTTTGGCTCGAATTGCAGATTTACACACTTTACTCATCAGGATTTGGAGAATCTTAAATATCAAAGTAAGCGTCCATTTCAACTATAATGATGAATACATTTTTAGAATTAAACTGTAGGCCTAATACAACTTAAAGTAGGTTTTTGTAAATTATTATATGGATTCTGTCACCGTTCCTCATTTTGCTGTAAGTTAGATTTGAGCCGGCTTAATGAGCTGCTGATAGGTAATGGAGTGTCGGAATGCCTGAAGATTATTTGTATTTTATGGATTTTCCGAATCTATTTTTCTTCAAATTTAAATTTCTTGTATTTGATTTCATTCCTTATTTTTTTAATAATTTTTAGAAGAATATGTAGCCTATATTTACTACGTTTTTATTGAGTATTCAATTCGATTTGAATACATTTACCATACTAAATACTATCCCTTTGATCCCTGTTTTCATGCAATTTTCATAGGCCTATGTATTGAAAACGATTTGATTATGGAAGCTGAAGTTTAGCATGTTGGTCACACTGTAGGCCTTAGCTGTAAACAATGTTGAATTTTCTAAATGAGCCGCATGAAAGCTTAATATTCTGGCTGTTAATGAAGAATGGTAATAATGGCTTTTAGGAAAATACAAAAATCATAACACGACTTTTCAACATATAATATTGTGCTCGCTCTTGGTAAAACAGATAACACATCAAACAAATGACGATCGTTCATGCGCTTAGCAAATTGAAATTGTTTTGAATACGATACATGTTTTCTATATGATTATGTCTTGTGACGAGAATATTGTACGAAATGGAAATGTAAAAATTGGAAATTTATCTTTGGAAGAGGTGAAGTTCAAATACTTGGGAGCAACAGTAGCAAATATAAATGACACTCGGGAGGAAATTAAGCACAGAATAAATATGGGAAATGCCTGTTATTATTTGGTTGAGAAACTTTTATCATCCAGTCTGTTGTCGAAAAATCTGAAAGTTAGAATTTATAAAACAGTTATATAACCGGTTGTTCTTTATGGTTGTGAAACTTGGCTCTCACTTTGAGAGAGGAACAGAGATTGAGGGTGTTTGAGAATAAGGTGCTTAGGAAAATATCTGGATCTAAAAGGGATGAAGTTACAGGAGAATGGAGAAAGTTACACAACACAGAACTGCACGCATTGTATTCTTCACCTGACATAATTAGGAACATTAAATCCAGACGTTTGAGATGGGCAGGGCATGTAGCACGTATGGGCGAATCCAGAAATGCATATAGAGTGTTAGTTGGGAGGCTGGAGGGAAAAAGATTTTTGGGAGGCCGACACGTAGATGGGAAGATAATATTGAAATGGATTTGAGGGAGGTGGGATATGATGATAGAGAATGTATTAATCTTGCTCAGAATAGGCACCAATGGCGAGCTTATGTGAGGGCGGCAATGAACCTCCGGGTTCCTTAAAAGCCATTAAGTACGATACATGTTTTCATGCAATTCAATCTTTATTGAATATGATCCTATCCCACTTTTTAAGTGCATCAACCTTGAGACTGAGATTGTTTTGAATCCCCGTTTTCATGAAAGTTTAAATACGTTAACCATATTCAAATCAGTTTGAATGTTTCATGAAAATGTAGTAAACTTATAAAATAAATAGATTAATAAAAGAACTCCACACCTGTGGAGTAACGGTCAGCGCGTCTGGCCGCGAAACCAGGTGGCCCGGGTTCGAATCACGGTCGAGGCAAGTTACCTGGTTGAGGTTTTTTCCGGGGTTTTCCCTCAACCCAATACGAGCAAATGCTGGGTAACTTTCGGTGTTGGACCCCGGACTCATTTCACCGGCATTATCACCTTCATATCATTCAGACACTAAATAACCTAGATGTTAATACAGCGTCGTAAAATAACCCAATAAAATAAAAAATAAAAATAAAAGAATGACTTTGTGTCCAACCATCAAAACGAAGTATCTACTCATATTTGTAAATATGAAATTAAATGATTTCATTGGTATAATATGTCTTTTGAGGATGAAATTCAATTGTTAAACATAAACGAGAAAGTATGTGTCATCTTCATGTGTGTATTGTAGTTGAAGAAGCTGAAAGAATCCAAAAGTTGAAGACAATGGAAGAAAGAGTTCCAGCAGGCGATGGTCCCAGCATCTTGGCTTCATGGCTTCAGAAACGAACTCAGGAGCAACTCTCTGCACAGCTGCAGTCTGAAAGTCAGCAGCTGTGGGAATTGCCTGCCAGCTTGCAGGGGTGGCCAGACTTGCCGCCATCACTTCAGCCCCTCACCCCGGACACCTTCACAAACTCAGACTTTGAAGAATGGGGATGAATGTGTCTGTCATTGAAGAGAGAGAGAGAGAGTCGCATGGTAAGGATGGACATGATTCTCGTTGAGAAAATTTCAGTAACTTTTACACGAACTTCAGAGAACTTGGGACATAACTGTGGCATCATTTGGGATGAAGGGTTGAAAATACACCCGTTCAAGGGGTTACATACACTTTCGAGAACAAAAAGAAAACTATTTTTCATTTCTCTTGTGATTATTTAATATCGCTGTTCTGGAAGAAAAGCATCCCTAGCTGGTTAGTACAGAGTAACCAAAAATTATAATATTTTGCTTTATTTGGATTGTCATAATATTTTTTTTTAAATATTTATTTTTTATTTATGTATGTATTTATATCTAAATAGTCACTATCACCACGGCATGGCACGTCCTCATGTTGCGGATAGAGGAGACGGCCTCCAGATATGGAGGGGAGCTGCGAATATATTGAATAAGCAGTCGCGGACAGCCGATAAGGGGTGGTTCTCCAGCTTGGGGGTTGGGCGAAGGGCTAACAACCCATCACCGTAAAAAAACAGCTTGTTACGAATCCCTACAATAAGCCTCGCAATGGGACTGATTCTCCGGCATGACCATAGCAAAGGAATAAGGTTATATTAAAATGGATTTGAGGGAGGTGGGATATGATGATAGAGAATGGATTAATCTTGCACAGGATAGGGACCAATGGCGTTCCTTAAAAGCCAGTAAGTAAGTATTTATATATAAATTAGATTCTCTTTTTTTGCTTCTCCTGGAAAACATTCTAGTATGTTCCACTTACATAATTTTTTCTTTGGAATAGCAATATGAACTTCTAGTTTTATATCAATTAAAGAAATTTTAAGATATCTGTAAAATTGGCCAAGTTATACATAAAACTGCCCTGTCATGCAAACAATACCAGCAATCTACAGTATAAGTTTATCATTCATTTTCTCGAAACTGTATTTTTCAAAATTTTGTTAAATCGTATCTTTCACAATTTTTTTAGATAATTGCATGAAATTTTTTGTGGCCCTTTAGTAAGATGAAGAAACTGTACCTCAATCTTTATCCTATCTTTAACAGAAATTTAGAAACAAAAAAAGTTTAATAATAATAATAATTTATTTAACCTGGCGGAGTTAAGGCCATACGGCCTTCTCTAACACTCGACCAGGAGTTTAATGAAAATTTAAAAAAAATTAAAATATATCGATGGCTAAGAAGTGATATCTCGTATCTACAAAATATGGGCATTTAGTTTAACTACATTATTATTATGTTCACAAAATTGGACAGTTAACTATTATTTTGAATAGAAGTTCTTGCTTAATAGAAAGATAGGCTATATAAAAAGTTTGTCTATTTTGAGAGAAATTAATTTTTAAAACAGTTTTCTGATTCGCCTGCAAATTCACTTCCTAGCCATTACAGATATAGTGAACTATTGAACTAGGGCTTGTTGATATGGATATGATCTTGAAGGTGAAAAAAGAATTACTAAAAGATATTAAAGATCTTGGGAGTAATTTTTTAAATAGCAATTTGGTACCGGTACAAATAACAAAATAATTTTGAAAATTCACAATCCAAAAAATTTTTTATGTGAACAAAAGCTTTTTCTTTTAGATTGAAGCACAATTTTCAGACATTAACCATCCAAAATTTCATGAAAAGGGGTTTAAGGATATGAAGGAATAAAATGTATAAAACGTATACAGTACATTTTTAGTAGTGGAAGGTTTATGTAACCCTTTAAGTAGAATTTATGTTTACTTTAACATGGCCTGTTTATCAGTCAGTAGAAGTCAGCCACAGGGAAATCCAGAGTGTTCTTCTTTTCCCCATATTTTTTTTTTTTTTTTTTTTTTTGAAGAGAATGAAGGCATTCCAATCTACCAGGTCCAAGAGATGGAAAAATATTTTCTTGTATTTCTTCCCTCTCTTACGTTCGTATGTGGCAGTGGATTATTTGCAGTGTGTTGATCTACCTTATCAACACCGCCCATGGTGTCATTGCATGCAAAGACAGCCACTGGTTTCACAACCTCGTTATGTCTACCTCTTCGCCTTTGCATTTCGATATTATGGACTGTAGACAAGAGGCAGACATCTCTTTTATCCTTCCACTTCATTGTCATCGGTTTACCACGCTGGAATGCCACAACCTCGCCCTTTTTTAGCATCTTGGGTAATTATGCATAACAGCTACAGAAGCGATTTTAAATTTTATTCTTTCACAAAACCCTACATTTTTACCCCTATTTTAAAAAAAAAAGCTTAAAAATAAAAGTAGGAAAACAACGTAAACCACAAAAACTTAATGTAATATATTTTTTTATCAAAAACCTTAATTTTCACTCCTTCTTCAAGAGGACAAATATAAGCAGCAATAACCTAACCTAAACCAACCTAACCAAAATAGCCACACAAAGACTGAATCAATTTCACAAATTCGTCAAACAATGTCAGACATGATGAGCCTTACCTTAATAATTCGGAGGATACAGGGCTGCAGCTGCTCTAAAGAATGCACACATTCTCTCTTCCATTAGATATTTACACTTCAACATATATTCTCCCAAATATCCAATGACGCAACCAAACGAAAAACGTCCGCAACACTAAGTTTACTATGTGCCAGAAAGGTACCACAACGACCAACTTTCTTCCGTTTCGCATACTTCCTGTATAATCTCCCACAACGAAGTTCAAATCCATCTTATTTGCTCTCAACTCATGGCAACACACTTCGGAAATCATGCAGTCCTTAAGATTACCGTGATTCACGAAATAGTCTACAATATCCTCCTCTCTCAACTCTATACAGACAAAAAACGAAATTCTACATCCATTACAACTCATAGCGATAGACCACCTACAAGATGAAAATAATACATGCATCAACTACGACAAACTACAATCATACAGCCAATGACTTAGAGAAATTCTAGCTCGTAACATACAGCTATCACTTAACCACAACCATCCAATCATACCGGAAAAATCATCACCCAATAACAACACACAACGCTTTATGACTTAACCACAACCATCCAATCATACCGGAAGACATATCACCCAATAAGAACACACAATACTTCAGCCAATCAAATCACAATACATTAAAAGTTATGCACTCAACAACAGTCTTCTAAACACGAGAAAAAAAAACCAAGTTCAATTCTTCTTCATATTTAAAAAAATCTACTCTACTTCAACCGTAACTGACCTACGCATAATATACACGTACTAATAAAAGAAATTCAATACTAAACACTACCAAACCACCAAAAATAACAAAATCGCTTCTGTAGTTGTTCTGCATAATTACCGCATCTTGCTTTGAAAAGATGGAGGCATGTCCTTTCTTGTAATAATAATAATAATAATGATAATGATTTATTTTAGCTGGCAGAGTTAAGGCCGTAAGGTCTTCTCTTCCACTCAACCAGCAAAAAGTGTATATACATATGCATGAACTTACAAAGAATTCAACAATTTGATTTAGATGAGAGTTACATGTATACAAGAGTTATTTACGAATTAAACAACAAAATACCATGAACTATTAATTAAACACTGAAATAAACTGTGTAGCAGAATTAAACTAAAATACATAGAATGTTAATATATTTCAAATAATATTAGATAATAGAAAGATATTATTATGAGACAATTTTGAAAATACAGCACTATCAGGATGCATGTCTAAAGAAAAAAGTAACAGTGTAGTCAGTGATAGTTTAAATCAGTATGATTGGAGTGAAATGCTAATAAGGTTATCTTTTAAGCTGTTCTTAAAGGTGTTTGTTGTCTTGCAGCCCCTAATACTTTGTGACAAGGAATTCCATTGACGCGAGGTGGATATTGTAAAAATGAGGAATAACTAGATGTTCTATGAAGAGGTATACTTAGCGTGCCACAGATAAGTGATCTGGTATTTACGTCGTGGTTAGAGTATAGATAAGAGAAACGAGACGAAAGGTAATTTGGTGTTGAAGTGTGCAGAATTCGAAAGAGTAAAGACAAAGAGTGTAAAGTTCTGCGTTCTTTAAGTCGGAGCCACGAGAGACTTGCGAAGGACGTTGATATGTGATCATATCGTCGGATGTTGCACACATATCTGACGCACATATTCTGAGCTCGCTGTAACTTGACTGACAGTTCAGAACTTAGGCCACTTAACAAAACGTCACAACAAAAGTCTTGTAGGACGCACAGTGCCATATATATGTGTCCTTTTGGAAACCAGAATATCCGCAAGTTGAGGAGATGTGTAGAAATTGTCCACAGTGAGGCAGTACCCCATGTTGAGAAGGGGTTTCATAAGTGTCAGGACAGTTTGTGATGATTGAGGCAAGTCTTTGAATTCTTCATCAAATTTGGTTCCCTTCCTTGTATATATAACTAGGGATCAAACATAAGCAGTTTGGGATTCGAAGAGCATGAAGGTCATGATGCGGAATCTTGCTCTTTTGAGAGGCAAAAATTGGACCCAAGCTAGCCGTCCTTTATACAACATTAGACTCTCATCAATTGTCACATCTCTCTCTGGAGTACACAAACCACTGAATTTAGTAGAGAGAAAGTTCAAAATAGGCCACACTTCGTTTAATTTAGGTTGTGGGTGATTGTCGGGATCATAGACAGCATTGTTGGAAAAATGAAGGTATTTTTTTCAAAATTGAAAATCTTTGGAATGGCAGGGACTGGCGGAAATTCGGTGTTTCAAGAATTGGGTTCTTAGTCCTGTACATTTGGTAATTTGGTTTCTTGATAATGCTCTGCAACAGTACAAGACCAATGAATACTACCATCATCATAATCATCATCATCATCATTGGCTCTACAGCCCAAAATGGGCCCTGGCCTTCTTGATTCTCTGCCTCCAATCTTCTCTATCCTGGGCTCTCACTTCCCAATTCCTCACTTCAGTAGCTGCTGACAATCTTCCTTGATTGAGTCCTTCCATCTTTTCCTAGGTTTTCCAATAGGTCTTTTGCCATATATCTGACCCTGCATAGCCATCTTCGGTGTGCTTGAATTGTCCATTCTCTGAACATGTCCAGCCCATTCTAATTTTTTGAGTTTCACTATTACTGAAATCTCCAAATCTTTGTATCTATTGTAAATTTCTTTGTTATGTCTTATTCTCCAGATATGTGGGTTTAATAGTGGTTCTCAAGTTACTAGCTTTTATTACTTTACAATTATTAGTCAATAATCAGGCAATAAATCTCATTTCACGGTATGTGTGAGAGGAAGAACAATAAGATTGTTTGTATTAACGTCCTATGTTGTATTCGGTTCAAGTTTGTCATGTTCGGCCAAGTTCGATATTCGCGGATGCAGAAGGAGACCTGTCGTGTTCGTTCTACCACAGTCTAGTATATACAGTCACGAAGTTCAATACGTAATAAATATGCAACCATAGATAGTTGCTAACCACTAGGATCGCTAATATCGCCTCATTACAGACAATGCGAAATAGTACCGGCACAGTCTATTGTTCCTAGCACCCTCACAACTCAAGCTTCGTGACTGTATATACTAGACTGCAATTCTACCTTGTAAAAATATTCGAAGCCCTCCACACTCATCCCTTCATGTTTTAACCGCTTAAGGATTTTAGTACAGATCTTGTGATTAGTTTTTCATTAAATAAGACGTTTTTAATGTCTTGGTAGCCTTTCTCGTGTTCGAACATTGTAGGGTACTAGTTTGTATACATCTGAAGTCTCTAAATATCTCTAACGGGTCCGAGAATTCTTCTTAACACTTTCCTTTCAAAACTTTTGATTATGTTCGTCTATTGTTGTGTCCTTCCATTCTGCCACGCGCTCTGCCTAGCATATCTGTTGGTCTCTGTCACAATGATTTTTGTGAAATCTTCATCTATGAACTATCGGATAAAATACATTACATCATCTGTATAAGATGGAACATTTATTACAGGATTACCTATGAAAGGAAACCGTGGTGGTGATGGTGGCAGCTGTATCTATTTCACACCACAGCCTGGCACTTGCAATATCGTCATTAGTAGAACTGGATGAACCACTTTCACCTCCTGAACTTTCGTCATAACTCTCGTCCGAACTTTCGGATCTGCTGAACTCAAAATCAACCTCTTCTTCACTATCCATTTTCACAAACTTTCAATCGCTAGAAAATCTACGACAGTACTGAGAAAACCGCCAGAATTACTACAACAGAGACTTCTGTGGGCAAACTAAGAAACTAACAAAGATAAAGACAGTTGAATTGCTTGCAGTGTAGATTTTGAAAGAAAGTGTAAGAAACGAAGATATTCGTGCTTTTTAAACATGGAACAGTCGATAACAGACAACCACGAATATACTCGGGATTTTACGAGGTCTGTCTAAAAAGTATCCGACCTTTAGCCAGAAAAAATATTTCAAATACCTGACGGGGTTGGGACCCTAATCCCCTTCAAAGTAGGCCCCTTGTGCTTGCACACACTTAGCCCACCGATCCTTCCACTGCCGGAAACACCTCTGGAAGTCTTCTTTTGGAATGGTGTTCAGCTCCGTCGTCGCATTCCGCATTATCTCTTCTCTACTCTCAAAATGGGATCCTTTCAGTGGTGTCTTCAATTTTGGAAACAACCAGAAGTCGCAAGGAGCCAGGTCTGGAGAGTAGGGAGGTTGGTGAACGGTTGTAATTCCATGTTTGGCCAAGAAAGTGTGTATCAATTGGGATGAATGTGCGGGGGCGTTGTCGTGATGCAAGTGCCAGTTGTTCGCCGTCCACATGTCTGGTCTTTTGCGCCGAACTGCATCACGGAGTCGCCAGAGAACATCGTGATAGTACTCCTTTGTCACCATTTGTCCTTCCGGTGCGTATTCGTGATGCACAATTCCACGGACATCAAAGAAAACAGTCAGCATCACCTTGATTTTGCTTCGCACCTGCCGCGCTTTTTCGGCCTTGGAGACTCGGGATGCTTCCATTGCGACGACTGTCTTTTTGTTCCTGGGTCGTACCCGTACACCCATGACTCATCTCCAGTTATCACGGTGTTCAGAAACCCAGGATCAGTGTTGGCGGTGTCCAGAAGGTCCTGTGCAACGTCACGACGGAGGTCTTTTTGTTCCGGGGACAACAACTTCGGCACGAATTTCGCAGCCACTCGGTTCATGTTCAAATCATCACACAAAATTGCATGTGCAGAATCTTTACTCACTCCAACCTCTTCGGCAATCTCCCGCACGGTCAAACGACGATCTGCCATCACCAAATTTCGCACCCTCTCAACAACAGCTGCACTCCGAGCAGTTTGGGGCCTGCCACAACGCTGCTCACTCTCTGCTGATGTGCAGCCATCTTTGAATCGGTTGAACCACTCCTTTATTTGTGTTACACCCATCGCATCTTCCCCAAACACCTGCTGAATCTTACGAATTGTTTGACTTTGAGAATCACCAAGCTTGTGACAAAATTTGATGCAGTATCTTTGCTCAATTCGTTCAGTCATCTTGCGAGAAAACTAAATCCGACAAACACCTAGAACAGCACCTTACTTGGCGACCACCAGCCAGTGACTGGCACAAGCGAATGCGGTGAAAAAATTCAAGCATGCGCATTACAGTTCCTCCTTCCACCATGCACAGTGGCGCCGCCTTAGAATCACAACTTTACGCGGGAAAAATTAAGGTCGGATACTTTTTAGACAGGCCTCGTATGTTTTCGTAAAAATAAGAATCCCGAATATATTTGAGATTATATGGTAAGAGGTTAATAGTTTTTGCATATTATTCTTTTGTTTTTATTTCCTATAATTTAAATTGTAAATTTCTCATGCTTTTGTTAAATATGTTGTATTTAAATAACGATTGTGAATATGAGTGAGATTGAAATTTAGTAGATAAATAATTGCGTCTTTCTAAAAGTAAATAAAAAAACCCATGTAGGGATATTACTTGGAATTTATATTAGCGGTATAACAGAAAATGACTTACGATCTAGCCCTAGACCAGCATTGTCAGACAGAGACTAAATGGAGCGGAGCGCTTCGCTATGACTCGTGTGCTCCAGTGTTTCCACAGACATAAGCAAGTTGACGCTCCGACTGCACTCTTTAGCTCCACAACCAGTTTCAGAGCTTACAACTCTGACACTACTGCCCCAGACCATTGCTTCTATTCCATCTTCATGTTCAGCTTCTTCTTCCTCATTGGTATCCGATTCACTGCTGTCTGTAAGTGTTACTATGATGCTCTCGAGAACATTGTCTTCTAAGCCTTCTTTCAGGAAATCCTCTTCTTGCAAACATTCAGCATTTGCACGCATTTTCTCCAGTTGTCAACACTAACTTTGTCCAGTGCTTCGTGACGTAATTGTTCAGTGTTTGATAACCGGAAAGAACTGTTTTCATTAGCTACTACTTTTTTCACTTGGCCCGTATTAACTCTGCTGGGTTGTATTGGCAGTGGTACAGTGGAAAGCGAATTACCTCATGCCCGAGCTTTGCAGATATTTTATCTTCAAATTCAAATTTATTCACAATTTACATTTGAAATGGTACATATGAATAGATACCCGAAATGAGCATATGCTTGTGCTCGGGTACAGACCAGTAGTCTACATAAATTTTACAGACAATAATAATGTTGATGATAGAAATAACAGTAACAATAATAATAATAACCATGACGGAGATAATACAAAAATAGTAATATAAATTAATTAATAATAATAATAATAATAATAATAATAATAATAATAATAATAATCATATCCGTCACATATTAGACCCTACAGGATCTGTTACGGTCTCATGCCAAAGCTTGTGTAGTCTTCCCAATTTCCTCTTTCCTCTTGGTACATAAGTAAGAATCTGTTTAGGCCATCTTGTGTGATCCATCCTTTCGGCATGTTTTTTCCACTGAAGTCGATATTGTTGAACAAAATTAACTATAGGATCCATTTTTAGTTCCTGCAATATGTCCACATTTTTACGGTGTTCCAGCAAAGAGCATCCCGCTATTCGTAGCATGAACCTCATTTCAGCTGTCATCAGCCTTTGCTGATCAGCTTTTCTGATTGTCCATGCCTCACTACCGTAAGTGAGGACCGGTCGAGCTAGTGTTTTATATACCTTTAGCCTTGTGTGTTTCTGAACATGGGAGGATTTGAAGACGGCGTTAATTACGCCAGTGATTTTTAATAATAATAATAATAATAAACAAAATATTTACAATAATAAAATAAATACTAATTCTTCTTTACAGAGTACACTTACTAATTTGGGTAATGCATAACATCCAGCATGTATGCAGAGTGTCTCAGGATCAGGACCCAAGTCTGATCCTGTGTCGGGAAACCAGGCCTCTTTGTACAAAGGGTCGGGTCGTCTCCTTTGACGATGTCTTCAATAAGTACTGCGGCTTTGGAACAGAAGGCTCCATCTGTGGCAGCTCTTCTGATTCACGAGTTTGCATCTGAAGACGAAAATTTCTTTGTCCTCCTCGTGTCCTTTGACTTGAATTAACCGGTCTAAATGTCCGGCCACCTCTCATGCCGCGTGCTTCAACACCGGCATATCTCGTATTATTTGGGTACATTGTTACGGCATCCACCTGACCTTAGTAAACACTAAGATAATTTGAAAATCCTATATACATAGGCGTCTTAAAAATAAATACTAAGACTGATAAAATAAACTATAAAACCACTTAGCGAGAGTTAACACAACTTAAATAAGCATATAATAACCAGGAAAAAAAAATAACGAAACTCGAAAATCAACAAAAAAGTTCGTTGTATCGCAGATGACAGCAACTGCCTTATTGACATTGTGTTATGCATTATTGGTAGTAGGGGGGAGCCGAAAGTCTACGTAACTGCCGTTCTCTTCGAATCTTCTCGTACAATAATGGGAAGTTAATGCTGAAAAACAAAATGTCTACGAGTCAAACTGTTCATCATTCCTAGAATAAATACAAAAAATACTGAAATATATTAATCAAGTTTCAGTTATAGATCTCCCCTTTTGTGCAAGAGGTATCATATCAAAATATTTTATGAATGGCGGGGAAAATATAAATTTCAAGAACTCTCTAGTGACACAGATAGTGACAAGTACAATCAAGTGTATCTGTGGCGATGCTAAGAAATCATTTATTGCGAATATACACTGTTATTAATTAAAAAAATGATCTATTTATATTAAATATTTTATCTTATAGGTTACATGCATCAGATAAATACAATAAATATTAGTAACATATAATGCTAGTAACACTTAACATAATAATAAAATTTAACAAATATCATACAAACATTTTCACGTTATTTTTAAACTTAAGAATGTGTAAATTGCTTAGGTCTGGATTATTTTTCAATACTGAATTGTATAGTCTTGGTCCATAATTCCTACTGTGTCTTAATCCAGCTGTAGTGTGGCATTTAGGTTCAGCCAAAAGAGTTGGGACATTTCTTCTGGTGTTATGTTTATGCTTTTCAGTTATAAAATTCGTTCGATTTTTGTGAAAACCTCCTAACCCATATGTTCTGTTCTTCTGGTTATAAAGTCGTATGAGAGCCAGTAATTCATTCCTGGTTGTAGATTTGTCATGAGGAATCTCATCCTTCATCCAAACTTTGCAGCATGTTAACATACCACTGTTTGAAAACATAGTACGTCATTTCACTGTGGTAGTCGTTGCTTGATCCTGATCTAAATACGAGTTTGGTGCCAGAAATGAAATCAAACTTAGCAGAGCCCACATGACAAACAATAAGGCGAAAATAAGGAATTTTTAAACCACCTCAATGGTTTTGTGTGGTTCTGATTAACCCATGTTTCATCTAGGTAAACAATAAGTCTTGTGTCTTTATTCACTCTTAAAGAGTTCATCTTTCTTAAAAATGCAATCCTAGCTGCGACAATGTCTGACCCCACCATCAAGAATTTACGACTGTCGTTCCATTTCTTGAATGAGAAACCAAGAGATCTTAGCAATCTTCGAGTAGACTCTCCCAAACCATTGTAACCAATTTTGTCTCTCAGTGCCTCTGAAATCTTAGTACACGTCGGGAACTGTCTGGCATCATAAAATTCGTGCACTGGTTGACGTAAAATGTCCTTATTAAAATCATCCATACCATTCACTGGCTTTTTCTTGGAAGTTTTCTTTTTCTGGGAAGAACGAAAATATGGGCATGGTTCATCTTCTACTAGGGAGGCCAATGCAAATATTTCTTGCGGTGTTTAAACTCACACCACAAGCTCTACCAGGCAACTCATTGGTAGAAAGATCTTTAAAGTATCTGTAAACGTTAAAAATAATCTTTCTTGTCTGGCTGTGTATATTCAACTCTGAAGTGTACTTGAAGTATGTACACATGAAATACAGAACAGCATAATGTAAGTTTAGATAAGGGTCTGAACTATTTACGTATGTAACAAGGAAGAGCACAGCACATATTCGTCATATATTCGTAGAAAGTAGGTTCACACATCCATCCACTTTCAGATCGTCCATTCCCCTACATTGTAGGTATACAAATCAAATCAATCTCCTTAATGTATCCAGCTGTTTGCTGATAACATGAAGTCCACTATAGTCCACTGTAGTCTATTCAGTTGTTGTTTTTCACGAGAAATGAGGGGTATTTTGATCGGTGTTCATTATAGATGCCTGTTGCTAGTAGCCAGAGGTGGGGTGTAGTCAATATTGGTGGTGGATTGGTCGTAATTGAGGTTGGTCCTCAATCGATGACGATGCTACTGATGATGCCCCTTCACTCGCACCAGCCAATAGGTCCACGGCTGCCAGCACTCGTCCGTCGAGAAGCGCGAATAGGGTCGGCAAATTTACTATTGTTTTAAGTAGTGGGCACCAGCCCACCCAATTTCGACGCTCAGTGAAGCATGAGATCCATTCGGGGTAGCCGAAGTACAGTTGTGGTGTAGGATGATGTTGGGAATAATACCAAACCGACTACATAGAGAAAAGGCAGTGTTGATTTTGAAACTGTAAGTTTATTGGCGTATTCAACTAATAAACCCTTGAGGATGTATTTCCGGCTGAACTTGTAATTTAATAATTGGTCGTACTTCTATATCAACTCTATGACAGCGCTGAATATGCTCTATTCAATACTATAAACTCGATCCTCTGTTCAATACTCTATACTCGAAGCTCCTATTCGATTACTATTCTCTTCAATAATACGATTGGGTACCGACAATGCACCTTTCTACAAAAAAAAAAACACCGTCTGTCTAATAATCCCTCTTTCGCTTCCGAATTCCGATTCTCCTATTGTTTCCCGGTAGTGAAGCCGATAGTAATGCCTCACTATTCAATAAGCTGATGCACTTCGGTCACTCCGCTCTCTCTATTCGAACAGCTCCTGATGGTAATGTTGATGTGTAGCCTCGTCGATAACAATGTTCTGTCTGTCGTGTCTTCGCCGAAAACAAAAAAAACTAGTATGTAGTGCTGTCGACCAGAAAAAGCTCGTCTCCGCGCCTTGTCACCCTTATTTATTAAAACCTATCCTATGCTAAAACTAATTATCCTATTGGCTAACAACTACGTCATTTAACCGACCTAAAATATATCTTCTATTGGTCCAAAGTGACCTCATATGCTGAACCGAGATCTCTTCTCATTGGTCACGAAATACGTCATCTGTAAATTTAGACTAGAACTTCCCACAACATCATAGTAGTTAGTAGACTTTCCGACAATACCCATTCTTTTGGAAAACCCTGAGCTTTTCAATTGCTTTCCCACGAGTCTTGTCCAACTTCCGGATTCTACGCCTGAATGCGCCTCTATACGAACCCTGCACAAGGTGGCCGTAAATCTGTCCGATGCTGCTAAATGACTCAGTAAGACGAAACACCTGCGTGGGAAACTAATTCTGACAAAGTCGCTAAAACATCCCCTCCAATTCATGTAACTAAAATACGGTGACATCAACCTCGCTATTAAATCTGTCTCTCTGTCTCCTAATTACTGCTTCAATATGTACTATTGTAGGTATTTATTTTTTTTATTTATTTATTCATTTGTTGTTGAACGTAACAGTCAAAGCCCAATTACAATGTTCATGACTAACAAATTAATTTATAAAACATAAACAAGGAAAAGGAAACATACACTTACTAAAAACTGAAACAAAATAGAAATAAGAGAAAGAAAAAAAGAGAAATTGAAATAAGGTGTGAAAGTAGTTTCAAATTATCTAACAACAATATTCTGTAAAATATGATAACAAATAATTCTGTATCTAGAGAAATTCATATTGAAAATATCAACATTAGGATGAGGATGTAATTTATTGTATAACTGCAACATTTGGAAAACTGGGGAATTTTTGTGGGATTCAGTATTTGTCCTTGGTATGTAAAATAAATTTCGAAATTTCGTTTTCAGCTTAGGTGCATATAATGTTGGGGTAATAAAATAAACCAACACAGTCCAACTTATTGTTAATAATTTTATAAAGAAAATTTAAAGATTGACAATTTCGTCGAATTTGCAAACTAGTAAAATGGAAATGTTGAAGCATTGTAGCATAACTCTCATAAGTAGGATAATCATTATAAAGTCTGTAATATAACCATTTTAGAAATTTATTTTGAATTTTTTCTAGTAACAGAATATATTTGTTAGTAACTGGGTTCCAGATAACAGCAGCATACTCTAATTTAGATCGAACAATGGAATTATACAAAATTATTATAGTTTTGACTTTAAATTTACAAGAATTTCTCATAACAAAACCTAAACTTCTATAGGACAAATTTATAATATTATTAATATGACTATGAAATGTAAAATTACCCCTAAATAATATACCTAAATCTTTATGTTTATTTTCTGCTAGTAAAACTTTTGCACAATGTGCATAATAGTTCATTGTTCATTTTCGCTGTTGCAAAACTTTGTTAAGGATTCTAGACAGTTGGTGCAGTCTAGTGCATGGTATTTTCCACAGTCTTTTCCACAATGAACACACGCCTTCTGCACTTGGTTCATGAAAACTTTTGGTGTGACATATCTTGTAATGGAATCCGTGAACTGCAAACCGGGTTACTATGTTGTCGTATGCCGGACTCCTGGTCGTCCCGCTCTCCGACGAGTTGTCGAGGTGGGGAGGGAAATGGGAGCGACGTGACAAACGGCTGCAACTTGTGGAGTCATCGAATGCTGTTCTCCGCGACCTCTACCCTCGAGAGCCCTGATGAGGTGCCGGGGAGTTGTGCTGGATGTTTATTATTATTATTTATTTTTTCTTTTACTGTTAGCGTCTTTCGGCAGCGGGGGTCCGGGCGCTGGTAGGGTGGCCAGGCAGCTACCTCAAAGAGAGGGTGGTCTGGAGTCGGTGGTAGCGGGACGACTGGTGGCCGAGTCCCGAGTTCAATTGGAACTAGTCCCCAATTCAGTCGCCGTTGGCAGCTCCTCTTCTTCCTGGGCATTGGGGGCAGCGGCGATACGGGACGAGGTGTGGGGGAGGCCCCAGGTGGCGTCTCGGGGGGAATGATCCACCAAGGGGGCTAGATACTCTGCGAAGTGGTAAGATGCCGGAGTTGCTGGGGTGCGTCCGCCCTTCCAAGCAGCTAAACACTGCAGAGCCCGGGGCTTCGTCTTCTTGGCTGCCCATCAACGGTGCTTTCTCGGTGCCCCTTTTCGGGAACGTCGTGGAGTAGTTTTAGGAGGAGGAGTCATAGAAATCAATAGAACTGATGAGGAAAGTAACTGTTGTTTTATTTCAGAATTGATAAAGAATTGCGTCTCTCTCTTCGACAGATGGGAGAAACGGGATAGAAGTGGCGAGTAGGTTTTGAAGAGGGAAGAGTTGTGGTGAGTGATAACAAAGTAGGGTTCGGGAGGGAGAGAGGAGGTTAGAGATGAGGGGAGTGCCTGGGGAAAACCGACTTGTTCTGAATCTGCGTGGTGTCTAGTGGGGGGTAGGACAGCAAGAGTGATGGAATCGGGTAGAAGATTAGCTCTCTAGTTCGAAGGATCAACACAGCGTGCTGTGCGACTTACCAACTTCAGGAGCGGGGAAGGGTGACCTCTATCATCGACGGATCAACAGAGAGAACTCGCGACTTACCGACTAGAGGAGGGGTGTTCGGGAGAGGACTGTGATTTATTAAAACAAGCCGGGACAGGGTTGGAGAGTCGAAGCCAGGAACGTAACTGTGGGGGAGAATGGAGCGAGATGGATGTGAGCTGAGGAGGTGAGAGATATGTATGATTGTGCAGGGTGGATAAAGAAATAATTTGAGGATAGGTATGCAGAGTTTCGATGTGTAGAAAGAAGAAGACAAGAAACACGAGAGACAGGGATGGAACTTGGCTCCTGTTCCCGGGAGGTGGTCGTGTGTTAAACACAAACCAAGCAAAAATTTCTCCTGCGCCGAAGCGAGGTCTATGGAGTACTGGGCGGGAGAGAGCGTGGCAGCTAACTCCGCGTCTAAGGCAGTTCTCGCTGGATGTTCGATTCGATTCAATAGTTTTATTCCGGTAAAATATACAAAGAGTATACAATGCCGGCGGCTGTTTCAGGGACTTATTGGTGTGCCCTCTTCAGCCGTCGTGATTAATACTCATGGAATACATGATAACATAATAACAAAGTGTACATGTTTACATAACAGCAAGGTGGAACAAGTTTTTTCGAGACTTAGTCTTCTGAGGCAAACCGTGGCGTCACTCCCACGCTTTAGAAACTTTCACCGCCTCGGGGCACGGAGCTGGGGTGAAGCCACGCTTTACTCGTTTCCACCCGCACCAAGGAGAGAAAGAACTAAAAGTGAGACAACCAGCTCAGAGAGAGAAAGAACAATTGGCTGTTGCTTGGCGCGACAGGTTTGAATTGTTTATGCAGGACACACGGGCATAGGAAAGTAACATACAACAATGTGTCTCAGCTCGTAGTTGGCTTCTTTCCAATAATCTCTAGTCATGGCGTCTGTGATGTAGAAGTCCGCTGGTATTTCTGTCTTCTTTCTCCGATGTTCAGTCATACGCTGGTGTGATGGAGTCGAGGTCTTCCAGCAGCATAGTCTCTCTGCTCAGCTCGTATACAAGATGTGATGATGAGACACAGAATGCACGTTTTAGGAACGTCATTTGTACCTTTTCTAGATCTTTGAGGTTGCTCTTTGTTAGGTATTGCCAGATGGAGTAAAGTCCATAAGTGATGAGTGGTGATATCTTTACTTTGAAGAGTTACATTGTAGGTGTACTATTTGCTAGTAAACTGAGTATTCTTGCATACGAAAATACAACCATAGGAGGAGCAAGCTTGCTAGCAGTCATAAGTACAGTAAGGTTTTTCTTCCTCATCATTTCCAATCTGTATACAACTTTACTTCCTTTTTTTTGTAATCACTTTCTCCACTTTAGGCTGCAGAAAAAATGCGCTTTCATCAGCATTAAATACTCTGTTTGGATCATTTGTAATATCCAATGATTTTGTCCCTTAGATATTTGTCTACTTCCGAAAACCAATTGCGAATTTGCTTTTTCTGTCACATTTGCTCTAGAAGTTGTCAAATTTTGTGCCACACTCTTACTTAAGAGGGAAAGGAACTGTCCACCCTACTCCATTATCTCCTGGCATAGTTGCCTCATAAGTGGTGCCTTCTTGGTATCGCTTGTGAGGTTCAGACATGTCTTCAGACAGCTGGCTAAACAACAACTCTCACTTAATTCTGGATGTCTTTTTAAAAATAATGTGTACAAAAACAATTTTTTGGTGGGATAACCAATAGGTTTTTTAAACACATTTTAATTATTCTTCTCTGTATCCATATATCGATATATCCATTTATTAATAGTTCAAAAGTATATAAACTTAATCTTAAAACTGATACATTCACAAATAATGATAATACACAATATTTACACAATTTAATAACAAATTTTCTATCATATAATTATTCAGCTTATGTTGGTTTAACTTACACTTACTTCTGGTTTTAGTGCAAGTTTTCACATATTCTTCTCTGTAATAAATCTAGTGGATTAAAGTTAGTTTTATAAGTACTACCCCATCATAATATTCCATATTGGGTTATAGACTGAAATAAGGCAAGGTAAACTGTACGTAGTACATCCACTGGTAGTAATTTCGTAACTGAGCAAAGTAATATATAATTCTACATAATTTGTTACAAAGATAATTGATTTGTTTGTCCCATTTGAGATTTTATCAATAGTGATTCCTAAATATTTAACCTCTGAAGATTCATTTATAATAAAATTCGTAACTTTTCCAATCACTAAAGTATTTATGGATTGTGTCTAGCATTGACAACAAACATTGGCCACTCACTTGTGGCCCAGACAGTTTTATTCTTACAGGAATATTCTATTGTTGGGTGGATTGAATCTGCTGGCATTTAAGTATGTCCACGTATAAGATACTTCATTTGTACTGTAAGGATGTTTTTGGAAGTAGAAAGAAAAATTTTCAATGCCACAAGAACCTATTTATTTTTAATTGATAAACTAGTTGACTTACTCGTGTTAATTATGTAAGATTTGTCCGGCTTACAGCTGTTTCAGTGCTTCACGCAATATCCTCAGAGCCTACTAGATACTATTTATTTTTGTTTTGTCCTGGGCATGATTCGCTGTAAAGAATATTTCGTTCTCTCTTCTTTTACCATCTGCTTTGCCCCAGATGAAAGAAAATACTTCTTGTGATCCACTCTCTTACATTGTAAGGTTGTAAACACTGTATTTTCTTGAAAGTAAAGAAGCATGTTGTTTCGATTATGAGGCATGTATAGAACCTTTTGGAGGTAGAAACTCGTGCACAAATAATCTTCATTACTCTTCAACAATAATTGCTAACCTTTTTCAAAGGCTGCTAAAGACATATCCTTTTCTGCAAGGTACATTTGAAGCTCATCTTTCTTCTCTGATATCTCATATTTTGTTCAGAGCAGATATTTGTCTTTTTGGGTGTATGAGAACCTAGGTTGAACTCCTTTTCTAAAAATATTTCTAAACACCTTAAGATTTACAATTTATTTACCCTTAAGGTTCATTCACAATGAAAATGTTACCATACATAATCACGAAGAAATATATCAATGGTACAGATGACTGTTCAGTCATGGATTGCTTGATAATATAATTATTGTTATGACAATGTTGTAGAAGTTTATTAACTACAATGGAGACATAAATGACGATGTAACTTTGGTGAAGGTTCTTCTGGCCCTAATGTGTTCGTCAAGAAATCCCATCAAAGTCATTAAGGGCCATGGCACTCTGAAAGTCCCTTGGAACCACTCTTGAAACCATCAGCTGTAACCTTTTTTTCTCGAGTGTATCTATCTCTCAGGTTCTTCATTCGGCTTTGGCATATTTCAACTAAAAAAGATAATGAATGGTGTAATGGTAGTAATAATTTCATAATGGATTACAGGCGAGGTCATAGCTTAAATGGCCGAGTTTTTGAGGTTATGTCCTGCATTTAGTCTTCTTCTTCTTCTGCCAATTCACAGTTTTGAGTTGTTTCCCGTCTGTGAACTACAAATGGAATTGGTCTGCCCAGCATCGGTGAGGTCTGCCTAAATCTCTCCGTCCTCGTGGATGGTAATATAAAAGTCTCTTTGGTAAACGATGTTCAGGCATCCTAAGAAGGTGGTTTCTCCATTTACGTTGATAATGTTGGACGTCTGCAGTCATCTCCTCAACTTCCCACTGACTTCTTATGTCTTCGCTCCTAATGCGGTCCCACAAGGTAACTCCTGTCAGTGATCGTAGAAATCTCATTTGTGATGCGTTGATTCTATTTATGTCCTTTTGCTGCAGTGTCCAACATTCACTGCCATGTAACAGAGCTGGTTTTGATATTATGTTGTGAAATCAGATTTGGACCTCTTTTCGCATTTGTTTTCCAAAGTTCCTTCTCAAGATGCCATTTAATTGATTATATTTCAATATATTTTTATTTATGTCTTTTTGATAATTATACAAAGAAATATGACTTCCTAAATATACAAAATCTGTCACTTGTTCTATTATTTTGTTATCAACCACTATTTTTGCTCGTATAAGGTTTTTGTCAGAAATTGCCATTACTTTTGTCTTTTCGGTTGATATTTTCATATTGTATTCTTTTAAAACCATCTGTAGTTTAAAAACAGAGCGCTGTAATTCCTCTTCAGTTTCTGCAAACAAAACTTTGTCATCTGCATATACTGTTGCATTTAGTCTTCTGTGTTCGTCAATTTGTATACCTTTTGGTGCTACTTCATTCCATTCTTGAATTGCTTTGTGTAAATATATTATAAACAAAAGGGAGGAAAGGCCACAACCTTGTCTAAGTCCTTGGTTAGTTACTATTGTGTCCGTATATTTGTCATGATCTAGTTTAATTTTTATAGTAGTTGTTTCATAATGACTTTTTATAGAATTTAACAGATATTCTGGAATGCCATAAGATTCTAAAATTAACCATAACTTTTCTCTATTGACTCTATCATATGCTTTTCATAATCTAAAAATAGCATATATAGAGGGAGATTACATTATATTTATGCATTTATAAATTTGTTTTTATCTCATTGTCAAAGAATAGCTTGCTAAAGTATTGTTTTCTCTCTCTCACAAGAATGAAATTAGGCCGAATTTTACTTTGTGATTTTAGAAAGGTGGAAAGGCAATTACACGAATATAACATTTATAAACTTTACTAAGTTATTTAAACAATTCTTACCTTCTGAATTCATTTCATTTGCATTTTTTTTTTTTTTTTTTTTTCCAGTGTTTTCTTTCAAAACATTGTCTTTGTACAGTCTGTGCTTTTTGTCGTATAGGCAACGTTCACTTTCATACAAAATAATAAGTTTCTCATCTAATGATTCCATTCTGCCTGTTGTTCAATGATTTTGCCACCCTGCAACTTACAACCACGGTCTGTGAAATGAAATAGTGTCTGGACATGGCCCATGAGATAGCCTGTTTTGAAAAGTCACTCTCTGATCGTGTTTTGTTTCAAAATAACGTAAACACTAGCGCTAAAGTTTGGAATTCACAAACTTTGCCATTCCAGATGCACTTAATTCATTGTGAATGCTTTCATATAGGAACAAACTTCTGTGTTTATGTTGCATTTGTATTTACCTTTCATTGCTTTTAGTCTTGCAATCTTTCACATATAGCCTGTGCACAAAGGAAATATTCTTAAACACATTGGAATGATACTTCCTTACACTTTTTTCTCTGCAGTAATGTGACGGTACTGCTGGCAGTTTTTCAATAAATTGTTTAACGTCAGTTTTAAGCTAATATGTTTTTGCGGGATATCAGCCGAGTTAAAATTTTGGAATGTTCCAAGCTTTCAACTGCTATCTCTGCAGCCATCTTCAGGGAAGTTGTGTCTGGACAGAAAGTCGTGTGTTATATAGATGTTAGGCTGTCTCCGGTGATACAGGATTGGTTGGCGGATCGGCCAATCCGGGGTCGGGAATTATCATTCCTCGTAAGCTCCGCCCCTCCCGGGATTCTTGTGTGAAGTTTGGCGGGCGACAAGTCCTGTTCCGCCGGTTGGAATCAGTTGCTGTCCTCGGTCCGTGATCTTCATGACCTTGATTGTAAGAGGGCCTCAGCTGGTCCAAGGCCAGTGTCCATGCCTGACTGAGCTGCAGTCTTGACTGAAATTATGGTCGTTGTCTTTGATGTCTATTGCATTGGCCGAGGATTGTTCCTGCATTTTTTTTTTTTTTAATTTCGTTTAATATTCACCATGCCCCGTAACATATTATCATATTACATGGTTTATAGCAACTTCTTTATCACTTATATGTTCATTGGTGTCCCATTGTCTTTTGCTTCACTGTTCCGTGATTTTGTTGTTATTCGTTATGTTATTCACTGTTGGATGTTCACTATACTGTCTTTCAGTTAATGAAACTAGTTCTATTTACATTATTTACATATATACACTTTTAGTAATTGGATTTTCACTATCACTATCTTTCAGTTAATGAAACTAGTTCTGTTTGCATATATACACTTTTAGTAACTGGATTTTCACTATCACTATCTTTCAGTTAATGAAACTAGTTCTATTTACATTATTTACATATATACACTTTTAGTAATTGCATTTTCACTATCACCATCTTTCAGTTAATGAAACTAGTTCTATTTACATTATTTACATATATACACTTTTAGTAATTGGATTTTCACTATCACTATCTTTCAGTTAATGAAACTAGTTCTATTTACATATATACACTTTTAGTAATTGGATTTTCACTATCACTATCTTTTAGTTAATGAAACTAGTTCTATTTACACTATTTACATATATACACTTTTAGTAATTGCATTTTCACTATCACTATCTTTCAGTTAATGAAACTAGTTCTATTTACATTATTTACATATATACACTTTTAGTAATTGGATTTTCACTATCACTATCTTTCAGTTAATGAAATTAGTTCTATTTACATATATACACTTTTAGTAATTGGATTTTCACTATCACTATCTTTCAGTTAATGAAACTAGTTCTATTTACATTATTTACATATATACACTTTTAGTAATTGGATTTTCACTATCACTATCTTTCAGTTAATGAAACTAGTTCTATTTACACTGTTTGCATATACACTTTTAGTAATTATAATTATAGTATTATGCTTATTGAGTGTGTATACTCATGTTACAAAACTGAGGCATATATTTACAATTGTTTGAAGTTTATACTGTTAATATAATACACAAATGACCTCAAATGCACTTTTATGATGTCATTATAGTTATAAAAGAGCATTTGAGGTCATTTGTGCATTATATTAACAGTATAAACTTGTAGCCAGCTTTTCGATGAAAACAATTTTCGATTGTCTGCTGGGTTACTTGGTGCCAGTTTGCGGCATTGTAGTGTATGGCAAGGCTTCCAGCACATATATTTTCTTCTTTGAGTTTCTCACACCATCCATTGCCGTTTGCTTGAGACATTTCCTGTACAGGTGCCTGTAGCACTTTCTTCTTTCTTATACCTAAATCAAGGGGCTGGTGCACACTTACACAATTTTCCGTGAACCTCATGACCTCTACATTTCTAAAAAATGATGTATCTTTCAGATGTGCTGCAGAACTGTCGACAAATAGAATATTTTTGTTTTGTACACCCATTCTTGCATGTAAGGAGTGCAGAAATGAAGTAAAATTCTCCATGGTCATCCATGCTTTGTTGTATGCATAGATTCTGACAGACAGTTCCTTTTATGTTCTTGAAACACCTCAGTTTAGGAGACATCTCGATAATAACTGATAATAACTTGTTTATCAGGACTGTCACTGTTGGCATAGGCTATGGTAAACCTGTCTTTGGAGTTTTTTCCATCATGACAAAACTCTTCTTTGAAGTTTAAAAGTCATATTGAGTTCAGATAAGTTTGTTAATGGTAATATCAGATAATTAGTTTTTAATTTCAGTCAATCACTTATGTTAAGATGGCAGAAGTAGATTCTGTTACATCAAGTTACAAATATTAATATACATCACGAATATTTTCGACTTACTTTTCAAGTCATCTTCAGGTGATAGTTTACTAACAAACAAGTACATTTGAAAGTAGGTGAAAAATATAAAGATAAAACACACTTATAAAACACAAGTAAAAAAGTTTAACCTTGCTTACTTTTCTTAAAGTGGTTAAATGGCGTACATGGTATTAAAATAACATTCAGATAGAAAACCTTCCAGTAAATGTAGTTATAATTTATACAGTATATTAAAATGGCAGGCAATGTGCCAGAGTTGTAAAATTAAAATAGTTTGAAAATTATTATTATATAAAAACTGAAGGCTAAGGCTTGTTCATTATAAAGTTCAATATATTGGAAGACTGTAGTAAAATGGATGTGAAAGAAATTCTCGGTCTATTCACCACGGTGAGAGGCCTAATATCTGAAAAGATTAATTAAAAAGATGTCTTAAGAATTTTGAAGAGAAAATTAAGTGATTAAAGCCTGAAAAGGACTTTAAATTATATTAATACTCACGAAAGGTGTACAGTAGAGGTTTTCAGAGGTTGTGGCCTTCTCATCTTGGCGTTACATGGTAGACTGAGCTACGTTCAAATGTACTTGTTTGTTAGTAAACTATCACCTGAAGATAACTTGAAAAGTAAGTCGAAAATATTCGTGATGTATACTAATATCTGTAACTTGATGTAACAGAATCTACTTCTGTCATCTTAACATGATAAGTGATTGACTGAAAATAAAAACTAATTATCTGATATTATCTCCTTTGAAGGCCAAGGTTCTGTCTGGTATGATGTTAAAGAAGGGTCCCGTCTCATCTGCATTGAAAATGTTGCATGGTTTGTAGCCTTCCAACAAGAAGGTAATGTTTCCAGCCATGCCTCTGTGCTCTTGATGTCCACTACAGCAATTTCTCTTGCCAACTTCTTGTAAACTTGGCTTTGCTGCTCTATGAACCTATCTATTCAGCTGTTAGATGCACTGAAATTTTCTGTATTCAGCTACATAGCGATCTTCTTCGTTCATCAACTGGAATATTCGATAAAAACAGTGCTGGCAACAGGAAAACATTACTACAAAAGACGTTTGAACACTAGTGTAGGGGAGACCGGGTATGGTAGTCACACTTTTTGTTTTTTTTTTTATTTTTTACGCAGTCACCAAAAGCAATATCCACATTTTCATTTCATTAATTTGTAGTCCACATGTTTCTGAATGTTTGAAAAAATAATTATTGGCTTCATTGTTATTGTGATAAGACTATCAATCAATTTTCTATTATAAAATGTTTGTGACTACCATCCCCGGCATGGGAATGGTTGTCACATTTGTCGGGGTTGGTTGTCACATGTTAATATTACGAGAAAATAGGCTACAAATATTCGAAGGAACAAATACCTATTTTTATTCATATAACACAACTAAAGGCAAAAGAAACATTTAAGATTAACAAATAACTACTGCTTAACGTTACAATATAAACAAAAGACTGCAGAGGATTAATACACAAAAATTAATGAACATATATAGAATAAAAGAATATAAACACTACACAAACATATTATTGAAAATTGTTCACTTCAAAATTATAGCCTAACAATGTGCTATACAAAATTAATCTGAAAAATCGGTATCACAATTTTGACAAACGAAATGGGCACTTCCTGTCGTGCATTTTTCATGAGCCCATTTTTTGCATTCTATACATTGTACCCACATTTCTCTCGATAGCTATTGATAAATAAATCAAGACATACGATACAAAAACTACCATCGTCTTCGCTATCACTACTTTCAGTTTTCTTATTTCGCTTTTTTTGGGTTTTGTTCTTCTTTTCAGCCGGGAAAAGACGCTTCTTAACATCTGTAGAACATTGTTTCATTTTCTTCTTTTCAAGGTCCTCTTTTACAGGTGTATCCATGAGGATAGCCGAACATCTCTTTTGGTTGTCGTTGCCCCTTTGTTTTTTCCTTTCACCAGCTTTAGGGAAATGTCTGATATCTTTTGGGGAAACAATAGGCTTAGTAGTCTCAACATTCTGCAAGCCGCTGGAAGAAGGCTGAGGCTCAGGTAGTTTTCCTATGTCATTAGTTTGGAATGTGGGAGCCACTAATGTTTGAATTTGATTCTCTTCTACTCCTATACAGTCAGCATTTGCAATCTGTGACAACCAACCCCGTTCCTTGTGTTTATATTGTCTGATCTTTCCAGAAATGGCGAAAACGTTCATTTTAATTAAGAACAATTGTAATATAATGCATATTACATTAATTTGAGTTCAATATTAAAAGTCAACTTTATAAGTTATAAAAACAGAAAACTATAGCTTGATTTAGTCAATTATAGACTTATCTAAACAATATCCCAAAATTAATTTAAATATCACACATCGTCCTCATTGTTCTCTTCTTCTCCAGAACCTTCATTCAGTTCGTCATCGTCATTATCTCCAAAGTTAGGAAATTCCTTCGTCCACCAGGTGTTTTAGGTCTGTAAATCTCCTGAGGCATTACATTTGCAGACAAAATTCTTGACTTTTGCCCAGACAAGCTCAATTGGATTGAGGTCACAATTGTAAGGAGTTACACGAACAATCTTGTGATCCTTTTGTTTCAGTACCTCATCCACACAATATATTTTTGTCTCAGATTTGTGTTTTTGTATCAGAGCTAAAAGATCTTTCTTTCTCATAGCATCAGAAGAATCTACATTCTTACGTTGTAGCCATGTTTCATTTCACTTACCCAGACAAGCTCAATTGGATTAAGATCACAATTGTAAGGAGTTACACGAACAATCTTGTGATTCTTTTGTTTTAGTACCTCATCCACATGATATATTTTTGTCTCAGATTTGTGTTTTTGTATCAGAGCTAAAAGATCTTTCTTTCTCATAGTGTCAGAACGATCTACATTCTTACGTTGTAGCCATGTTTCATTTCACTTTCCCAGACAAGCTCAATTGGATTAAGATCACAATTGTAAGGAGTTACACGAACAATCTTGTGATCCTTTTGTTTTAGTACCTCATCCACATGATATATTTTTGTCTCAGATTTGTGTTTTTGTATCAGAGCTAAAAGATCTTTCTTTCTCATAGTGTCAGAACAATCTACATTCTTACGTTGTAGCCATGTTTCATTTCACTTACCCAAACAAGCTCAATTGGATTAAGATCACAATTGTAAGGAGTTACATGAACAATCTTGTGATCCTTTTGTTTCAGTACCTCATCCACACAATATATTTTTGTCTCAGATTTGTGTTTTTGTATCAGAGCTAAAAGATCTTTCTTTCTCATAGTGTCAGAAGAATCTACATTCTTACATTGTAGCCATGTTTCATTTCACTTTCCCAGACAAGCTCAATTGGATTAAGATCACAATTGTAAGGAGTTACACGAACAATCTTGTGATCCTTTTGTTTCAGTACCTCATCCACACAATATATTTTTGTCTCAGATTTGTGTTTTTGTATCAGAGCTAAAAGATCTTTCTTTCTCATAGCGTCAGAAGAATCTACATTCTTACGTTGTAGCCATGTTTCATTTCACTTTCCCAGACAAGCTCAATTGGATTAAGATCACAATTGTAAGGAGTTACACGAACAATCTTGTGATCCTTTTGTTTTAGTACCTCATCCACATGATATATTTTTGTCTCAGATTTGTATTTTTGTATGAGAGCTAAAAGATCTTTCTTTCTCATAGCGTCAGAAGAATCTACATTCTTACATTGTAGCCATGTTTCATTTCACTTTCCCAGACAAGCTCAATTGGATTAAGATCATAATTGTAAGGAGTTACATGAACAAGCTTGTGATCCTTTTGTTTCAGTACCTCATCCACACGATATATTTTTGTCTCAGATTTGTGTTTTTGTATCAGAGCTAAAAGATCTTTCTTTCTCATAGCATCAGAACAATCTACATTCTTACTTTGTAGCCATATTTAATTTTACTTTCCACTGTGTATTGCGATGGTGGTTTGTCGAGTTGTTTACATTGGTAAGGTGCATTGTCCATTACTACTACTGCACCTATGGGTAAATTTGGCAACACCTTTTCGTTCATCCATTTTTTTAAATTATCAGCACTCGTTTTCCCGTCACAGTCACGCTTTGCTGTCCCAGTCTTGAACACTAACTGCACCCCTGGGAGAAACCTCTCCCTAGACCCTATATTCACAATTACAAGTCTCTTGGATGCACTGCTCCATTCTGTTACCCCGTGCACATCTCCCAAGTTTCGTCAAGTTGCTGTCAATCCATGACTCATCTAAGTAAAATATTTCTTTTCCCTGGTCGTGAAGTTGTCTCACAGTTTCGATATAATTACACCTCCAGATAACATCTGCCCACAATTGTAAGGAATTACACGAACAATCTTGTGATCCTTTTGTTTCAGTACCTCATCCACATGATATATTTTTGTCTCAGATTTGTGTTTTTGTATGAGAGCTAAAAGATCTTTCTTTCTCATAGCGTCAGAACAATCTATATTCTTACGTTGAAGCAACGTTTCATTTCACTTGCCACTGCGTATTGTGATGGTGGTTTGTCGAGTTGTTTACAGTGGTAAGGTGCATTGTCCATTACTACTACTGCACCTATGGGTAAATTTGGCAACACCTTTTCGTTCATCCATTTTTTTATTATCAGCGTTCATTTTCCCGTGATAGTCACCCTTTGCCGTCCCAGTCTTGAACACTAACTGCACCCCTGGGAGAAATCTCTTCCTAGACCCTATATTCACAATTACAAGTCTCTTAGATGCACTGCTCCATTCTGTTACCCCATGCACATCTCCCAAGTTTCGTCAAGTTGCTGTCAATCCATGACTCATCTAAGTAAAATATTTCTTTTCCCTGGTCGCGAAGTTGTCTCACAGTTTCGATATAATTACACCTCCAGATGACAATATCTGCCCACTAGACAAGAAATAGCCTCTTATTCTGTGCTTTCTTCCACACAAATTTCATTTCTTTCAAACACTTATAAGTGTTGAGTAACTCCATTTGCATTGTATCTTCTCTTGGAGAACTACCAAGAGTTTCTTCACCATAGGAGCAACTTTATAGAACTCCTCAGTTGTGTCTCTGATGACTCTTTTATCGAAATCATCAATATAAAATTTTCCTGTTTTGGGTTTCTTGGGTCTGAAATAAAAGTATAATTATTAATGTAAAACTTGCATTAATTTTGTTTATAACCGCCTTTAAGGGGTCTATCTTCATGTAGTCATAAATATAATACTGTGTGTAGAGTAGTGCATAAAGTTTCTCCTGCTATTGTGTTATTGAAACCAAGGTATATGGTATTTCCAGAAGCAGAAGAATGTGCAAAAATTATACAGGGCTTTTATTTGAATATACAATTTCTTGAACCCTATTTTACCCGAAAGTACATTAGGATTATAGTTATAGCCTGAGTTTATATTATTATAATGAGAATTCATTTGACGTGGGTAACCCAGTCTTCCTACTTAAAATTAACACTTATATTTACTACAATAATTTGAATTATTTACGAGTTCTTAAATATATTACATATAGAATTACATTGACGTGGATAACCCAGTCTTGCTACTTGAAATTAACACATATCTACTACAATAATTTGAATTATTTACAAGTTCTTAAATATATTACATATAAAATTACATTGACGTGGGTAACCCAGTCTTGCTACTTAAAATTAACACTTATATCTACTACAATAATTTGAATTATTTACGAGTTCTTAAATATATTACATATAGAATTACATTGACGTGGGTAACCCAGTCTTGCTACTTGAAATTAACACATATCTACTACAATAATTTGAATTATTTACAAGTTCTTAAATATATTACATATAAAATTACATTGACGTGGGTAACCCAGTCTTGCTACTTAAAATTAACACTTGGGTCATTCCATTGTAACGGGTGTTACATCCACAAAGCTAAAAACTGAACACTTTGAATGCAGCCTTAATAGAATCAAAATTTATTTATTAAAACTATTTCCCCTATATTTTCTGAACATTTTGATATAATATAATCCTAAGTTTATTTTAACGACGTTGAATAACAAGTAAAAAACATGGTGTAATGGGTGTTACAGAATTTAGACATGAACTTTTGCATAGTTATTGAAAGATGTAAAATTCTGCGAGTTTAATGCACACAAATTAACATCCTTTTATATGGATATATATTAAACATTGACAAAATCAAATATGTTCTCAGTTTTCCTTTCTGCTTAAAAGATTTAATTTTTTTCAAGAAAAGCTTCTGTAACGGGTGTTACATGACTTGTAACGGGTGTTACACTGTGCAAATATTTCTATTTTACTCAAATGATTAATGACACTCATTCTGTTTTCATTAAAACAACGCTATTAAAATTTAATATAACGAAATTTCTGCGTAATAATTTCATTTTTTGTAAATAATTAAATTATCTTTTTTAAAATTCTCAGAGCACAGTCTATTTATTAAATAGCCTGGAATGGAACAAATAGATTAATTGAGGAACATTCAAATTATGGTTGTTTTACAGATATTTTAGTGCATGTGTAATTAATTTTAAACATCTTTTTTCATCTACACTGTCACTGAATTCATAATACAGTCTGTTTCCTTGAGACTTGACATCAGGTGTTGGTAACTTCCTGACCAGTTGACTAAATTTTACAAAATAAATATCATTTTCATCAGATTTGAAGATTTTTTTGCTCTGCCCAGAAACTTTCAGGAACATAATTTTAATGTCCTCTTCATTGTCAGCTTGGTTCTGGCATATTCCAATGTATCGGAACTTTTTTTCACCCTTTGATGACCCGGGTTTCTTGTTTTCACTTAAAAACTCTACCAAAACAAACATGCCAGACTTAACTTCAGATCTATCAATGCTGTACACTGGCATGGGAATCACTTGTGTTTTACTTGTCAGTATCCCATGTTCAGAATCCCAAAACCTGTGGAATCATCATCTTATGGTGCTAAAGGAAGTCCAGACTGCATACTTGTTCTGTGATAAATCACTACTTATTATGGCATAGGATTTCACTGTATCATTAGAACCCAAATGCAACATGCTTTTTCATCCGATTGTTTACAGGAGCCATTTCTTGAAATAAGCACATTCAAGTGCATTAGATCGTGGTAGAGCAAACAAATATTTTATACAGAATGGACTCTTTGCAGCTTTAACTACTTAAGAGATAGTTACAAGCTATTTTTATTGTAATAGGTTACAGCAGGCAAGTACAACATTTTGTAACTGGTATTACATGAATACTGTAACATCCCTTACTTAAAGAGTTGTAACACCCGTTACACCATTTCTGGGTAAAATAAATTAAATATTAATTAAAAAATGTTATGATCTCAACAAGCAACCTTATAATCTCACTTTCACTGCAGGATATTGTGAACAAATATTTCATAAGATCATAATTAAAACTTATTGCATATTTTGTGTAACGGGTGTTACATGCTACAGCAATTTTTAATATGCTATAATTAATTACTGAATTTGATCTTACCTTGAATTGTAATATATGCTTGAACTTGGAAAGCTTCATACATTTCCCTCCGAAAGTGCAAGATCAACAACATGGTGTTTTATGACAACAGCAGGATCTTAAACTTAAGCATGCGAAATAACATATTTACTATTCAAAGAACCTACCAACAAACATAAACAAAACTGCAAATATATTACATACAAGACAAGTTTTCTTTAAGGGCAGTGTAATTCATACTTTTAACAGTTGATATATCAAAGCACCATACACTTTATTAATAAATGAAAAAATCACTCAGAGGCTCAGTTGGCATGGAATGACCCACTTATATCTACTAAAATAATTTGAATTGTTTACAAGTTCTTAAATATATTACATATAAAATTACATTGACGTGGGTAACCCAGTCTTGCTACTTAAAATTAACACTTATATCTATTACAATAATTTGAATTATTTACAAGTTCTTAAATATATTACATATAAAATTACATTGACGTGGGTAACCCAGTCTTGCTACTTAAAATTAACACTTATATCTACTACAATAATTTGAATTATTTACAAGTTCTTAAATATATTACATATAAAATTACATTGACGTGGGTAACCCAGTCTTGCTACTTAAAATTAACACTTATATCTACTACAATAATTTGAATTATTTACAAGTTCTTAAATATATTACATATAAAATTACATTGACGTGGGTAACCCAGTCTTGCTACTTAAAATTAACACATATCTACTACAATAATTTGAATTATTTACAAGTTCTGAAATATATTACATATAAAATTACATTGACGTGGGTAACCCAGTCTTGCTACTTAAAATTAACACATATCTACTACAATAATTTGAATTATTTACAAGTTCTTAAATATATTACATATAAAATTACATTGATGTGGGTAACCCAGTCTTGCTACTTAAAATTAACACATATCTACTACAATAATTTGAATTATTTACAAGTTCTGAAATATATTACATATAAAATTACAAAACTCTTTATAACAACACGTTATACAGGGATTTTATGATACAGTATAGCTAATTTTCCTAGCTGTCTGAGTGTTATTGATTGCACACACATAAAGATACAATCCTCAGGAGGTAACAGACAGAACTATATCGTGGTCGAAAACCTTATTTTTCTATCAATGTTCAAATTGTTTGTGGCTGAAATGTTGATTAGAAATATTATTGCACGCTGGCCAGGCTCTGTACATAACATCACTAATTGCCATCTTAGGGCACAGTACGAAACAGAAGGAATTCTCTTGACTGATAATGGTTATCCTTTAAGAAAATATCTCTTAACTCCAATATTAAATCCTCAAACAAGAGCAGCAGCAAGATACAACAGAGCCCACCTCAGGACAAGAACTTGTGTAGAAAGGATGTTTGGCATATGGAAGAGGCGTTTTCCAGTACTTAGTATGGGATTAAGAGTCAAGGTTAGGAACGCACTTACAATCATTATAGCAACAGCTGTACTACATAATGTATGTATTTTTTTTTTAATTATACTGTATGCTCCGTTACATCGTAACACTACATACAATTCTTTAACTACTTTGAATTGCAATTTGGATTAGGATTACGAATTAACTATTTGGATTACAATTATCATTACAATTCCTCTAGTTATAATAAGAACCAATATTATCATTTTGCCTTAAAGTTTGTCAAAGTCAATTCTGGTAACAAATGTTATAAATTCTTTCAAGTAGACCTTGACGAGATCACAGTTACTTATCGACCACTGACCTCCTTTTAGTCTAGTGTTTAGTTTTAATGCATCCCTTTCACTGTTGAGTAAAGAACACTCATATATCAAATGATCCACTGTCTGTTCTTGTTGACTGCACTTGCACCTTGCACTTTCAGCAATTTTGAATCTGTAATAGTAATCCCTAGTCTTACCGTGACCGGATAGGATGGCTGTTATTTGGCCGTTAAGTGGAATCCTCTGTGTTAGTCGATCCTGCACTACCGGGAAAAACCCTTTGCTGGAATTCCCTTTGGTTGTCTTCTCCCATTGGTCCTGCCACCTGCGCAGTCCTTTCTCCTCTGCTTCCCGAATGATGTGAGTTCTAGGGATCTTGTTGTATATTACCTCCCCACTGTGCAGCTTCCTTCGCCAACTGGTCTGCAATTTCGTTTCCGTACAGCCCCACGTGTGCCTTCACCCAGTTTATGTGTATAGTCCAACCATTGTCCTGCAGACGTTTGATTTTAGCCTTTATTTGTTCTGTTGTTGTGTTGCGGATTTGACTGTTCTTGAGAAGTGCTACTGTGTTCTGGCTATCTGTGTTGACGACACCTAGTTTTTCTCCGATCTGCAGTTCCCTGTTGACTTCTATTTCCTTCAGTGCCTGTAGAATCGCTATCTGTTCTGCTTGGTTATTTGAGCATTGCGGGCTTAGTTTGTACTTCAATTACTTAATCACTTCCCCTTTCTGGAAGATAACTGCTGCTGCTCTGACTTTCTCATTTATCTTACTCCTGTCGGTGTATATTTCTATGTTGTATTTTAGGTTTTCTTGGGCTCTTGGTCTGACTGCTGGGTGGGGCCACTCGTTTAGTTTCGGGGCATCTTCAGGTGGTGTCAGTGTACCATTTTCGCTGGCGATTTGTGTACCTTTATATATCTCCAGTATTTCTTGAATTTTTATGTTTATTGGCTTAACTGCTGCCAGAACACAAGATGCTTCATATGACACTGTGCGATAAGCTTTCGTCATTTTAATATTCATCAACCTTTGTACTCTCTGATATTTAAGCATGTTCTTTCTTTTAAAGATAGCTTCTTCCCACACTTGTACTCCATATAGCAGTATAGGCAGTATAGCGCCTTTGTAAATAGTCAGTAAGGCTCGCTGTCCTAATCCCCAGTTCATCTTAGCTGATTTCGCAAATGAGTTTATGAGCTTGATGCATTTCTCTGAGGCTTGTTTTATGTGCATGTCGAAATTCAACATGTTGTCAAAGATTATACCTAGATACTTCAATTGCTGTACCTGCTCTATTTCTCTGTTGTTTATGAATACACTTATGTTGCTTTTTCCTTCTTTCCTTTTCCTCGATATCAGTAACGTTTTTGATTTACTGTTATTGAATTGTAGCTTATATAGGTTTGACTAGTCTTCTATTAGTTTCAAGTTGGTATTCGCGTACATTTCTGCCACTTCCTTGGTTTCCCCTGCCATCATCAGTAACAGATCATCTGCAAAAGCTATTAATTTACTTCGTTGTGTGTAATGTTGGGTAAGAAGAGAGTTATAGAGGACATTCCATAGTCCTGGGCCGCAACATGACCCCTGAGGGCAACCTTTCGTTGCTTCCTTTTCCACTCGGCTGTGATTGATGGAAAGTGTAGCGATTCTGTCACTGAAGTAATGTCTAACTAAATGATATAATTTGACTATAATTATGTGTTTGTTCCGCCTTTGCTTATCATACAATTAAAATGGTAAAACTAATAAATCATAATTTCATTAACGTTTTCGGTATCTATGTACCATCTTCAGATGTATATATATAATGATAATTGATAACCAAGCCTCTAGGTGCATGTGTCGTAAACTTAAATAATCAGTGTTTTTGTGCGTACTGTGTTATATCGATGAAGTGTTGCCATAATTGAATGAATAATATTTGTTGGTGCAACGTACTATCAGAATTAAACTTAAAATTAAATGTTTCAGTCAATATTTAAAACACTATTTAAAACTGTTTAAAAACACATGGTTTGTGCATCACTTTAAATATATGCAGTTGGAGATCACTTGTTGTGCGGTGTTTGCCGATGTGAAGTTGAATGCGGCAGTTCGGTGATCTTGTTTATTGGCGTTGAGCTAGACGTGGTATCGTTGACATGGCTATGTTGAAAGTGATGTTGTGGCACTTCTATGATAGTTAATGGTATTGCTGTAATTTGTACCCATAGATGTATTGTTAGAACAAATTGAAGGTTGTCAAGTCCATGGATTTAGTATCAATATGAAATTCATAAATGATATAAATTTTTTGGGCATTTTAGTTTCCTTAAGTTGTACTACATAATATTGCTGTACAAACGAATGATGACTTACCTCCAGAAGACCGAACACTCCACGAGTACTTGGCTGAAAGAAGAGAATATAACCACAGGATCAATGATAACATTGTGCTTTCCAACGTTCAAGATGTTCCATATAGAAATGCCATCATAGCCAACCACTTTGCTTGGTAAGTTTTAAATATAACATGAATTGAATAACCTATTGGATATTTACAAAATTTTATTCATTTATTAATGATATTGGACACACACTGCAATACAGTTATAATTATTTCGAACTAACAGCCTCTACTTTTTCTTTAATGGGTACTAATTCGTATTTCAGTATTTCTTGTTTCAGTAGCTTGTTTTGTTTTTTGAGTTCAAGAACTTCGTATTCTTTTTCATACTTTCTATTCAACATTTCTATTTCTCTTTCACAGAGAGTAATTCGACTTTCTGCTAGATTTGAGATGTTCCCATAGCAACAGTGGAAGTTTTTCTTCGTTTTGATGTAGGAGTTGTTTGTTGAAATAAAAATGGATTCTATAATTCTATTGTGGCATCTTTAACATGTGATTTTGTGACGATTATCCGAACATAAGTTGTATTCTCTTGTGTAATTACTTGTAGTTATTATTCTGCATTTACTGTATAGTATTTAACATCTACGAGTCACTTGCAGTATTTACGTACTTCTTGAATGGACCATACACTGTCCGATCCAATGGTTGCAATCAGTGGGAACAGTACGGAGGAAATGATAACAAGACAACACCATTATCTTTCGCATAGTTGAGCCCATTGATCGATAGATGTGAACTGTGATTATCAAGTAGAAGTAGACAAGGACTGCTTTTAGAGCATTTTGAATTAGCAACAAAGTGATTTAAAAATTCGCAGAAATGTTCCTCCATCATCCATCCAGAAGGGTTACTTGCTCCACGGCAGCCCACTGGCCCATCGCGAATAAAATGTTCCTTGAAGTGCACCCGGGGAAAAATGAATGGCGGGATAGAGTTACCAGTAGCAGAAATGGCTGCAGCTACAGTCACTAAACTACCTCTTTCCCCAGAGGTCATTGATCCCACTTGCTTGAAACCTTTTCGAGATACAATCCTGTTTGGCTTTTGGACTGTTGTAATGCCCGTCTCGTCCATGTTCCAGACATCTTTGGGTTGAAAGTTGTGTCTTTTCATAACGGTAGTCAAGTTATCAAAAAAAGCACCAACGTTTGTTTTGTTGAAACTGGAAGGTCGGGCTAAGCTGGTAACTTCAGGAGTCCGAATTGACAAGTCTTTATGCCTCTTCATAAAGCCAGAAAACCAGTCAGCCCCAGCTTGCTCAGTTTCTGTCCATTTTGCAGGCACTTTTAGTCCATTAGACACTGCTAACTCATAACGTAACTTTCTCACTTCTTTTGGACTTAGACCGAAGTATACGAGGCCTGTCTAAAAAGTATCCGACCTTTAGCCAGAAAAAATATTTCAAATACCTGACGGGGTTGGCACCCTAATCCCCTTCAAAGTAGGCCCCTTGTGCTTGCACACACTTAGCCCACCAATCCTTCCACTGCCGGAAACACCTCTGGAAGTCTTCTTTTGGAATGGTGTTCAGCTCCGTCGTCGCGTTCCGCATTATCTCTTCTCTACTCTCAAAATGGGATCCTTTCAGTGGTGTCTTCAATTTTGGAAACAACCAGAAGTCGCAAGGAGCCAGGTCTGGAGAGTAGGGAGGTTGGCGAACGGTTGTAATTCCATGTTTGGCCAAGAAAGTGTGGATCAATTGGGATGAATGTGCGGGGGTGTTGTCGTGATGCAAGTGCCAGTTGTTTGCCGTCCACATGTCTGGTCTTTTGCGCCGAACTGCATCACGGAGTCGCCGGAGAACATCGTGATAGTACTCCTTTGTCACCGTTTGTCCTTCCGGTGCGTATTCGTGATGCACAATTCCACGGACATCAAAGAAAACAGTCAGCATCACCTTGATTTTGCTTCGCACCGGCCGTGCTTTCTTCGGCCTTGGAGACTCGGGATGCTTCCATTGCGACGACTGTCTTTTTGTTTCTGGGTCGTACCCATACACCCATGACTCATCTCCAGTTATCACGATGTTCAGAAACCCAGGATCAGTGTTGGCGGTGTCCAGAAGGTCCTGTGCAACGTCACGACGGAGGTCTTTTTGTTTCGGGGACAACAACTTGGGCACGAATTTCGCAGCCACTCGGTTCATGTTCATATCATCACGCAAAATTGCATGTGCAGAATCTTTACTCACTCCAACCTCTTCGGCAATCTCCCGCACAGTCAAACGACGATCTGCCATCACCAAATTTCGCACCCTCTCAACAACAGCTGCACTCCGAGCAGTTTGGGGCCTGCCACAACGCTGCTCACTCTCTGCTGATGTGCAGCCATCTTTGAATCGGTTGAACCACTCCTTAATTTGTGTTACACCCATCGCATCTTCCCCAAATACCTGCTGAATCTTACGAATTGTTTGACTTTGAGAATCACCAAGCTTTTGACAAAATTTGATGCAGTATCTTTGCTCAATTCGTTCAGTCATCTTGCGAGAAAACTAAATCCGACAAACACTTAGAACAGCACCTTACTTGGCGACCACCAGCCAGTGACTGGCACAAGCGAATGCGGTGAAAAAATTCGAGCATGCGCTTTACGGTTCCTCCTTCCACCATGCACAGTGGCGCCGCCTTAGGATCACTACTTTGCGCGGGAAAATTTAAGGTCGGATACATTTTAGACAGGCCTCGTATGTCAGAAGCAACTTTGATATATCCTGCTAATTCTTTCTCAAGAGCAATGGGCAAAATAAGTCTATTGGGATAGTAGCCCACATGCACTGAAGGTCGAGTCACGTCACTTGTAATGTCCTCGTCACTGAACTTATTACAATAACGAGCCAATGTGCGATAATTTATATTAAAATCTTTGGCAACACTCCATATGGATTTACTTTCCAATTTCACCATTCTAGCCGCTTTCAACATACAGTAATGTCTGAGGGTGTAAGGCCTTTATTGTTTTTCTTTGGAAATTTCTAGGCATCTTTGTATTGAAAATAAAAAAAAAAGATTGGATGATATCAGTATTTGGAACACGTATAATTTCTCGGGGTTGGTTGTCACACTTTTCAATCTGTGACTACCAACCCCGTTCCTTGTGTGACAACCAACCCCGAAACGCCATATTGAAAACTTTAGCTAGTATAGAGGATTGTGAGTTTCTTAATAATAATAATTCTTTATTTATACTGGCAGAGTTAAGGCCATAGGGCCTTCTCTTACACTCTACCAGGTCACAAAGTATTCAAGCAGTTAAAATTAACAAAAAAGTTACAGAACAGAATACTAACATATTACAAAGAGAAATAATAATAGCATAATAAAATCGACACTAAACAACGTGAAAATAATACCATAATAGAAAACAAAAAGAAAGTAAAATACATTGGAATATAGCAAAAGCAACTCATTTAGCACAAATGGTTAATATTGTAAATTTATTTCGACTCAACAATGTAACTTTTATTTAAAGCAACAATAATTCCTATTCTACAATTCACCTTAAACGCTCTCGTCAACAGTAACACAGTATTCGTTAGTACACTCCACTGACGACAATGACAATTTACTTGGACTATTACGAACAACAATGAACTGTTAATCTTAACTAATATTTACAAAGCACTATTTATAAATCAGAACTGTCGGTTCTCAGTTCACATTTCTTCTAGCTCAGTCACTCGAGTTCACAGTATCTCGAACCATAGACCTTCAGAGACAGTCCACTGTACTCGAACTCAGGTCCCTCCAACTGCGGTCCACTGCACTCGAACTCCGGCCTTCGGATGCTGACACAGTTGCGGACGCACACTCAATTCGAACTCCGGTACACAAGACTGGCTAGCTTGCTCTGGCTTACTTACTGAATGGCTGAATAAACTGAAACTGCTCAAGTTCGCTCGCGTTTCTTCTTTTATAGCAAAATCTAGTTACGAGAAATTTCTACGGGTGTCCTCTCGAATTATCTGGATATCTCCACTTCGACGGACTGACTCCTCTAGAAGATTCGGGAGGGTCCGTCCCCCCCTTCACTCCGCACGTAGCAGCTGCGCGCGCATCCTCCCCTCGCGCGTCGCAGTAGTACACCGCCCCTCTACCATCTCAGCATCCAGACGCTCCCGTACCAGCGTTTCGTCTGCCGCGCGCCCTGTCGGACGCGTGTTCGAACCCCGGTGCAGCTGTCACAATATGGAAAACATAAGGAAGAATATAACAAAATAGACTATAATAAAATAATAAAAAGAAAAAAAAGAAAGAAAATTAAATAAAATTCACAATAAAAGGCTATGATAATAAATTCGTCAGCTGATAAAGGGAACAAAAAGGGGAAAGAAAGGAAAAGAAATATATAGCCTATATTTTTACATAACTATCGCAGAGAAAAGGGCTTATAACTGAAAGGCATCTGAGCTGAAAGTGCAATTTTAATTTATTTTTGAAACTAGACAATGTCCGACAGTCTCTGACATGTTGTGGTAGAGAGTTCCAGAGATGAGCTGCAGAGACGGTGAAAGATGAAGAGTAGAAGGATGTTCTGTGTTTAGGAATGGAGAGTGTGATATGGTGTTGTGAGCGAGTATCTATTTCGTGATATGAGGACAAATGTTGAAAACGATTTAGAAAGATCAGCATATAATACATTGAACTACACGCTACAAGACGCTGAAAACCGAACTTCATTACAGTAAAAACTTCTAGAGCGAAATAAAACTGCAACAATCTGTAAATTTTACTCACCAGCGCCAGCAACACAAAAATGTGGACAGCTGCTCACTCACTTGCCGGTAACAGTTGAAAGTTCACACAAGATGTCGAAGTAACTCTGCCGTTCCCACAATGCCATATCAGTACACAGAGTCATCTGGTAACAGAGTTATTAACTTCGTGACAACCAACCCGTGTGACCAGTGGCGGCTCGTGCCTTTCTTGGATGGGTGTTCACAAAAAAATATGAATAATGAACACACATATATTCTCGTATAGCTGAATCACACATCAGAGATAAACGAGTTCTAATATGCATGCACCAAATCTACGCATATAAAACCAAAATTAAAACCATTAAACAAGTGTAGAGTAAAGCTCATTCATAGGACTCACCTTAACTGCTGTTGTAGGTGGTGTTGAAGATCTGGATTTATTTGTAGAGAAACTCCATTCGCCTAGTTTTGAGCGATGCAAACTTATCAATAATTATTACTGATGTTCCTAATGTTGTTAACAATTCCCCCCCCCCTGCTGCCAACATAGTCAATGTACTTCATCGGTTTTCTGCCATGGTGTTACGGAGGAATGTTTTAATTCCTTTTCATTTTATACACTCACAATTTCACACACATCCGTCTCCAAACTTCAAGTACTGTATTACTGTTTCAACTTTCAATATGCACCAATGGAGCTTGTATTTTCCTTACTTTGCTGAACAAAAGACAACAGAACCAGTCCCTGTGCGTAACGGTATTTTGAAAAGAAAGAGTAAAGAGAGAAAACGAGAAAAGAGGGAGAAAGGAACACGATGCCAGACCCAAGAAAGATGGAGCATCTCTCTTTCTCTGTCACTAGCACGCTAAGACCTGTGCGAGCCAGAACTATTGTAACCATTGTAACAAACCGGAAAATATTCTCGCCTCAGGCTATTTCACCCTGCTAGAGAAAAATTGTGCGAGCTGCTGTCAACGTGTCCAATGGAGATTTAAAGACACAAGTCACACAAACGGGACATTCTCTCGAGACAAAAAAATGTAGGAACGTCATTGCGCATTGGACAGTAATAGATGTACCTGTAATAATATTAATACAGTAATGTGTATGATTATTGTTGGTTTTTAAGGTGTTCACGTGCTCCTGTGCTCATATAGAGGAACCGCCGCTGCGTGTGACAACCAAACCCGGTCTCCCCTACGGATTTTCGTCTGACTGAATGTGATCATTAAGCATTGCCAGTATCTTCGTCGACTCTTCGGTAATTTTTGGTTTGTATTTTCTCCCTCATGTCCAATATCTTTCTAGCTTATCATCTGCAGTGTCTTTCTTTGCAGTCCTTTTCATGTTTTCTATAACTGTTTAATTTGTTTGTTTCCTGTGTAACTTCAGCATGCTTGTTCATCTGGTCACATATTTTCTGCCAAGCCTCACGACGCCCCAATTCATGTCCTGTGTCTATTAAACGAGTAGCATATGTGGATTTTCTTCTATTGTTCAGCTGTTCTGGTTGGTCGAAGTGTGTTGATTACACTATACTCAGCTGTAGGCCCCTGTCTCTTAATATTATTGCCATCTATGGTCTGTCCAAAACAACTTCCGACCTGACAAATGGCGCCTTTAGCATGTTACCATGGCAACCATTCAAATCAACCAATCACAAGAGACGCGTAACCATGGTAACGGGACGGTGTTGCCTTGTCTATGTTTACAAGTTGCACGTGAATACCAGGGCCTAGTGGTGAATACAGTGGCCGGAATGACTTTGAGTTGGCTGGTTAACGCATGCTTTGTGTGAATTAAAAATATTATTTAGTTGTATTATTGTTTTAGTGTATCCATATTTATTGTGTTTAAATTATATTACACTATTATCTTCGTTGTCATTGGTGGAGTGTGTGTTTTCTAGTTTCTGCTAGAGTTTTCAAATAGATGACTTCTGCAATGTCTGAAGGAAGAAAAGGCAGGCGCAGAATAAAGAATATTGGACAAGGTGTCCCGTTACAGAGTCAAGTGCGAGAGATGGTGTGTTATGTAAGAGAGTATTTTGAGAGGAGAAAAGATAATGGCGGGCCTCTTTTACCTTTGGCGCAAGTCGTAATGAGAACTGTTGCTTGTGTTAAAATTAATAAGAGCACTGCTACCAATATTTGAAAAGAAAAAGACCGTGCAGATTTTTAATTATAAATATTTTTACAGTTTACAATTTTTTCAACGCCAAATTTTAATGCCTAGTGTTCAACAAATTGGTTAGAAATGTATGTGTTCATGTCAGCCGTTCATTACTGCACTCTATCGGCAGCGCGCTCGCTTACACGAAAGATGGGCAACATGACAACATTGCTCCCCCTTCTCTATAAGCTGTCAAGTCGGAAGTAGTTTTGGTCAAGGTATAGTTGGGCTTTGATGGCTTCCTTCACCGGTCCCAATTACCTGATGCCTTGTCCAAGATGGTGGTGGCATCTAAATCTATCTTTTGGCCTGTTTCCAGGCTATATTGTGCTATTGCCAACTTATCAGGGTAATGTAGTCTTATGCTGCATTGGTATTCCTTGCAGCGTTCCATAATGGTGTGTCTCGTCTGGCCAGTGTAGCATTTTCCATACTCACAAGGTATTTTATAGACATCAGGTACCGGTATCGTAAGACCAAGGCTGAAGTTTTGTAGGCTGCTTATGGATGGTCTTAATCCCATGTTTCCTTAGTAGTCTTCCAATCTTTCCTGAGGTGGGACCATAGAATGGGATGCATGCCAATCCCTTTGCCTCCTCATTTTTCTCGGCGAGTGGTTTGTCAGAAAAGGCCCTTTTGATTAATTTCTCTGTTGCCGAAGTTGTTCTATTGGAATGTCTTGCGCAGATGTTGGATCTTAGCAGGGTGACTGTCTCAGCCCAAAATCGCTCTCATCCTGTGCAGAAGAGTCGACAGGACCATTATTTTCTGTCTCGGGTGATGGTGATTGTGTCTATTCAGGTATATGTCTGTGTGTGTTGGTTTCCTGTATATACTGAGGCCCAGAGTGCCATCTGATTTTCTAGAGATGAGAATATCCAAGAAGAGAAAACAACCATCTTTTTCTACTTATTTCGTGAATTGCAAGTTCTGGTGGATGCTGTTAAGATGTTCTTGGAATTCCTGGAGTTGCATTTCACTGTGTGGCCATATGACCGATGTGTCATCTACATAATGGTAGAAGTGTACCAGTTTTAGCAGTGCATTCTCAAGGCCCTTATTAAAATCATCTAACTCGCACACTTCTTTCCATTATTTTTTCCTTGCAGGAGACATAGTTTCCTTCCATAGCCATTGCCATTCTCTAATATTATTGTTCTGTATGGCTTTTTATTAAATTTTTTTTTTTAGCATTGGCTCTCCATTTGAATTAGTTATGGACATGGTATACCAGCCTCCGGATTTGTCTTTTCAGGACTTCTCTCTTTGAATTTTCTTCCACCATATCTTTAATCTACACTACACTAGATTAAAACTACACCACTACAACTCTAATACTAATAAATATAACATAGCACTAAATGTATAATAGAAGAAATAATGTAATATATTTGTCGTTAAGCATTACTTCTCGCGAGATGGTACTTGACATATTTTGTATATGGTGCCATCTCATCTTATTACATCGCAATCTATGCAAGCCATAATCTTACTTAATTCACTCTTCCACTCATGTTCTTTTAAATGTGTCTTTGTCACCTCTCACTCCCCACACTACCCATCTATTCCCTATTTCTCATACTAGTGATGATCCACTATTGGCACCCACACTTATTTCAAGCCCTCACTTCACTTCACTTGCCACTGACAGAGCACCTAACCTCACTTCCAGCAGCAATTCCTGCATTTGGCTTCACTATGGGACTTACTTTTGGTATGTAATCTTCATTATTAATGTTCTTCGCTAATTCACGGCCATGACTGTCAGCTAAGATGATTACTTTTCCTTTTTACTTATCTTGGATTTCTTTATGTGGGATGCAGGCATGTCATGTCTTCTTTCTGCAGAGACCTTCGCGTTTTGGCATTTGATCTTCTAATATAGAGAACCGGTTTGTAGTTCTGATTGCAGGAAAGTCCCATCGATCTTGCTTTCTAGCAAAGTATCGTCGGTTCCTACCCCATGCTGCTACTTTGGTCCATTCTTCAAATTTGCTGGTTGCTGGTCATATCTCTCATTCGTAAGATTTCATCAGTCAGTTTCCTTAGTGTTTGAATTTCCTCCTGCATTGTCTTGACTGTGTTTATTTCTTGCAAGTACTTCACAACACTTTTTGAAGTGATAGATATGCTCTATTAGTTTTGGCTTGTGTCTACAGACAACCAAACTAAGTCAAGAAACAATCAACATAAATCAAAGCAACACATTCTTAAGCATACCATGAAAATCACTTATTCTATAATATGGATGGATAGTAAAATGTTTTTAATACAATCTTAAAATGCCTCATATCCAAAAGTTTAACGTCATTAGCCAACATGTTATAAAACTTTATACTTTGTTTCATAAATGAAGAATTTGTTTTTTCAAGTGTAATCAATGGTAACTGAATATCATTACAATATCTGGTAGCGTGCTCGTGATAGTCTTTACGTGAAGGAAGCTCAGTTTCATTTCTTTTAACATACAACAAACATGCATATATAACTTATTTCAAGAAATAGTCTGCCCAGGCATCCTGGGTTGCCAAAAACACAGAATAACACACATATAAGAATAGTAATGATTACAGTAAGATAGATGAGCCAAATTTAAATGTGAACTAGGAGCTTAAGTTTAAGAAATAATAAATTTGTACATATATTTGTAACAATCACACACTAACGAATAGAAAAGGGGGTATTATGATATTCCGTATAAATGATTTTTCAGAATTGCCACAGACCCTTTAATGGTTGAAGTAATTATTTTTGGAATGATGTCATGGATTCCAAATGTTTTGATAGTGTTTACAGTTGATCGTGGGATGGTGCCCCTCGCTCCGATCATTAAACCATGTACTTCCCAGGTGCCTTCCATCTGATATTTTTCTCGAAAATACGGAATAATAGGCTCATAAATTTGTTGTTTTTCTTTGTTGACCTCGGATGGTTGGGTCTGGCTCATCTCAAATCTAACAGTTGGGTCCAGTATAAAGCCTTTACTATTAGTCTTGTCTAGAGCCACGATGTCCGCTCTTCTAATTCCGCTGCCTTCAGACGCAACGCAGTGCACCTCTTCATGGACCTCGAAGGATTTGTTTCTAAGGGCTTGTGCTATTAGTTTTCGGATGTTATGATGGCGTGAATTTCTCAGGAGTTCTCCATGCTGACAGGATCCTAGGATGTGTGCTAAGGTTTCAATCTCGTTGCAGTATCTGCAACGGAAACCGTCCAAGGATCTCCCATGAAGACTTCTCACTGGTGCTACAAAGATGGAAGTGTCATAATTTGAAATCTAAGAAACAACGGTTTGCAATGTGCTACATCATTACTGCCACATAAAATTCTAACAGCCTTCTTTTGTAACAGAAAAATGTCATTAATATGTGAACACTTTCCCCAGAGTCTAATACCATAATTCAAGTGACAATGGAATAAGGCATAATACTGTATATTTTAACTAGCATGTCTTGTGCAATTACAGGTTTGATTCTTCCAAGCAGATACAATGTCTGAGATAATTTATTGGATAATTCATCAATATGTTTATTCCAATTTAACTTACTATCAAAAAATGAAAGAGTAATGGAACGGAGAAAAATTCTCTCTGGCACCGGGATTTGAACCCGGGTTTTCAGCTCTACGTGCTGATGCTTTATCCACTAAGCCACACCGGATACCACATCTCACTACATCTCGCCAAAATGTAAAAAAATTGTACAAAATTGTAGAAAATTACTAAATTGTAAATCTATAAAAATGTGTAAAAATTGTAATTGTAATATTGTAAAATGTTGACATGGTCCACATCTTAAAGCTTCATTGCTCATGTAAGATCTATGGAATAAAATAAATGAATGAATGAAATGAAACCCCGGCGTCGGACAGAATTGTCTCTGATTAAGTTCCAACTCTTGGGTTCCCTCTAGTGGCCGCCCTCTGCACTGCGTCATAGAGAGAGAATTTTTCTCCATTCCATTACTCTTTCATCGTGTGATGACGCAGAATATCTGTATGGAAATATCATATGTACTTCGGTACATTAAAATAATATATATGATCTGCATAAATCACTTCGTGATTTAAGACGGTGCTTATTCCGTCGGATCCCGGCCAACTAGTCACTCATAACGAGTGCACCTCAGCACATGTGTGGACTTTGGTCCTAGGTTCATAGACATCTATGACGTAGTGCAGAGGGCGGCCACTAGAGGGAACCCAAGGGCTGGAGCTTAATCTGAGACGATTCTGTCCGGCGCCGGGGTGGTATCCGGTGTGGCTTAGTGGATAAAGCTTCAGCACGTAGAGCTGAAAACCCAGGTTCAAATCCTGGCGCTGGAGAGAATTTTTCTCCGTTCCATTACTCTTTCATTGTGTGATGATGCAGAATATCTGCATGGAGATATCATATATACTTCGGTACATTAAAATAATATATATTACTATCAAAAGTAAGACCAAGAAGTTTAGCATAATTAACTTCAATATTACACATTTTAAATAACATATTTTGCGTCTTATCTTTGTTAACATACAAACCATTGTTATCAAACCAAATTTCAGAAGCTTTTATTGTTTCATTAACTTTCAGTTGCATTTCATATATATTCTCACCAGTTATTATGAAAGTAGTATCATCTGCAAACATAACACATTCAGAAGTAGGTGCCATAAAGGCAGGTAAATCATTTAAACCAATTACAGATAATAATGGGCCCATAACTGAACCCTGTGGGACACCAGTTGTCATCGTTTTAAAATCAGACCACTTTCCTTTACAATAAACAGCCTGTAATCTACCAGAAAGATAAGAGTTTATAAGCTTTTCACAATTATCAAAAATTATTCCATCGCGAACTATCTGGGAACATTTACCACAAGTTGCGTTTTTAATAGAGTTGGGCAACACGATTCTTTTTCAGAAGTCGATTCCAACGATTCAATCATACATTACGAATCGATTCTAACGATTCGTTCACGATTCTTCCAGTCTGTGATTCCAACGATTCGTCAACGAACGACTTACAGGACACTTTCCTTTGCAAACCACGGGTAGAACAAAAACGTTCTACATCTCTCACATAGATGGCATAAGAGGCGAGACAATGGATTGTCTCTTTCTCATTGGCTGTAACCATCATGACCTCCATTAGTCTACAAAATTATTCAAGTCAGTGCTTCTTAATTTTAATTTATCAACTGAATCTTATTATCAAGTATATTTTTTGCATTACATCTGTATTTAACCATGTAAATTTCAGGTTCGTGTTCATTATTTCTCACACATAACAAATGCAGTATTTTCATTCCACTCTCGCTCGGGAGCATTCGGCACGGTTCGGAAATGTCCGCTGACAGGTTACATCAAACAAGTAAATAGAATCGTGGGTTGCGATAACATGTCAATTTGTTGCTATTCTTTTGAACGACGATTCCTTACGATTCTTTTGAACGACGGTTCGTTAATACCACGAATCGATTCTTATGATTCTTTATTATTAGTCGTTCGAATGAACGATTCGTTCACGAATCGACCCAACTCTAGTTTTTAATAATCATGTTTTTTAGAGAGCTCAATGTTGGGGTGACTTTACCTCTACGTATGATTTTGTGATTTGCTTCACTATTATATCTAGATCAGGTCTACTAACATGCATATATTAGCAGCATACGCTATTTTCTTCTGGATCGTTTCTTTAATATTTACTACTGACTATTCCTATCAGATGTTTTAATTTTTATCATCACGCCAATATGCATTCTACTACACAACCTAATGGAGTAGTCAAATAATCAGATTTGTCCAATACGTTATAAATCGGGAGTACACCAGGGATCGAAGCTGGGTCCACAGAATTAAAAGTCTTATCAGCTCTAGAATATGCCATTAGGAAAGTTCAGGATAACAGGCAGGGTTTGGAATTGAACGGGTTACATCAGCTTCTTGTCTATGCGGATGACGTGAATATGTTAGGAGAAAATACACAAACGATTAGGGAAAACACGGAAATTTTACTTGAAGCAAGTAGAGCGATCGGTTTGGAAGTAAATCCCGAAAAGACAAAGTATATGATTATGTCTCGTGACCAGAATATTGTACGAAATGGAAATATAAAAATTGGAGATTTATACTTCGAAGAGGTGGAAAAATTCAAATATCTTGGAGCAACAGTAACAGATATAAATGACACTCGGGAGGAAATTAAACGCAGAATAAATATGGGAAATGCGTGTTATTATTCGGTTGAGAAGCTCTTATCATCCAGTCTGCTGTCCAAAAATCTGAAAGTTAGAATTTATAAAACAGTTATATTACCAGTTCTTCTGTATGGTTGTGAAACTTGGACTCTCACTTTGAGAGAGGAACATAGGTTCAGGGTGTTTGAGAATAAGGTGCTAAGGAAAATATTTGGGGCTAAGCGGGATGAAGTTACAGGAGAATGGAGAAAGTTACACAACACAGAACTGCACGCATTGTATTCTTCACCTGACATAATTAGGAACATTAAATCCAGACGTTTGAGATAGGCAGGGCATGTAGCACGTATGGGCGAATCCAGAATTGCATATAGAGTGTTAGTTGGGAGACCGGAGGGAAAAAGACCTTTAGGGAGGCCGAGACGTAGATGGGAGGATAATATTAAAATGGATTTGAGGGAGGTGGGGTATGATGATAGAGACTGGATTAATCTTGCACAGGATAGGGACCGCTGGCGGGCTTATGTGAGGGCGGCAATGAACCTTCGGGTTCCTTAAAAGCCATTTGTAAGTAAGTAAGTAAGTTATGAAAGGGATTGTCAACAAGACATTTGTGTAACGAATTCTTAAATATATTAGAATTTGAAGTTTTCATTTCCCACCATGCATTGTAGACTGATCTTGATTGTTTTAACTGTTTATATTTCTGTACACCATCTTCATTATTGCTTTTTAGATGTTCAGGAAATTCAATGTCAGCTTTGTTGTCACTGGATGTTGGATGTTGCTTCTACATCAATTTGACATAGGTACTGGGTACTGCAACTTTCATCTCTATAATCACATAACAGAAACCTTAAACTTTCTTAAGGCCAGCATACTTGAATTATGAATCTGGTATTCATTCATATTCTTTATTTGCCTGAAGGTACAAGAATACAAGAGGCCTCGTCAATGTAATAATATAAAAGCAATATGTCAATATTTAAAATATTAAAAGAGTAAAAAATAATAAAATTTAACTAAAATACTACATCATTTTCAAAAAATTCATTCATATTATAAAAGGGATAATTTTGTAGCCATCTCTTAAGCTGAAGTTTAAATTGTGTTTCATTAAGTGCCTTTATATTTGAAGGTATCTTATTATACACTTTTATTGCAGTAATTACATAGCTTGATTGTGTTTTTTTGCAACCTGACATGTGGTACGTTTAATTGATCATTATTTCTGGTTTCATAGCGATGCAGATCTACTATACTTGTATAATTAGTAATATTCTTGTTTACATACATTAAAAGTTAAAAAATATATAGATTGTAGACTGTCATAATCTTTTCATTTTTGAAAAGAGATCTACATGATAGTCTGGATGGTGACATTGTTATAATACGAACTGCCTTTTTCTAACAGAATGTTTGGAAGGTCAGAACTATTTCCATATAAAAGTAATCCATATCTAATAACACTTTCAAATAGTGCATAGTAAACTTGTTTTAAATAATGTTTGGGAACCTTGTACATGATACTTCTCAAGAGATAAATTACTCTAGAAATTCTTTTACATACATAACTGACATGGCTGTTCCACCTTAGTTTAGGATCCAGATACATACCCAGCATCTTTACAGATTCATTTATAACATTATTCTGGGTTTGTTTCAAACTTAGCGTTAACACATGAGTTTTTTTTTTCATTAACAATAAATCCATTAATTGAAAACCACTTTCTTATTTCAGCAAATACAGCTTGCTTCATAAAAACCTAACTCAGCAGTATTATTATGTGTGATAACAAAAGTTGTATCGTCAGCATACATTATAGTTTTAGCCGACACATTGTATGGCAAGTCATTTATCATAATAAGAAACAAGAATGGACCAAGAATAGAGCCCTGAGGAACACCACATTTAATTGGAGCTATAGCTATAGGTAGATCCAGTAACATAATTATTAGTTCTCTTGAGTTCTGTGAAGTTCGATGAACAGTTGAAATAAATAAAGATTGCTATCATGTAATAATTTTTATAATAATCCTGTTGTTCTGGTTTACAGAATCCCTGTATGCATTTTGTTATTAGTGAGAGTCGAGATGTATGTGAGATATATTTTGATTGGTGGAGCTAGAAAGCATTACCTGCCTTAAAAATCTATAGCTGTCAATTTCAGTAATGATACATCATGAAATTCTCGTCTTATTCGACGGGTCTTGACTCAGGTTATGATGGTATTACCGTAGCAAGCTGTGGTTACTATGGGAAAAAAAGCATAAACCTCAGAAAAACAATTGAAAGAGGATTTAAGGAAATTGCAATGATTGCGTGGGAAATCTAGACGTTCACTAAACAGAGAATGGAGCAAGATGGACCATCTGGAAAACCACTTACACTTCTGTTTCCATGGTACCATGAGTGACGTCAGAGTAAACTTTTCATGTCAAAATGTTACAATTTTTTTCTTTTGTACGTCGAATATACAGTAGAAGTGTCGTGCCAAAATAGTGCAGGCCAATATTTCTGGCTGTATGTGTCTTGATTCTTACTAATCTAGATTGATTCCCAATTTTCTGTAAAATCTTCATGTATAATTTGTATGTTAAGTTGTAAATATATGTTCATATTATGTAATGTAAGATGTTTAAAGGAAAATATTAATAAATTAAATATTGAATAATAAAAGGATTAAATGTTCAACAGTGAAACAGTTGAATGGTGATAATTTTAATTATTTTTGTGATCATTTTAGTAGCACTTGATTTAAATGGCTATGGATTTCGACAGGTTTTTATTGATATCTGGAAACAGGAGTTCTTACTTTTAATCCTGCAAAATATGGATATTTTGTCCGGATTCAGAATTTCCTTAAAATATTTACTGCATTATCAACTAGTCCGTTTCTTTTCGAAGAGTTTATGTGATTTCTCTTTAATTTCCATTACTTTCTCTTTTGAATTTACATTTACTTAAAGTATGAATTTAACTATTTTGAATTAATTTATGTATATAGGGTGCAACTGATATTATCACTGCAGATTTTATCGATAGACCGCAACAAAATCTAGTACCATATTGGTCCCAAATGAATACTTTCCTCTGAAAAAAAAATAATTTTCCACTGAATATATTAACACCGTTTCACTCTGTAAATGTTATCCATACAATTATGATTTTTACTCTTGTCTTTAGAGAAACTGATGAGGAATGATTTATCCTTTGCAGTTTTTAAATAAAATGGACGGTTTTCTTGCAAATTAAATTTTAAAAAATTAACATGTATCATTATGTTTAGCTGTTTTCAAATCTGACAGCCCTACTGGCGTATTTAGATGTATTCTGTTGCTGCCTTCAATCTGCACAGTTATCTCACTTCCACCCTGTATTTATATTAGTCCAAATAAATCATTATGCTTGAATTATTTTTAAGGGTATCATTGTTAGGTATTTGTACTGCAGGGATATGGCATTGAGATATTAAGTGCATGATATCCTATTAAATATTGTATTTTTCAGTGATGTAAAGTTTTCAATTGAAGTGTTGTATGATATGGAAAATATATATTTTTTATATAAATTTACAAAAAATACTGTATATTTTTTACTACTTAAACGAGTTTCACTTCCTCTTATTTCTACGTTACAGCTGATACATTTAGAAAATACACTGAAAATAACTCCAGTGGCCTTGAATGTTATCTGGATGTCTGCTGTTTTCATCTTTTTCTTAAATATAATTTATTTGTTTTTGTATACCAACAGTTGGAACTCGTTTTTGAAATTTATCTAAATTAAATGTTCATAATGTGTTCCATTGTTGGAACTCCTCTACATAGCTTTGCCATAGTATCAAAATCATACATAAATAACGTAAATCCAGACTTCAGCTTTTATTATCCTTTATCATGTTTTAAATTATTAAAGAATAGATTTATAATACACAACCATAATATTCCTTAATATTAGTTTGTGTTAGTATCTGAAATAACCTGTAATCAACACTAGTCTTTGTAGTTTTATTCTCTTCGGGTCTAACCAACAATAATAATCCAGGCGACGATAGAAAACAAAAGATGGCAGAACAAATGAATGAGATGTATAAACAATTGAATACCAGTACTCTTTCAAATTTAAATATCATAATAAAGGAGTGTTATTTGAAATTTCAAAGGGGTGGTGGGTGCTATAGGGATGAAAACTAAAATGCAATTAATAATGTTTAAAAACTTTCCCCTCAGTATCTAAATTGACGTGTCTTTTGTTTTAATTAAATTTAAATGAAGTAAATAGCTATTTAGACTGGGAAGTTTTGAAATCAAAGCCCTATATAAGTAATTAATTTTTTGTTACCAGGGATACTGAAAACTTGTATCCTAAAATCTGAGATTTGATAAATTATTTCCTTTTATTTTGGAACGCTGAACCCTAAAATACGTTTTGAAATTTAAATTATTCTGGGCGTTTAATTCGTATTCAAAATCTGAAGACTGCCTCTTTTTGTTCCATTGTCCAATACGAAATAAATCAAATTAAACTGTACGTTAAAATGTTAATGAAGGAAATTCCCTCTTCCCCTCATCCCGCACGGCCTCCTGCGGGTGGACCACACGGCAATGGCAGACTCAAGGCCGTTTGTTGCTCCCATTTGAATGGTATTGGATACCGCTCTACGTTTGTAGAAAATCACCACACAGTCGAACGTCTTTTTTTTTTAACCAATATTTCTCGTTCTATAAAATTCCATTTCAGTGAATGAGAATTTGATGTCGGTGCTGGAGGATCTTGCCTCAGATCCCAACAAAATCCAGTAGAATGCGAAGAGAAGCGGAAGTATTGAACTGAAACGAAAATGTATAAACTTGTACGAGTTACTAGGCGTGTTGAAAACATTGGGCATTCGTGCTGTTGAGAGGCTGAAGGTTCGATTCCTGTAGGGCCAAAAGGTCTGTATTTTACATCAGTTAGTCTTTTATTATTCCAGAAACCCGGGATTCAACTCCGACGGATTTTCTTTGTATTCCCAGTTTTTCCAGGCAAAATTCGAATTTCGTTCATTCATAGTTTTTTGTCCAATGCAGTTCCTTTACTGCAAACCCAGCATCCTCCAGTCTTTCTTATCTTCCACCTTCCTCTTAAGCTCCTCATACTTACTGGCTTTTAAGGAACCCGGAGGTTCATTGCCGCCCTCACATAAGCCCTCCATCGGTCCCTATCCTGAGCAAGATTAATCCATTCTCTATCATCATATTCCACCTCCCTCAAATCCATTTTAATATTATCTTCCCATCTATGTCTCGGCCTCCCTAAAGGTCTTTTTCCCTCCGGCCTCCCAACTAACACTCTATATGCATTTCTGGATTCGCCCATACGTGCTACATGCCCTGCCCATCTCAAACGTCTGGATTTAATGTTCCTAATTATGTCAGGTGAAGAATACAATGCGTGCAGTTCTGTGTTGTGTAACTTTCTCCATTCTCCTGTAACTTCATCCCTCTTAGCCCCAAATATTTTCCTAAGCGCCATATTCTCAAACACCCTTAACCTGTGTTCCTCTCTCAAAGTGAGAGTCCAAGTTTCACAACCATAAAGAACAACCGGTAATATAACTGTTTTATAAGTTCTAACTTACAGATTTTTTGACAGCAGACTGGATGATAAAAGCTTCTCAACCGAATAACAGGCATTCCCATCTCCTCATACAATCCATATATCTTAAAGTCATCTATCATCTGATCTCTTCTTCTATTCACCATTCCTTCCAGTGCAACCTTCAGTAGGCAGTTTCTTTTTAGCCAGTGACCCAGCCAATTACTTTTTCTCCAGATAGTTTCAACATCATTCTTACTTTACCCACTCTTTCCAACACAGCTTCGTTTCTTATTCTGTCCATTTCACACGCTCCATTCTTCTCCATATCCACAATATCAAATACTTCCAGTCGTTTCTCTTCACTGTCCTTGTTTCTGCCCCATACAATGCCACACTCCACACAAAGCACTTCACTAGTCTCTTCCTTAGTTCTTTCTCCAGAGGTCCGTAGAAGATGCTCCTTTTTCTATTAATAGCTTCCTTTGCCATTGCTATCATCCTTTTCACTTCCTGGCAGCAGCTCATGTTACTGCTTATAGTACACCCCAAATATTTGAAGCTGTCCACTTGCTCTACTGCCTCATTTAGAATTCGCAAGTTTACCTTCTTTACTTTTCTTCCTATGACCATGGTCTTCGTCTTGTTTGCATTTATCTTCATCCCATACTGCTCACAGCTGTCATTTAGCTCCAGTAGCATATCCCTTAGTACATTATTCTGCTAATATCAGCAGCAAATCGTATGAACTTCATTCTTCTTCTTCCTACTGTCACTCCTCGCGTGTTCTGAAAACAATTCCTTGTCCTGAAATAATTATAAACAAAACAAATGAAAATTCAGGGCATCCACTTGCCGATCTGAAGCGCCTGTGCACCCATTGAAAGTCGGAGTTTGGTGCACAGCGTCAGCAGAGATAATAGTCCAGTTTGTTCGATGGAACAGTGAACACCGCACAGCACCGATGCATTTTCATGGAATTCGTTAGACAACTGGATCACACTGAGCTGCGTCAAGGATACTTCCAACACGACAGTGCCACTTGTCATAAATCATATGAGTTCATGCAACTGATCCAAAGTTCCTTTGACGACTATAGCCTCTCCAGGAATGTGTGGCCACCAAGATCGCCGGATTTGACCTCACGAGACTTTTTGTTGTGAGGTTATTTGATGGAAACAGTCTCTGCTACACGTTCTCCAGCTCCGGGCGATTTGAAGGGGAACATTACATTATTTATGCGAACTTTTCACAAAAAGAAAACCGGACTCTAAGTATAATTCCTGCATTTTTATATTGTAATTAATCTTATTTCATTTTTTGTAATGTACATTGTTTATATCTTTGTATTATTTTAGTGTGTTTATTTTTATACATATTTGCCTTTCTGAGAACACTATCGAACACAACCTTTGAAATTTTCTCGAATGAGCTACTTGTACAGTTTTAAAGAGTTCATTGTATTATTATTATTATTATTATTATTATTATTATTATTATTATTATTATTATTATTATTATTATTATTAGACGATGTATTAAAAAAGTTAAAATTATAAATCCAAAATTATGAACCAATTCTTGCTACATTCATTTTTAATCGTCATGGCCTTTGTTAATCAATAATACCGTAAACTGGGGTTACTTTGAACACAGAGGAAACTTTGACCATTTTTTCAGAAAATCATATTTAGGTTTCTACACGCTGCACTTGTTATAGATGGAGGTAAATTATCATAAAGTCATTCTCATACCAAATTTACCTCCATCTATAACAAGTGCAGCATGTAGAAACCTAAATATGATTTTCTGAAAAAATGGTCAAAGTTTCCTCTGTGTTCAAAGTAACCCCAGTTTACGGTATTAAATGAAAAATAACTCAGAAATTTCCCCATCTTACATAATGGGAAAGTTGTACTTTCCAAGACTGCCATCTTCGGTCTTGATAGTCATTTTTTCTTTAGTTGACGTCACTGTTCATAATATCCCAAGAACACGTCTTTGAATTATTATTATTATTATTATTATTATTATTATTAGTATTAGATAAGACATGTATTAAAAGTTAAAGTATAAATCCAAAATTATTAATCAATTGTTGCTACCTTCATTTTTAATTGTCATGGCCTTCGTTAATTCAGTAGTACCAAATTAAAAATAACGTTGAAAATGCCCCACCTTGTGTAATGGGAAACTTGTGTCTTCCAAGACTGCCATCTTTGGTCTTGACAGTCAGTTTTTCCTTAGTTGGCGTCACTCTTCCTTCATTCCCAAGAGCACGTCTTTGGAATGTCGCTTATATTGTTGAGTATTGCATGTTACCATATCCCGCGTTTGTGGAGTTATTCGAAATTAATTAGAGATTGGAACTTTCTGATTAAGGTTAGAGTAGACAGCTTTAAATATCGTTTATTGACATTGAAATGTAAAAGCGTCTGTGTTAACGGAATCAAATTCCAATCGTCCGCCTACACAGTCCTTGTTAAAAGAAACTGTGGAGTAATCGCACAACTAATTGATTATTGAACTAGGCTTGTTAATGTTCTTTAAAAATGAGTTTTTAAGTTCAGACAACAGTCGCAGAGTCCGAATAACAATCCTAATATTAAAAATAAATTCAAATTTTACGATTCTAAACGAGAATTTAACGCCATTCAGAATGTAAGCATAGATTCCTTCACGCACGATCAAGTATTGAGCTGTGATGTGAGAACAGGTTTGGCTGCTCTTCAAGGAGGAAGAATTTTATAGACAGGGCCTAGCCTACCATTCATAATAAATAATACACATGGGTGTAATAGATGTGCACGATTAGTTTTGAGTACTAACAGAATATGCTACATGAAGTTTCATTGACTAACCGATTAAAAAGAGATGACGTATACTTTTCCATTTTACGTTTTGCATACAGTAGAAGCGCTGTACAGTGTGTTCATTAAGTATGGAATATTAGTCATAACTAGGGAACGGATTTCTGGTGTATTTCTATTTTGTTTGCTACATCCTAGACGTATGTTATTCAGGTATCTATACGTTTCATGTACCCAGGATCGTGGCTAATAAAGACAAAACACTATCACTAACCAAACTTTATAACATATGTTCAAAATGAGAACCATTCACAGCCAAACAAAATCCCAGTCTATCATGAAAACAATCCATCTTCTTTCTGCAAGTTACTGTACATGACTGATCTTTTCCAACTCATATTTACAATCATGTAGAGTAGGCCATAATAGTACATTATGCAACGAGCCTATAATGGTAGTAATTAAGATGCGAGTATGTTTGTTTATGAAACGAGCGCAAGCGAGTTTCATAATTTTCATACGAGCGTCTTAATTACCATTATAGGCAAGTTTCATACGACTTTTTATGCTCGACCATATTTCTAACTTGAAATTATTCATAAGTATTCATGTTATAGTTATCTAAGTGAAGAACGGAACTGACCTTCTAAATTGTGAGATGTGCGCAGACGCGAAAGTATTGATTTTTTCCGAGGAACGAATGTCATTGACCTTGATATAATCTAGAGAATAACATGAACATTAGTCTTGATATAACCTGGAAATAGATTTAGAATTGAAAAACGAGATGACAAATTGAATTTATTTGAATATTATTTACAATTAACGCTAATTATTATAGTAACAGAACATAACCTTCTGCGACAGTATTGGATTTCCAGCCTGCGTGACGTTTTGCTAGTTGTCTTTCGATTGCATATCCGAGAATAATCGAAAACTTGAACTTTAATGAATAGGTGTACTTTAATGACATGCATTAAAGGACTACTACCAGGTGTATAATTACTACATTTCGGCATGGTCGAGCATAAAATTAAATAAAGCACTAACATTAATCGCGGCCGAGTAGCTCAGTTGGTAGAGCAACTGGCTACGGACTGGAAGGTCCGGGGTTCGATCCCAGGTGGTGACGGGATTTTTTCTCGTTGCCAAACTTTCAGAACGGCCCCGAGGTTTACTCAGCCTCCTATAAAATTGAGTACCGGGTCTTTCCCGGGGGTAAAAGGCGGTCAGAGCGTGGTGCCGACCACACCACCTCATTCTAGTGCAGAGGTCACGAAAGCATGGGGCTCTACCTCCATGCCCCCGAGCGCCTTAATGGCATGTGACGGGGATACGTTTACCTTTTTACTACATTAATCAACAATGAATAATTTCCATTAGTGTATGGTCTACTCAACGTGATTTGGTAAAATTTCCATACATTCATACATAAAATTTAATGGATATTCGGAATATGTTAATTTTAATACAGGGTGCCATTTAAAGAAACAAAGTTTACTGTCACAAACTGTATGCCTGAATAACTTTTTTCGAAAATTGGTATTACTGTACTGTTTATGTCAACAGCTTTTTTTTTTTTTTTTTTTTTTTTTTTTTTTTTTTTGTAAAATTAAAATTTAAGATGTTATTCCATACGTAATGAACATTCTGTGGTGAAACGAGCGTTGAGAGACTTCCGATTTTAGCAAAACTATTGTTGCATTCAAATAATTATAAAATACGATAATTTGGTCCACGCAGCATCCGTTTCTGGTGCAAAGATAATTCGTTTGCCGTGTTTCTTAATTGAAATTAACCTACATGGGTCGGTGTCTTATTCCAAAATCGGCGAAGTCGCTCAACGCTCGTTTAACCCATTCTGTATAGGAGGGACCAATATACTGCGTGTTCAGTTCAAAGTGTGTCATGGCTCGCTGTATGTCGCCATGTGGCTAGCCGGTGAGCCTAGAGAATTCAATCTTCCTACATTTCCGCAGAGAAGTTGCCTAGCAAGTACGGCGTTCATTCTGAAGAGTACTTATCGATACGTACGGTAACGCCGATAGTGGCAGGAATGTGAACTGTTTGGAAACACGTACTGAGGTGAGCTTTTTTTTTTTCGTACTGTCGGGATATGGGAGAGGGTTAAGACTATTACTTACTTACAACATTTGTTGACATTAAATTCGACGGTCAGCATTTGATTTGTGTTGTGGAATGTTGCCGTACGCAACCGATGATAACAAATACCCTGCGTACAACTTGCCCGCCCAAAACACAGTTCGAAAGAGGTTATGGTAGCACACAGACCGTACAGACCGCCATCTGTTGCTACGACGTTCAAATTATACCGTACACGTTCTCAAGTTCAGATTGAAGAACGCCTTAAATAATAGGCAACTTCTCTAACATTTAAGCTGAAACTCGCTTCAAATCGGTGGCTCACCAACAGTGACGTCATGACACACTTTGAAATGAACACCCAGTAGAGCGAAGGAAAGTATGTCCCCCTTCAAAAAATAGACAGGGGTTGAAGTAAGAGAAAATATTTAGAAGGAAAAGAATAGGTCCTTAGGCCAGCCCCCTGCGTGCATCGCCAGCCGGCGTTCGGGGAATGCCATGTAATGACGAAATGGAGAAAATGTTGACGGAATGATGTAGAGATGCCTAATATGGGGAAAACGGGAGAACCCCGAGAAAAACCCCAAGCTGCGCATACCGCTTTAATTGACATCTGTAGTACGTGTAATTCCATTGTTGAAGGTCTATCATCATTTTTTTTATAATATGTGACATTTTGCCTGTCGTTTTGTACTTATAAGCATTTCAGTTGTGTTGAAGACTTAATACTGCAATCCTGTGTACATTCTGTCGTCTTCACAAATGGATACCACTCCACGAAAACGGTCTAAAATTATAACATTAGCAGAGCATTCTTCTATGACACAGAGGCAAATTGCTGCAGAATGTCACATCGGTTTGGCTACTGTTAATTTGATCATAAAACGATACAGGAGACTGGATCCATCACACCCCAGAAAAAGGAAACTGTGGCCGGAAAAGGAAGACTTCACCTGCAGATGATCGTTTAATTGTCAGGAAAAGTAAATTAAATCCTAGACTAACTGCTGTCGACTTAACCCGCGAGTTAATGGCTACCACTACTGGGGCGAATATTCACGTCACAACAGTGCGGCGTAGGCTTTTGGAAGCTGGACGAAGGGCTCGTAAGCCTATTAAGAAGCAACTGCTAACCCCTGTTATGTGCAAAAAACGCTTAATGTGGGCAAAATTACATCAACACTGGACAGTGAATGACTGGAAGAATGTACTTTTTTCCGATGAGTCTCATTTCGAGGTCCACGGCCACCGTGTTTCTTACGTACGGAAAGGATCCGAAAAAGTAATAGCAGCTCATCTCCAACAAGCACCCAAATACCCCCCTAAAGTAATGTTTTGGGGTTGTTTTACACATGAAGGGCATGGAGCATTAATACCTATCAAAGGAATGATGAATTCTGACAAATATATTCACTTATTGGAAACCAGAATCGTACCCCAGCTGCAAAAATCATTTCCAGATGGCAGAGATGTGTTCCAACAAGACCTGGCACCATGCCATACGTCTCGAAAAACTACAGAATTCTTCAACAAGAAGAATATTCAGTCACTCCCCTGGCCAGGCAACTCACCCGACATCAACCCCATTGAGAACTTGTGGTCAATTTGCAAAAGAAGAATGCAAAAAATGGATTGTTCTACAAAGGAGAAGATGATTTCTGCCCTCATTGGTGTATGGTTTCGCGATGAAGAAATGAAGAATATTTGTGGGAAATTAGTGGAATCCATGCCAAATCGTCTCAGAGCTGTTATTAGGAACAAGGGAGGCCACATAGATTACTGAGGTATGTCTTAGATCCTTTTTTTTTTATCCCGTTTGAGTGTTTTTGCATAAGTAATTATGTTGTTCGGATTAATTTGCACGCTACTGTATGTGTCAACTGTACGACTATAATCAATTTAATCCAAAGATTTTTAACTCTTCGCGGGTACTTGACTGTTCGTCATTTACCCATATGAAGCCAGTAAAACCCCTTTTTCATCTGGACCATGGACTTGCTCAACACAAACCATAAATCCGGGTCCACAGGATTATAAGTCTAGCGCTGTATCGCTGAGTGCCGTAATAATGTAATACCAAAACAAAGAAAGCCTACGATTGACATAGGACATCAGGTAAACATGCTAAGTGAATTAGTGTTCATCATCAATGTAGTCAAGGTGTATGGGGGTAGGTAAGATGTACAAATCTCCCCTTCGTTTTAAGTTTGTCTCCCCGTTTCTCAGCATCACAATACTTTATACAGAGTGATTTATATAGAACTGACACATTTCTTTCTTTAATTATTCCGTTGGAAATTCATTCAATGACCCAATTTTAGCATCAAATTAAGCAGAATGTTCTGGAGTTTCGAGTTCTTGTCACTAGATGCGCAGATGTTTATGTTTTATTCCTATTGTTGGCAGCACTGACCCAATTTTAGCACCAAATTAAGCAGAATGTTCTGGAGTTTCGAGTTCTTGTCACTAGATGCGCAGATGTTTATGTTTTATTCCTATTGTTGGCAGCACTGACCCAATTTTAGCACCAAATTAAGCAGAATGTTCTGGAGTTTCGATTCCTTGTCACTAGATGCGCAGATGTTTATGTTTTATTCCTATTGTTGGCAGCACTGACCCAATTTTAGCACCAAATTAAGCAGAATGTTCTGGAGTTTCGATTCCTTGTCACTAGATGCGCAGATGTTTATGTTTTATTCCTATTGTTGGCAGCACTAGATGCGCAGATGTTTATGTTTTATTCCTATTGTTGGCAGCTGTTTTCGACATTTTGTGTCAACGTGAAAATGCAGTACACATTAAATCAACGACTCTTCCTTGTGAAGCAATACTGGATTACGAATTCAATTACAGCTACTCAAAGGGCATACCAGAGAGAATTTGGTGTTTGCAATCCTCCCAAAAGAAACACAATACTGGGACTGGTAAACAAATTGGAAACAACTGGATCTCTGGTGAGTGAAAAGGGCAAGCATCGTTCATCTAGGCTTCCCACGGTTGTTGTTGACGTAAGAGCATGATTGGAGCAGTCACCCAAAAAATCATTAAGACGTTTGTCGCAGGAGACACACCTACTCAGTGTGTCAGAGAGCTGCGAAAAGTGCAGGCCTAAAACCAAGTTTCTTTGACGACCGAATAATTTCCAGGAACCTGTGGCCACCGAGATCTCCGGATTTGACAACGCCGGACTTCTTTCTATGGGGTTACTTAAAAGACGGGGTTTACGCCACACGTTCCCAGACATTGGACGATCTGAAGCACATCACACAGGAGATTCAAGCTATTGACAACAGAGTCCTCCAACGAGTGGCCAGTAACATGGAACGACGTGTTGAGTTGTGCTTTATGCAGGATGGAGGACATTTTCAACATTTGCTATAGAGGTAAATAATATCCCAAAATTCCTCTACGTTTTAGGTATAATAAGTTGTCGCTAGCACAATTCGTTTTGAAACAATTAATGAAAGAAATGTGTCAGTTCTATATAAATCACTCTGTATTTACACAATATAGGCCTACAGTATTACAATACTAAAGTGAAAGAATCACGTTGTCATTGTTCAACTGTTTTCTCTTTAAATTCACATGTCCTTCCCAGATCGTATAAAAATATGTAATGAAACACAATGTAGGCAATATTGGTTTACGGAGAAGTAAATGGTAACCATGGATACTGGGTTATTGCCTCTGCCGACTACCTAAGTACGTAAAGAGAAATTTTAATCTACAAAGGGAAAGTCGTAATCGATATAGTCGATATTAATATTGTGCAGAGCTGATTTCAACTGTTAAGACTATAATCTTTGACTCTAAATAAATATGGCGAACATAGTTTTAAGCCTTGTAAAAGGATGGAGCAAAAGGAAATTAAGTACAGAAATAAAATTTAAAATAAACACCGCCGACTTTTGTGATAAACGTGATAATTATAGACTAACGCCAAGATACTCTGCAAGTCTTCGTAACAGGAAGATAGATGCTTCATTTTCTGGCAAATTACGATCAAATGAGGTGAGTGAAACGTTGTTGTGTTTAGTACTAAAAATATTAAATATGATATAATCTTTATAAACATGAATGACCCTTAATTATATATCGCTTGGAAGGTTACCAAGCTTTTTAAGCCACTGTTCTTGTAGATCTATCAGGTAAGTTTGAAATTGTTTAGTCTGTATTTAAAACTGCTCTGGCTCTGAGTTAGCAAGGTGCCCATTTCATAAAAATAAATCTATAGGTAGTTACAAACTAGCCTAAGTGTGTATTGCAGAACTAACCAGCAGAATACGAGTATGTTCATTAAAACAGTTCGTCATTAAAATGCTATGAACCATTCGAACACCACAGAAATATGATTCCACTGTAAGAAAACGTTAATTTCGGAAATGGAAAAGCAATGTGCATGCTTATACATGTCCTTCGGTCTTCAAGCCAATAATGTTAAATAATTCTTCGGGACCGCATATATGCCAGTTCTTGCTCTATCTGATCGCCATGGTTACAATTTTCACGAGTTAATCACTTTTTCTAACAAAACATTTTTTCTTGATTTTACAGAAGATTATGTCTGTTGCAGTTACATTTAATGTGATATGTTAATTATAGGGGCCTGGGGGCAAAGCCCCCCCAGTCGGAACTTGGGGGGGGGGACAAAGCTCCCCCCAATCGCACGATGTTTAAATTATGTTACATTGGTTTATAATGGGGCTCAAATTACCTGCATTATTTAACACATAATGATCCCATACCGTATTGTCCATTTTGCACTTTCACCATAAAAGTTTCACTTCAAATCCCATCACTGTTCCGATGTACTGTAACTGTTACACATACGAAACTTCTTTCAGTATTACGCTTTGACTAATGTTTTCTTTTTTTATTTTATAGAAGATTATGTCTGCTGCAGTTACATTTAATGTGAAATGTTAATTTTAGAGGTCTGGGGTCTAGGCCCCCAGTCGGGACTTGGGGGGGGGCAAAGCTCCCCAATCGCCTGATATGTAAATTATGTTACATTGGAGGGTCAGATTACCTTTATTAATACAAAATGATCCCATACTATCTTGTCCATTTTGCACTTTCATCGTAAAAGCACAGGCTAGTATATACAATCACGAAACTCAATACGTAGTAAATATGCATCCATAGATAGTTGCTAACCACTAGGATCGCTAATATCGCCTCATTACAGACAATGCGAAATAGTGCCGTCACAACTCAAGCTTCGTGACTGTATATACTAGACTGTGGTAAAAGTTTTACTTCAAATTTCGGTAATACCAATAATTCATAATCACATTTCCTTTCTTCTTATTGTCATTTTGATTTATATTCTTCCTACATTCGGTCTCCATTAGGCCTAGTATGTTCTTATTCGTATAATGACAAAAATCTCTTCGTCCACGAGAATGTATTTTAAAGCCCATCACTATTGCCAATATTACTAGCACTATTATTACAAACTTATTACTTACACTACTACTATTACTACTACCATTACCAATATTACTATTTTACAAATCTATTATTATTACACCATTAGTACTACTAGCACTACTACTGTTACCAATATTACTACTATCTGACATTACTACTAATATTATTAGTGCTACTGCCACTATTACTACATCCATTGCTATTACACTATTAATATCACTGCTATTGATCCTATTACAATTGCACTATTAGTACTACAAGAACTACCACTACTATCAATATTACTACCATTAACACTGACACCATTGATGTTACACTATCACTACAACTACTGCCAATATTACCATTAATACTGACACCATTGCTGCTACACTATCACTACAACTACCACCAATATTACCATTAATACTGACTCCATTGCTGTTACACTATCACTACAACTACTGCCAATATTACCATTAATACTGACACCATTGCTGTTACACTATCACTACAACTACCACCAATATTACCATTAATACTGACACCATTGCTGTTACACTATCACTACAACTACCACCAATATTACCATTAATACTGAACCCATTGCTGTTACACTATCACTACAACTACTGCCAATATTACCATTAATACTGACTCCATTGCTGTTACACTATCACTAAAACTACCACCAATATTACCATTAATACTGACTCCATTGCTGTTACACTATCACTACAACTACCACAACTACCACCAATATTACCATTAATACTGACTCCATTGCTGTTACACTATCACTACAACTACTGCCAATATTACCATTAATACTGACCCCATTGCTGTTACACTATCACTACAACTACCACCAATATTACCATTAATACTGAACCCATTGCTGTTACACTATCACTACAACTACCACCAATATTACCATTAATACTGAACCCATTGCTGTTACACTATCACTACAACTACACCAATATTACCTACTGACCCATTGCTTACCATTAATACTGACTCCATTGCTGTTACACTATCACTACAACTACTGCCAATATTACCATTAATACTGACTCCATTGCTGTTACACTATCACTAAAACTACCACCAATATTACCATTAATACTGACTCCATTGCTGTTACACTATCACTACAACTACCACCAATATTACCATTAATACTGACTCCATTGCTGTTACACTATCACTACAACTACCACCAATATTACCATTAATACTGACTCCATTGCTGTTACACTATCACTAAAACTACCACCAATATTACCATTAATACTGACTCCATTGCTGCTACACTATCACTACAACTACCACAACTACCACCAATATTACTATTAATACTGAATGCATTGCTGCTACACTATCACTACAACTACCACAACTACCACCAATATTACCATTAATACTGACTCCATTGCTGCTACACTATCACTACAACTACCACAACTACCACCAATATTACCATTAATACTGACTACATTGCTGTTACACTATCACTACAACTACCACCAATATTACCATTAATACTGACTCCATTGCTGTTACACTATCACTAAAACTACCACCAATATTACCATTAATACTGACTACATTGCTGTTACACTATCACTACAACTACCACCAATATTACCATTAATACTGACTCCATTGCTGTTACACTATCACTAAAACAACTACCAATATTACCATTAATACTGACTACATTGCTGTTACACTATCACTACAACTACCACCAATATTACCATTAATACTGACTACATTACTGTTACACTATCACTACAACTACCACAATATTACCATTAATACTACCACTATCACTACAATACCAATATTACCATTAATACTGACTACATTGCTGTTACACTATCACTAAAACTACTACCAATATTACCATTAATACTGACTACATTGCTGTTACACTATCACTAAAACAACTACCAATATTACCATTAATACTGACTACATTGCTGTTACACTATCACTACAACTACCACCAATATTACCATTAATACTGACTCCATTGCTGTTACACTATCACTACAACTACCACCAATATTACCATTAATACTGACTACATTGCTGTTACACTATCACTACAACTACCACCAATATTACCATTAATACTGACTCCATTGCTGTTACACTATCACTAAAACAACTACCAATATTACCATTAATACTGACTACATTGCTGTTACACTATCACTAAAACAACTACCAATATTACCATTAATACTGACTACATTGCTGTTACACTATCACTACAACTACCACCAATATTACCATTTGACTACATTGCTGTTACACTATCATCACAACTACCACCAATATTACCATTAATACTGACTACATTGCTGTTACACTATCACTACAACTACCACCAATATTACCATTAATACTGACTACATTGCTGTTACACTATCACTAAAACAACTACCAATATTACCATTAATACTGACTACATTGCTGTTACACTATCACTAAAACACCAATATTACCAATATTACCATTAATACTGACTACATTGCTGTTACACTATCACTACAACTACCACCAATATTACCATTAATACTGACTACATTGCTGTTACACTATCACTACAACTACCACCAATATTACCATTAATACTGACTACATTACTGTTACACTATCACTACAACTACCACCAATATTACCATTAATACTGACTACATTGCTGTTACACTATCACTACAACTACCACCAATATTACCATTAATACTGACTACATTGCTGTTACACTATCACTACAACTACTACCAATATTACCATTAATACTGACTACATTGCTGTTACACTATCACTACAACTACACCAATATTACCATTAATACTGACTACATTGCTGTTACACTATCACTACAACTACCACCAATATTACCATTAATACTGACTACATTGCTGTTACACTATCACTACAACTACCACCAATATTACCATTAATACTGACTACATTGCTGTTACACTATCACTAAAACAACTACCAATATTACCATTAATACTGACTACATTGCTGTTACACTATCACTACAACTACCACCAATATTACCATTAATACTGACTCCATTGCTGTTACACTATCACTACAACTACTACCAATATTACCATTAATATGACTACATTACTGTTACACTATCACTACAACTACTACCAATATTACCATTAATACTGACTACATTGCTGTTACACTATCACTACAACTACCTACCAATATTACCATTAATACTGACTACATTGCTGTTACACTATCACTACAACTACCACCAATATTACCATTAATACTGACTACATTGCTGTTACACTATCACTACAACTACTACCAATATTACCATTAATACTGACTACATTGCTGTTACACTATCACTACAACTACCACCAATATTACCATTAATACTGACTACATTGCTGTTACACTATCACTACAACTACCACCAATATTACCATTAATACTGACTACATTGCTGTTACACTATCACTACAACTACTACCAATATTACCATTAATACTGACTACATTGCTGTTACACTATCACTACAACTACCACCAATATTACCATTAATACTGACTACATTGCTGTTACACTATCACTACAACTACCACCAATATTACCATTAATACTGACTACATTGCTGTTACACTATCACTACAACTACCACCAATATTACCATTAATACTGACTACATTGCTGTTACACTATCACTAACTACTACCAATATTACCATTAATACTGACTACATTGCTGTTACACTATCACTACAACTACCACCAATATTACCATTAATACTGACTACATTGCTGTTACACTATCACTACAACTACCACCAATATTACCATTAATACTGACTACATTGCTGTTACACTATCACTACAACTACTACCAATATTACCATTAATACTGACTACATTGCTGTTACACTATCACTAAAACAACTACCAATATTACCATTAATACTGACTACATTACTACAACTACTACCAATATTACCATTAATACCATTTGCTGACTATCACTAAAACAACACTATCACTACAACTACCACCAATATTACCATTAATACTGACTACATTGCTGTTACACTATCACTACAACTACCACCAATATTACCATTAATACTGACTACATTGCTGTTACACTATCACTAAAACAACTACCAATATTACCATTAATACTGACTACATTACTGTTACACTATCACTACAACAACTACCAATATTACCATTAATACTGACTACATTACTGTTACACTATCACTACAACTACCACCAATATTACCATTAATACTGACTACATTGCTGTTACACTATCACTACAACTACTACCAATATTACCATTAATACTGACTCCATTGCTGTTACACTATCACTACAACTACCACCAATATTACCATTAATACTGACTACATTGCTGTTACACTATCACTACAACTACCACCAATATTACCATTAATACTGACTCCATTGCTGTTACACTATCACTACAACTACCACCAATATTACCATTAATACTGACTCCATTGCTGTTACACTATCACTAAAACAACTACCAATATTACCATTAATACTGACTACATTGCTGTTACACTATCACTAAAACTACCACCAATATTACCATTAATACTGACTCCATTGCTGTTACACTATCACTACAACTACCACCAATATTACCATTAATACTGACTCCATTGCTGTTACACTATCACTACAACTACCACCAATATTACCATTAATACTGACTACATTGCTGTTACACTATCACTAAAACAACTACCCAATATTACCATTAATACTGACTACATTGCTGTTACACTATCACTAAAACAACTACCAATATTACCATTAATACTGACTACATTGCTGTTACACTATCACTAAAACAACTACCAATATTACCATTAATACTGACTACATTGCTGTTACAACTATCACTACACTACTACCACCAATATTACCATTAATACTGACTCCATTGCTGTTACACTATCACTACAACTACTACCAATATTACCATTAATACTGACTACATTACTGTTACACTATCACTACAACTACCACCAATATTACCATTAATACTGACTACATTACTGTTACACTATCACTACAACTACCACCAATATTATTACCATTAATACTGACTACATTGCTGTTACACTATCACTAAAACAACTACCAATATTACCATTAATACTGACTACATTGCTGTTACACTATCACTACAACTACCACCAATATTACCATTAATATGACTACATTACTGTTACACTATCACTACATTGCTGTTACACTATCACTACAACTACCACCAATATTACCATTAATACTGACTACATTACTGTTACACTATCACTACAACTACCACCAATATTACCATTAATACTGACTACATTGCTGTTACACTATCACTACAACTACCACCAATATTACCATTAATACTGACTACATTGCTGTTACACTATCACTACAACTACCACCAATATTACCATTAATACTGACTACATTGCTGTTACACTATCACTACAACTCACCAATATTACCAACTGACTACATTGCTGTTACACTATCACTACAACTACTACCAATATTACCATTAATACTGACTACATTGCTGTTACACTATCACTAAAACAACTACCAATATTACCATTAATACTGACTACATTGCTGTTACACTATCACTACAACTACTACCAATATTACCATTAATACTGACTACATTGCTGTTACACTATCACTACAACTACCACCAATATTACCATTAATACTGACTACATTGCTGTTACACTATCACTACAACTACCACCAATATTACCATTAATACTGACTACATTACTGTTACACTATCACTACAACTACCACCAATATTACCATTAATACTGACTACATTGCTGTTACACTATCACTACAACTACTACCAATATTACCATTAATACTGACTACATTGCTGTTACACTATCACTACAACTACCACCAATATTACCATTAATACTGACTACATTACTGTTACACTATCACTACAACTACCACCTACATTAATACTGACTACCACAACTACTACCAATATTACCATTAATACTGACTACATTGCTGTTACACTATCACTAAAACAACTACCAATATTACCATTAATACTGACTACATTACTGTTACACTATCACTACAACTACCACCAATATTACCATTAATACTGACTACATTGCTGTTACACTATCACTACAACTACCACCAATATTACCATTAATACTGACTACATTGCTGTTACACTATCACTACAACTACTACCATTACCATTAATACTGACTACATTGCTGTTACACTATCACTAAAACAACTACCAATATTACCATTAATACTGACTACATTACTGTTACACTATCACTACAACTACCACCAATATTACCATTAATACTGACTACATTGCTGTTACACTATCACTACAACTACCACCAATATTACCATTAATACTGACTACATTGCTGTTACACTATCACTACAACTACTACCAATATTACCATTAATACTGACTACATTGCTGTTACACTATCACTACAACTACTACCAATATTACCATTAATACTGACTACATTGCTGTTACACTATCACTACAACTACTACCAATATTACCATTAATACTGACTACATTGCTGTTACACTATCACTAAAACTACCACCAATATTACCATTAATACTGACTACATTGCTGTTACACTATCACTACAACTACCACCAATATTACCATTAATACTGACTCCATTGCTGTTACACTATCACTAAAACAACTACCAATATTACCATTAATACTGACTACATTGCTGTTACACTATCACTACAACTACTACCAATATTACCATTAATACTGACTACATTGCTGTTACACTATCACTACAACTACCACCAATATTACCATTAATACTGACATTGCTGTTACACTATCACTACAACTACTACCAATATTACCATTAATACTGACTACATTGCTGTTACACTATCACTAAAACAACTACACCAATATTACCATTAATACTGACTACATTCTGTTACACTATCACTACAACTACCACCAATATTACCATTAATACTGACTACATTGCTGTTACACTATCACTACAACTACCACCAATATTACCATTAATTGACTACATTGCTGTTACACTATCACTACAACTACCACCAATATTACCATTAATACTGACTACATTGCTGTTACACTATCACTACAACTACTACCAATATTACCATTAATACTGACTACATTGCTGTTACACTATCACTAAAACAACTACCAATATTACCATTAATACTGACTACATTGCTGTTACACTATCACTACAACTACCACCAATATTACCATTAATACTGACTACATTGCTGTTACACTATCACTACAACTACTACCAATATTACCATTAATACTGACTACATTGCTGTTACACTATCACTAAAACAACTACCAATATTACCATTAATACTGACTACATTACTGTTACACTATCACTACAACTACCACCAATATTACCATTAATACTGACTACATTGCTGTTACACTATCACTACAACTACCACCAATATTACCATTAATACTGACTACATTGCTGTTACACTATCACTACAACTACTACCAATATTACCATTAATACTGACTACATTGCTGTTACACTATCACTAAAACAACACCAATATTACCATTAATACTGACTACATTGCTGTTACACTATCACTACAACTACCACCAATATTACCATTAATACTGACTACATTGCTGTTACACTATCACTACAACTACCACCAATATTACCATTAATACTGACTACATTGCTGTTACACTATCACTAAAACAACTACCAATATTACCATTAATACTGACTACATTACTGTTACACTATCACTACAACTACCACCAATATTACCATTAATACTGACTACATTGCTGTTACACTATCACTACAACTACTACCAATATTACCATTAATACTGACTACATTGCTGTTACACTATCACTAAAACTACCACCAATATTACCATTAATACTGACTACATTGCTGTTACACTATCACTACAACTACCACCAATATTACCATTAATACTGACTCCATTGCTGTTACACTATCACCAACTACCACCAATATTACCATTAATACTGACTCCATTGCTGTTACACTATCACTAAAACAACTACCAATATTACCATTAATTGACTACATTGCTGTTACACTATCACTACAACTACTACCAATATTACCATTAATACTGACTACATTGCTGTTACACTATTACACTATCACATTAATACTGACTACAACTATCACTACTACCAATATTACCATTAATACTGACTACATTGCTGTTACACTATCACTACAACTACTACCAATATTACCATTAATACTGACTACATTGCTGTTACACTATCACTACAACTACTACCAATATTACCATTAATACTGACTACATTGCTGTTACACTATCACTAAAACAACTACCAATATTACCATTAATACTGACTACATTGCTGTTACACTATCACTACAACTACTACCAATATTACCATTAATACTGACTACATTGCTGTTACACTATCACTAAAACAACTACCAATATTACCATTAATACTGACTACATTGCTGTTACACTATCACTACAACTACTACCAATATTACCATTAATACTGACTACATTGCTGTTACACTATCACTACAACTACCACCAATATTACCATTAATACTGACTACATTGCTGTTACACTATCACTACAACTACTACCAATATTACCATTAATACTGACTACATTGCTGTTACACTATCACTACAACTACCACCAATATTACCATTAATACTGACTACATTGCTGTTACACTATCACTACAACAACTACCAATATTACCATTAATACTGACTACATTGCTGTTACACTATCACTACAACTACTACCAATATTACCATTAATACTGACTACATTGCTGTTACACTATCACTACAACTACCACCAATATTACCATTAATACTGACTACATTGCTGTTACACTATCACTACAACTACTACCAATATTACCATTAATACTGACTACATTGCTGTTACACTATCACTAAAACAACTACCAATATTACCATTAATACTGACTACATTGCTGTTACACTATCACTAAAACAACTACCAATATTACCATTAATACTGACTACATTGCTGTTACACTATCACTACAACTACTACCAATATTACCATTAATACTGACTACATTGCTGTTACACTATCACTAAAACAACTACCAATATTACCATTAATACTGACTACATTGCTGTTACACTATCACTACAACTACTACCAATATTACCATTAATACTGACTACATTGCTGTTACACTATCACTACAACTACCACCAATATTACCATTAATACTGACTACATTGCTGTTACACTATCACTACAACTACTACCAATATTACCATTAATACTGACTCCATTGCTGTTACACTATCACTACAACTACCACCAATATTACCATTAATACTGACTACATTGCTGTTACACTATCACTAAAACTACCACCAATATTACCATTAATACTGACTACATTGCTGTTACACTATCACTACAACTACCACCAATATTACCATTAATACTGACTCCATTGCTGTTACACTATCACTAAAACAACTACCAATATTACCATTAATACTGACTACATTGCTGTTACACTATCACTACAACTACCACCAATATTACCATTAATACTGACTAAAACTACCACCAATATTACCATTACTGTTACACTGTTACACTATCACTACAACTACCACCAATATTACCATTAATACTGACTACATTACTGTTACACTATCACTACAACAGTACCATTAATACTGACTACATTGCTGTTACACTATCACTACAACTACCACCAATATTACCATTAATACTGAACCCAATGCTATTACACTATTAGTACCAGTAGCAGTACAATTACTACCAGTATTACTGACCCCATTCCCATAACTACATTAGTGTTACATTATTATTAGTACAACTATCACTATTACTAACAACTGTTCTCCAAGATTCATATTCCACAAAGTTGTAAATAAATAAATACTCGTAGTTCAAGGCTATATTTCATAATGGACACACTACTGCCCTCTAAATGTGCTGTGTACAGCTGCACCCCCACTGTATTTCATTTATTTTTTCTTTTCATTTCATTTATTATATTCCATAGATCTTACATGAGCAATGAAGCTTTAAGATGTGGAACAAGTCAAAATTTTACAAAATTACAATTACAAGTTTTACCAATTTTTACAATATTTTACAATTTTTAGTTTTTACAATTTTGTAATTTTCTACAATTTTCTGCAGTTTTTTACAATATTCTGGCGAGATGTAGTGAGATGAGGTGAGGTCCGAGGATTCGCCAAAAGATTACCCGGCATTTGCCTTTTGGTTGGGGCAAACCTCGAAAAAAAAACCCAACGTGTTTACATAACTAAATATGAAACGTACGCGAGCAAGAGATCTGATCACTGCGATGGTGCAGCACTTATTACGCATACGACTTTCCGCTGACGCCGGTCTAGCCCTGGCTGACTCACCCTGTATTTCAGCTTAAACAATTGAAGAGTCCACTGCAAGAATGATGGATGTCACTTTCTTGTCGGAAATGAACCAAGACTGTCAATGCATAGCTTAAGACATATAGAATGTACATAGAGAGTTATATGGCATTAACACTGATAGTCATTGTCCAGTAATGATCGGAAAATCACAGTTAAGCTTTGAGCGCTAAGCATTTCAAACTTTCAATTGCTTCTCCTGCAAAATGTATTCCAAATGACATCCATCATTCTTGCAGTGGACTGTTCAATTGTGTCCATTTCCAAGCAGATGCGTTGGATATACTACCTGTTGACCTATCTTTCTTAATGATTTCCGTATACAACGTACGATAGCGACATATTGTAAATGCTAATTTATTTCTCAAGTATGAAATACAAGAAATCCAAACTTTACGTGCCCTTCTCTCTTCTTCATCATCACCCATTCCATATACTATACTTATCCGAATACTTACACATACTTTCACCCTAGTACACGATAGAACTCTCCACAGATACACATCATGCACAGCGTGGCCAGCCGAAGTGGTGTGCAACTTGAAAATAAGTCATGGTCCTGCCATCTATCCACAATAAGCGGAACTGAATCACACAAGTGAAATGGGTAGGTATTGTATACACACACGCACTTTTTATTTTCGGAAGCTGGTAGACCTACTTATTTATAACTTACTATCGAAGCGTCACCTTCTTAGAGGACCAATATCAGATCTGTACAGCTTGATTTAGGAATTTTGGCTACTGTAAAAAGTAAGCAGATAGACTAAGAGCGAGTTACTCATCACTACACTTCCTTCTTATCATGTCGCGGTACACTCCGTCTTAATACACAATATTCTTCCACACGTCCCGTTACTAACCACTACGTCTGTTGACTAAACAATGTGATGATGTATATATTTTGATGTACCGAAGTACATATGATATTTCCATGCAGATATTCTGCGTCATCACATGATGAAAGAGTGATGGAGCGGAGAAAAATTCTCTCCGGCGCCGGGATTTGAACCCGGGTTTTCAGCTCTACGTGCTGATGCTTTATCCACTAAGCCACGCCGGATACAATCCCGGCGCCGTTTAGAATCGTCTCAGATTAAGCTCCATCTCTTGGGTTCCCTCTAGTGGCCGCCCTCTGCACTACGTCATAGATGTCTATGAACGCAGGACCGAAGTCCATACATGTGTTGAGGTGCACTCAGATGAGTGACTGATTGGCCGGGATCCGACGGTATGGGCGCCGTCTTAAATCACAAAATGATTTATTACGCATATCATATATATATATATATATTTTGATGTACCGAAGTGCATATGATATTTCCATGCAGATATTCTGCGTCATCACATGATGAAAGAGTGATGGAGCGGAGAAAAATTATCTCCGGCGCCGGGAAATGAACCGGGTTTTCAGCTCTACGTGCTGATGCTTTATCCACTAAGCCACGCCGGAGCTTAATCTGAGACGATTCTAAACGGCGCCGGGATTGTATCCGGCGTGGCTTAGTGGATAAAGCATCAGCACGTAGAGCTGAAAACCCGGGTTCAAATCCCGGCACCGGGGAGAATTTTTCTCCGCTCCATCACTCTTTCATAATGTGATGATGACTTACATTTTCTTGACATGAATGTCCCTCAGCTACGAGCATTGATATTATTTTCATACTTCCGCTTTCCTCTTCACCTCCCATGTATTTTTGTGATTAAATTTCTTTCTTATGACGCAACACACAGCTTGCTTACTAGCCAAACAACCAAGGACAGGGGCCAATAACGTTGAATTGAACTGTAACTGAGAAGAGTCTTTAGCCATTAACGTTACTGGACATACTGTCCTTGCGAGTGGTTATGTCGTAGGGTCGTCGAAACGGGGAGAAATCACGTGACAATTACTTAACGAGGACCTTTTCTTTAACTTATTTTAAATCGTTATATAATATTACGTGGACTTCCAACTCCGTACAGCAAATATTTTCAGGAAAGAGCCTAACAGCCCAACCACTAGCCTTTACAGAGGGGAGAGCAGAAACGGATCAGGGAAATCGAGATGCGACATAACCACTCGAACGGACAGCATCTTGCAACTCTGCATTAGTACGTATAGGAATGTTGTTACTTGAAACCGAGCAATACTTACTTACAAATGGCCTTTAAGAAACCCGCAGGTTCATTGCCGCCCTCACATAAGCCCGCCATCGGTCCCTATCCTGAGCAAGATTAATCCACTCTCTTTCATCGTATCCCACCTCCCTCAAATCCATTTTAATATTATCCTCCCATCTACGTCTCAGCCTTCCCAAAGGTCTCTTTCCCTCCGGCCTCCCAACTAACACTCTATATGGATTTCTGGATTCGCCCATACGTGCTACATGCCCTGCCCATCTCAAACGTCTGGATTTAATGTTCCTAATTATGTCAGGTGAAGAATACAATGCGTGCAGTTCTGCGTTGTGAAACTTTCTCCATTCTCCTGTAACTTCATCCCGCTTAGCCTTAAATATCTTCCTAACAACCTTATTCTCAAACACCCTTAATCTCTGTTCCTCTCTCAAAGTGAGAGTCCAAGTTTCACAACCATGCAGAACAACCGGTACTGTAATTGTTTTATAAATTCTGACTTTCAGATTTTTTGACAGCAGACTAGATGACAAAAGCTTCTCAACTGAATAATAACAGGCATTTCCCACATTTATTCTGTGTTTAATTTCCTCCCGAGTATCATTTATATATATCCTGAAAAGACTAAGTATATGATTATGTCGCGTGATCAGAATATTGTACGAAATGGAACTATAAAAGTTGGAGATTTATCCTTCGAAGAGGTGGAAAAATTCAAATATCTTGGAGCAACAGTAACAAATATAAATGATACTCGGGAGGAAATTAAACGCAGAATAAATATGGGAAATGACTGTTATTATTCGGTTGAGAAGCTTTTCTCATCCGGTCTGCTGTCAAAAAATCTGAAAGTTAGAATTTATAAAACAGTTATATTACCGGTTGTTCTGTATGGCTGTGAGAGGAACAGAGATTGAGGGTTTTTGAGAATAAGGTTCTTAGGAAAATATTTGGGGCTAAGAGGGATGAAGTTACAGGAGAATGGCGAAAGTTACACAACGCAGAGCTGCACGCATTGTATTCTTCACCTGATATAATTAGGAACATTAAATCCAGACGTTTGAGATGGGCAGGGCATGTAGCACGTATGGGCGAATCCAGAAATGCATATAGAGTGTTAGTTGGGAGGCCAGAGGGGAAAAGGCCTTTGGGGAGGCCGAGACGTAGATGGGAGGATAATATTAAAATGGATTTGAGGGAGGTGGAATATGATGGTAGAGACTGGATTAATCTTGCTCAGGATAGGGACCAATGGCGGGCTTATGTGAGGGCGGCAATGAACCTCCGGGTTCCTTAAAAGCCAGTAAGTTAGTTAGACTAGATTACAAAAGCTTCTTAATCGAATAACAACAGGCATTGCCTACATTTATTCTGCGTTTAATTTCTTCCCGAGTGTCATTTATATTTGTTACTGTTGCTCCAAGATATTTGAATTTTTCCACCTGAAACCGAGCATTAGTCTTTATTTTAGGACTAGATTGCACTTACGCTTGTATTAACTTTCATTTTTGTGTTTCGTCTTCTTGGAATCTTTTCTTGTTTCAACTACCCCCGATTCCTACCTGACTGCCTTTAGTCTGGCCTCTTTGATCCATTCAAGATCGAAGAGACACGCAAGCCCTCCAACCACGTCAAGGTAGCAGTCATGAGGGCCGATGCCCCTATCCACACCCTGTCTAACTCGCAAAATAACAAGAGTGTCGCCCCAACCACAAACATCCCCCTCACCCGGGAGGACGCTCAGGTGAGCGTCGTCCCAACGGCACCGTTAGAAGGCCGTGACGACTCGAGAAAACGCCTCGCTCCTTCAGATGGGTCCCTACCACCATTGTACATCAGGCACAGCCCGTCTGGACTGTCTGTACGTTAGTACAAGGGAGCGGATGTTGATGACCTAAAAACTACTTAAAATGATCATTAAAATGCCCTTAAACTAATAGGAAATGACATGAAATTAAAAGAAAATGACATTTAAATATTATTCACCGTACTCGCACCACAACTTCTTAAAAATCAGTCACCTTGTTTCAATGACTGCCCTGCAGATCTCGGAGAGAGGAGGTAACTTCCTGGAATTTGGCTAAGACAAAGAAAAAGACATGCAACAAAATGAAGGTTTTAAGGGAAAACTATACATTTTAATGAGGGTTTACATTGTGTTTCAATCAGGGTTGGTCCATGTCAGTGCCTTCATTCTGTCTCCTTCCGCGCTTCACTTTTATTAACAGATCTTCCAGATGAGGGAATGTGAATGACAAAACAAATTGTGGGCGCAGCGTGCAATCTTGGAATCTTTGTGTTAAAAATACTGTCTACTACAGTAGACATCCCTTCCGAACCATGTTGAGGACACAACGTCCTGTCCAGGACATTGTGAAAGTTTTCCCCCTTCCAAACATAAATTCTAAAGACACCCTCGTACCGACAAAAGAACATTAGCGATCAAAACCCTCATTTAAACCAAGCTATTGTCAATCATTTTATATTACTTCCGTTGTGTGAAGTGAAGCCTTCAGTGGAATGAGGGATGGACTTTAGAGTCTGTTCCAAACTATAAAACTCAAACTTCACTGTTATTCACTTATTCAGTAGGTAAAGCCTGTGTGATGTATCATGTCTCACTGTGAAAAGAGAGAGAAAGGAGATATGTCTTACTTCGTCTGTGTTGTTATGACGATGGGGGAGTGGAGCGACGTCGTCCATCCATCCAGTGGCGGAAGGGACTAGTTGATACATTCTGTAGAGCAAAATAAAATAACAAAATATCTCTCTTCGTACTGTGTAGTTCCGTCACTGAGCTTGTCTTTCAAGAAACTGAGTTCCGGCAGCCTGTACAATAACAAGGTTTTGAAAGGAATCCTGAAAATTTACAACCCTTCTATAATCTCCACCCTCATTTGAAGGGACTTGGTTTTATTGCTACTGAGACAAGATAAACCTTACCAGGTACAATTACTACTGTCCTGTTTGCTTACAAAATGATTTAACAGACCTATCGGTAAAGAAGAAAGTAAATTGCATTCCAAATGATCTAAAAGTTCTTCAAAGTATTAAAAAATGACCAAAAAATGCCGGAAAAAATATAAATTACATATTAGTTCAAAAACGTCAAAAAAGGCAATATAAGAAATTACTTTTTTACGTTGTTATTAACGTAGAAAGTATTTCTATATTAATAGGCATCGTCCTAATGTGAAAAATAAGATGACTTTTCATCAACATCCGCCCCCTAGTTAGTACACTGGCACTCACCCCACCCCACCGCACCCACCCCGAGTCTGGGACGCTCTGCACAACACGCAGGTGACACAAACGTTGGCGGTTTCGAAAGACACTCGTAATGAGTGCACCTCTGTACATTAGTGTGTTGGATATTGTGCCACTGTCACACATCTGTGCATGACGGTTGGCCACTAAAGAGAAACTAAGAGGTGGAGCTTAAACTCAGAGGATTCAATCCGTCATCGGAATTGGAATCTGATGTGGTTTAGTGGATACAGCGTCAGCGCGTAGAGCTGAAAACCCGGGTTCGATTCCCGGTGCCGGAGAGAATTTTTCTCCGTTCCACCGATCCTCCATCATATGATAACGCAGAATTCCTGCACGGAAATATATGAAGAGTCCACTGCAAGAATGATGGATGTCACTTTCTTGTCGAAAATGAGCCAAGACTGTCAATGCATAGCTTAAGACATATAGAATGTACATACAGAGTTATATGACATTAACACTGATAGTCATTGTCCAGTAATGATCGGAAAATCACAGTTAAGCTTTGAGCGCTAAGCATTTCAAACTTTCAATTGCTTCTCCTGCAAAATGTATTCCAAATGACATCCATCATTCTTGCAGTGGACTCTTCATATATAGGCCTACTTCGGTATATCGCTTACTAGTTATTTTTGTTTAGTGATGTCAGCGTAATGGCCGACGTGGAAACGAAGTTACAATATATGAATTTTATGTCTATTTCTTTACTATTCATTCGTTCATTAATTCATTGTTATGCTCAAAGGCAGGTCTTTCACTGCAAACCCAGCTTTTTCCAATCTTTCCTATTTTCTGCCTTCCTCTTTGTCTTCTCATATGGTCCATATAATTATCTTAATGCCATCTATCATCTGATTTCTTCTGCCCAGAGCTTTTCTCTCGTTCACCATTCCTTCCAGTGCATCCTTCAGTAGGCAGTTTCTTCTCAGCCAGTGACCCAGTCAATTCCTTTTCCTCTTCCTGATCAGTTTCAGCATCAATCTTTCTTCACCCACTGTTTCCAACACAGCTTCTTTTCTTATTCTGTCTGTCCATTTCACACGCTCCATTCTTCTCCATATCCACATTTCAAATGCTTCTATTCGCATCTCTTCACTTCGTCGTAATGTCCATGTTTCTGCCCCATACAGATTATTTGTTGTGCTTCACTATATTCCAGTGGTCATTGAATTAATACAAGTTTTGCCTTCTTCACATTACATCGTATTGTGTGTTTTACATACACTCATCCTACCTCACTCCGATTATTGCGACGTTTTGTCCTAGATCATATATGTAACAGATAGGGCTGCCTTATAGACTTTGACGTTAACAACTTTTGTCAGGTTTACTATGCTGCCATCTAGTTGTTACATAAGGAGTCACGTCATAATTCCCATTTGAATTGCATTAGCGACTGTACTGCCATCTCGTGTTCGTTTACGGCGGACGGATGGCAATCCTGGCGGTTGTTCTCTTCAAAGTGCTGCCGATTTTAACATAGCGATAAGTTATCTGTTACATATATGATCTAGGATTTTGTTCAATGATCTCAGGATTGATTCCGCTCAGAAATTACAGCGTGTTCATAACGCGTGCGTCCCCTTCATTTGTAATGTTCGATACTACGATCATATCTCACCTTCTTTCGAGAAGTTATCATGGCTTAGGTTACATGCGAGGAGAAATCTGCACTCACTTTCTCTCTTATATCGAATTATGCACACTTCATCCCCCTATTATTTATTCGCTCGTTTTCATACTCTCTCTCGCTATCATAATATTAATACTCGATCACAACGCGATAACACGCTAGAAATTCCACTTCACACATCATCTCTGTATTCCTCATCTTTCACTGTTGCTACCTCTCGTCACTGGAACTCTCTGCCGCCTGAAGTCAAGGGCTGCCGAACATTGAAATCTTTCAAATCCAAGTTAGAAAATGATCTTATGACGAGTTGCCAAACTAACTTACTATTATGACAAGTGTTGTATTGCATGTTTCCACGTATTCACATTTTTTTTTTACGTTCTAGTGATATTTAACTTATTTTGTCTTTTTGTGTTCATATTTTCCGATAATGGTATATCTATAATGTGATAAGTTGAGCTATATATAATCATAATTTTCCTTACTGTATGTACTTAAAAATATTGTATTCATTGTATGCTTTGTACTGCACTATTTTATTACTATTATTATTATTATTATTATTATTATCATCATCATTATTATTATTATCAATAATTGTCTTATTTTTTATACTTTGTCTCATTTATTTTGACCTGCTGTTCACATTTTATTATGTTTTCTTATTTCTTTCTGTATGTTATACAGGGTGTTAAAATAACGTTTACAACGTTTCAGGGATAATAGAGGAGATAAAAATAAATATCTTTTGTAAGTGACAAAACTTTGGCAGATGCGCCGTTTATTGTGTACGTAAGTGTTAGTATAATCCATAAAGAACAAGACCAATTGTCGTTTTAGAGGTGGTGTTCAAACTGCCGTCCATTGAAGGCATTGCACAACTGGCACCTTCGTACTATGGATGTCTGCAACGCTCAAAAAGGCCAACATTGTCTCTAATAACATGTGCAGCTTCAGCAACGCGAGCAACTAAGTCTTCTGCCGTATCGATCGGTGTCTCATACACAAAACGTTTCACGTCTCCCCACAAAAAGAAATCCAGTGGGGTTAGGTCCGGTGATCGAGGTGGCCACGGTACCGGTCCATCCCTGCCAATCCAACGATCGGAGAATGTGGCATTTAGGTAGTTCCTGACACGAGGATCAAAGTGTGGAGGGGCACCGTCATGCTGAAGCCATATTCGTTCTCTGGCGTTCAATGGGATATTTTCTAAAAGTTCTGGTAGGACGTCGCGTAGAAGAACAAAATAACTAAACTATGTTTTTTCATGGAGTGCAGTTTCATAGAAAGGACTTTGCCGACAGACCTTCTACTGCCGCTTACTAATTGGTTGTCATAAATAAATGTCTTCCTTACGGTGACGGAAATCTTGTCTTCTCCTGTCAGTAACCAATCACAACCCTTGTTCAGAAGAATTGACAGGCTCTCGTCAAATCCACGTGGAGGCAGATTTGCTGCATCTTTTCCGAATTCCAAGAATCCCGTCAGTCTCATTTCGAGGGTCACCACGATTGTGGCAACTGTGCAATGTTGGGACGAGGGGACAGGGTGGAATTGTCAGATGTGTTTGTGTAGGAAGTCATAAATCGGTAAGTGGGTGTTCAAAGGAGCCACCGAACTGCACTCCTTGAAATAAAATAAGGTATACCACCACGGAGAGTGTTAGGTAACAGATAAGGCCCTACAAGATGGTCGTGCACAAACAGAACTAACCAGTGTGTGTTGTGACGGAAGTCAAGTCATGTATCCCTCAGGCCATCTAGCTGTAAAACGGCGCATCTGCTAAAGTTTTGTCACTTAAAACAGATGTTTGTTTTTACCTCCTCTATCATCCCTGAAACGTTGTAAACATTATTTTTAACACCCTGTATATTATGTCTGATTTCTACTTACTTGTTGTTTACATTACATTGTTATTATCTTATTCAGTTTTGTGTGTAAAATTTTAGTGTACTTTGTAAATTTGTAGTGTTTTTTGTAACGCAGTTTTACTCCTGGTTGAGTGTTATAGAAGGCTGTATGGCCTTAACACTGCCAGGTTAAATAAACCATTATTATTATTATTATTATTATTATTATTATTATTATTATTATTATTATATCCCTACGTTTGCTTCCTTCACTAGAAAGCACAACGTTTGCACTTCCATTACCACCCATCTCCCAATTCACACGTAATTTGCCACATTTCCGTATAATTTTCTTTTCTTGAAATTTTCCCCTAAAATCCTTAACTTTTGAAATCCATCTCCGCAAGAAATCTGTTACAAATTCGACCATTTTCATTTCCAAAATCACCGGAACTATCTCAAAGCTCGTTTTTCATCCTTTTTTTAATCTGAAAATCCGAGGCTTAATCTATACTAATAATAAATCTGTAGCCGAAATTTTTCTGGTAATTTTCGATTTTCCAAAAATAATTGGTCCTAACATATATAATTAATCACCCTCAAACCGAAAATCGCTTTTTTGAAATTTTTGTTTGTATGTCTGTCTGTCTGTCTGTCTGTCTGTCTGTCTGTCTGTCTGTCTGTCTGTATGTTTGTTACCTTTTCACGCGATAATGGCTGAACGGATTTCGATGAAAATTGGAATATAAATTAAGTTCATTGTAACGTAGATTTTAGGCTATATGGAATTCAAAATGCATTATTTAAAAGGGGGGTTATAAGGGGGCCTGAATTAAATAAATCGAAATATCTCGCTTATTATTGATTTTTGTGAAAAAATGTTACATAACAAAAGTTTCTTTAAAAATAATTTCCGATAAGTTTTATTCCTTGAAAAATTTTGATAGGACTGATATTTAATGAGATAAATGAGTTTTAAAATTAAAATAACTGCCATCTAAGGCCGTGTAATGAATTAAAAAACAAATGACTTCGTCTATAAGGGGCCTTGGACAGCAACAATCGAAAGCCATGAAAGATAGCCTACAGATAATGTTTCTGTCTTTGTATGAAGTAATATCGGAAGCTAAATTAACCGTTTTGTATAATTAATTATCAGGGAACGGATTTATATGGACTAAAAATATATGAAATATGTAAATATATATGTAGTTATTTTTACCAAAATATGGAATTAAATATGGATTTTTACCAAAATATGGAATTAAATATGGACTTAAAATTATAAAAAAATGACTATGTACGTTAAATATTGGTACATTTTAATCAAACTAAACAAAAAATATAATGGACGTACCTTATCTTCCAATGTAGTTTCAACAAAACACAATTTTTATTGTCTGTTACCATAACAATAGGTTACAAACATTTCTTTCAAGTGCTGAAAAGTGAATCTTCTTCTATTGTCTCTGAGGATAGATTTATACTGACTAAAAGAGCGTTCGACGTCACAAGAAGTAACTGGTACATAATTCAATTTCACAATGTCTGCTGGGGATAAGTCCAAGTTAATCTTCACTGTTGATTCACCACTCATCACAGCAACAACCTTTTGTAGTTCTTCATATCCAGGGTTTTTGAAAGTACAGTGTCCACCTTAGCTCTTACTGCATCTGCAACTTTACCTCTACCACGATTCAGTTGTTCCACAGTACTATTTATAATTTCAAAACTTTCAGATAGTGAAAGGTGCCTATTTTGGAGATTTTTGAGCGTTTTTATGATGCATGAAAATGTATGCTGAATGTGAGCTAAGTCATTCTTCACACTTATGTCACAGGTAACTGTTTTCGCAGTATCAATTGAGACTGCATCTTCAGAGTCCAATGCAAGGAGAACATTGTTAATAGAGTCTATATGTTCGGCATAATATTCAACTGCTTCTAGCCATGTACCCCATCTAGTTAAAATTGGCTTTGGTGGCAATGGAATTTCAGGGTACATTTCTTTCAACACGTTAACTCTAATGGGAGCTTTGAGAAATACTTTTTCACTGATGAAATCAACAAATCTACTTTAGGAAATTGTCTCTGACCACTTCTGCCACACGATGAAATGCATGCGCCACACAAGTAAAATGAGTCAATTTAGGATATACAACAGATAATGCTTGTCCAGCTTTGACCATATAAGGGGCAGCATCGCTAATAAAGAATAACACATTATCGTACATAATACCCTTTGGCCACAGGATACCCATAGCTTCGTTGAACAGTTTAACTATAGTTTTGTTATTGCACTTTTCTAGAACATCACAATGTAAAAGAATTCGTTCAGAATATTGTTCACTTAACAAACCGATAACTACATTACCAACAAGTCTACCTTCTTTGTCGGGAGTCTCATCAATGGAAACCCAAATTGAACTATCTTTAATTTCATCTCTTATCTTCTGTATTGTCTCATCGTAGATGGATGGAGCATACGTCTTCCTAAGTGTTGACTCATCCGGGATTGTATGTTGAGTATATTTTTCAAGGAATTCCCTGAAGACCTTATTCTTTAGTTTGTAGAGAGGAATATCAGCAGAGATGAGAGAACGGCACAGGTCGATGTTAAACTCAGATCTTACATTCGATGTTGTTGGTTGTGTTAAAAACAATTGTCTCTGCTTGGAATTTAGTTGTTTGTTGGCCTGATGTTTACTAGTTGTAATGTGTTGTTGCACCAGGAACTTTTGTGTAGATGATACTGCACACTGACACAAATTACAAAATAATATTTTATTGTCAGTTGATAAACCATCTTCTTTAAATTCTGAAATGTAACTTGTTAGTTTTGATTTTAAATTGACTGAATGACGTACTTTTGGCATATTTACCGTCTTTATAGTATGATTTACAAAACTGAACCTATGTGTACTCTGACTGGCATTTAACTGTTGAGCTGCACAACTGAAGTCTGTTAAAAATTTTAAATTAAATTAATACAGTTTTGTAACTTACTTTCCCATTGTTGATAGGACTGCTAATTTTCAAATAACTCTGATGTTAAAGGGATTACTGAACATGTGTTTAAATCTCTATTGTTGAAATGTATTTTTAAAAGTTAATGGAATTTTGTTTTGTTTTATTGTTAAACCTAATATAATATGGACTGTTTTATATGAAATATGGAAAATATATGGAAATTAACGAAAATATGTACTAAACTCTAAAATATGGAAAAATATGGAAAATAAAAGTAGGATTTTCAACCCTACACATTGTGAAACATAAAGATAATGCAAAATATAAATTATATTAGCTTTATAAGTAAATATGTATTTACATATAAATCCTTTCCCTGTTAATTATTAATTCACCATTGGAAAGTGTAGTTTCTCTAGATGGACATAATGCTATAATGTTATTACAGTAACTTCTGAGTGAATCGAGGACAGGTAAGATTAAAATAGATTCTTATGCACAGAAAACTTGATAGGCTATTCTGTACATTCGTTTCCTGTATTTCCTAAAATAATTTTTATGACCAAATGAGTGGTCTCTGGATCAAAATGATCGCATTTTAATTATGCAAATACAATTTAAATTAGTAACATCATAAACGATTTATCCTTCTATCAAACAAGAATGTTCCCTGGATGAAATGTCCTATTTTAATTATGTAATTACTTTATATTTATTTCTAACGGGTGTAGCGGAGCGCACGGGTACGGCTAGTTAATTGTAAGAGTTCTAATATTTTAATTTCAGTTTGCAACGTCAGCCATTCTCAGCTTGCGAACCACACGGAGAGTTGTTCCAAGTGAAAACTGCAAAGAAGATGGTGTGAAGGTGACGATGAAGCGGAAGTCATTGTGGATCTACATCATCACCCAGAATACGGAAATACTCAACTTAATGGAGCGGAACCTTTGCTTGTGTCATTCCAATACATTCACACTCATAAAAAAACGTTTGTTTACAAAACAGCGGAAGTATAATGTTTTCAATAAGAATAATACACGTAGTAAACACGCGGGAGTTTGAACCAATGAATCGCCTAGGCTGACGCGCCGCACGCATGCGCAGTAGGGTACAGCAATATCCCGCTGTGAAGCCCAGCATCGCGATGTAAAAACTTCTCGACATCCAGTCGAACGAAAGTGGCCGTCGCTTGCGCAAGGGAAGGTGCCTTGTTTGAGCGTCTCGAGCGCACATCTGTGTGTTCCGAGAATGTGTGTGCGCCTCTCCTCAGTAATTTGGTTGTGATTGTTTACACAATGTCACGAGAAACAGATAAGCGTGCGGTGGGACGCCTAAATAATCAATTGTTTATGTGTTAATAAGTGACAAATTAAATTTTTTCGCGTGTTCTTTCTTTTATGTCTCGAGTAAAAGAAAACGAAGACGCGAGTTTTAGGAGTGAAGTGCACTTTAGTACAAGTGGATCTTGTTGTGTGAAGTGTGTACTGATATACGTGTTATTAATAAACAGGCCGAGGAAAGTATCCACTTGTAAGTGTTAAGATATTGCAGCGAAGGGAGAACAGACTGGATCTTCTACAGTAAGGGGAGACAAGGCAATCTGCTCGAAGGTAAGAATATTCCCCTCTTTCGTCTCAGTATCTTCATCTTCTTTTTTTACTTGTGTTGTGGTCTGTATGTTGCTTAGGTGTAGGCTAGAACTTTTTTCTGTATTACCTGGAGGCTGAAATTGTTTACCTTATAATGACAAATACACAGATTGTATTGTATTGTATTTATTAACATTCCATGGTATTCATACATTGCTTACAGCTAGAATACGGAACAAGTCAAAAAACTTAATTTATAGTCACAGTCTAGATGAAATATATACAGAAGAGGTTTACAATATAGTCTACTAGTACAACACAAAGTTTTAGTATCAATTTCATGAAGTGTTATTGAATGTCATGAATTCACCTGCAGAATAGAAGGCGTGAGAAATTAGGTACTTCTTTAATTTGGCCCTAAATAATTTTATGTTTTGAGTTTCATTTTTTATATCGATAGGGAGGCTATTAAAAATTGTTACTGCCATATAACGCACTCCTTTTTGATAGCACGATAGACTTGCCGATGGAGTATGAAAGTCATTTTTTGACGTGTATTTATGCTATGAACTGTTGAATTAGTTACAAAGTTTTCACGATTACATACGAGGAAGATTATTAATGAAAAGATATACTGACAAGCCATGGGCATTATTTGTAGTTTTTTGAAAATAGTCCTACACGATTCCCTAGATTTGGCACCTACTATTATTCTAATTACTCTTTTTTGTAATAGGAATATATTGTCACTGTCTGTGGAATTTGCCCAGAATATTATTCCAAAACTCATTACCGAGTGTAAGTATGCAAAGTATATTAAGGTATTGATATTTACTATGTTTTTCATAGATCTAATAGCAAAACAAGCTGAATTTAGTTTGAGGGTAATTTCTTTAATATGATTTTTCCAATTTAACACATCGATTTTTATTCCAAGAAATTTGGTTGTTGTTGTTTCTAATAGGGATCCATTGTTAAATATTGCGCTAGAAATTTGCGAGGTTGAATTTGGACAGGATTTAAATTGAATTATGTTAGTTTTGTTACAATTTAATACCAATTTATTGACTGAGAACCAGTCACATATTTTGAAGAGAATTTCCTCTGTTGAAGATTGGAATGTGTTGGAGTTATTGGCTGTAATTACTATAGTTGTGTCGTCTGCAAATAATATGGGATGACCTACATCTTTTATTAGGGGGGCAAGATCATTTATAAACACTAGAAAAAGTAGGGGACCTACCTAGATGTATATTTAATGAAATATTCTTTAAAATTATGATTTATTCTGACTTTTCTAGAGAGACATAGGGAGGTATGAAGTCGGAAATTCTCTCTCAGATGATTAGATAATTATGTTCCCAGATTATTTACGGTGTGATGACAACAGACATTATACATGTTGTGAAAACAGCCTCCTGTTGGCCTGTAATGCCGCAACTAATAAACTTCAGAGTTACGTGTTGAATAACAAGCGATATCATTTGACCTTGTCTTCAGCAAGCTTTCGTGGTGGTATTGTCACTTTAGTGACCGTTTATGTGTTAGATGTTGTTAAAAGTAGTTTAGTAGAAATTTAGTATTCTGCTTATGTCTCGTGACGAGAATATTGTACGAAATGGAAATATAAAAATTGGAAATTTATCTTTTGAAGAGGTGGAGAAGTTCAAATATCTCGGAGCAACAGTAACAAATATAAATGATACTCGGGAGGAAATTAAACACAGAATAAATATGGGAAATGCCTGTTATTATTCGGTTGAGAAGCTTTTATCATCCAGTCTGCTGTCAAAAAATCTGAAAGTTAGAATTTGTAAAACAGTTATATTACCGGTTATTATTTATCGTTGTGAAACTTGAACTCTCACTTTGAGAGAGGAACATAGGTTAAGGGTGTTTGAGAATAAGGTGCTTAGAAAAATATTTGGAGCTAAGAGGGATGAAGTTACAGGAGAATGGAGAAAGTTACACAACACGGAACAGCACGCATTGTATTCTTTACCTGACATAATTAGGAACATTAAATCCAGACGTTTGAGATGGGCAGGGCATGTAGCACGTATGGGCGAATCCAGAAATGCATGTAGAGTGTTAGTTGGGAGGCCGGAGGGAAAAAGACCTTTAGGGAGGCCGAGACGTAGATGGGAAGATAATATTAAAATTGATTTGAGGGAGGTGGGATATGATGATAGAGAATGGATTAATCTTGCTCAGGATAGGGACCAATGGCGGGCTTATGTGAGGGCGGTAATGAATTTATATTTACAGCGATTTTTATGAAAAAAGTTAAACAATGAAATTAGCTATAGATTTGTGCAATATTAATTAATTCATTAATTCATTGTTTTCTTCCCAAAAGCAGGTCTTTCACTGCAAACTCGGTATTCTCCAATCTTTCCTATTGTCTGCCTTTCTCTTTGTCTCATGTGATCCATATATCTTAATGTCGTCTATCATCTGAAATCTTCTTCTGCCCCGAATTTTTCTCCCGTTCACCATTCCTTCCAGTGCATCCTTCTTCTCAGTCAGTGACCCATTCCATTTCTTTTTCTCTTCCTGATCATTTTCAGCATCATTCTTTCTTCATCCACTATCACAGCTTCGTTTTTTTATTCTGTCCATTTCACACGCTCCATTCTTCTCCATATCCATATTTCAAATGTTTCTAGTCGTTTTATCTTCACTTCGTCGTAATGTCTATGTTTGTGTCCCATACAATACCACACTCCACATAAAGCCTTCACTAGTCTCTTCCTTAGTCCTTTTTAGAGGTCCGCAGAAGATGCTCCTTTTTCTATTAAAAGCTTCCTTTGCCATTGCTATCCTCCTTTTGACTTCCTGGCAGCAGCTCATGTTACTGCTTATAGTACAACCCAAGTATTTGAAGCCGTCCACTTGCTCTACTGCCTCATTTAGAATTAGCAAATTTACCTTCCTTACTTTTCTTCCTATGACCACGGTCTTCATCCCATACTGCTCACAGCTGTCATTTAGCTCCAATAGCATATCCCTTAGTATGATCTCCTCTTCTGCTAACAACGCCATATCATCAGCAAATCTTATGCAGTGCATTTTTCTTCCTCATACTATCACTCTTCCCATTTTCTGAAAACAGTTCTGCACTAAATCCACCAAGTAGATGTTGAACAGGGTAGGTGATAAAGGAAAAGGACATCATTGACGTACTCCTCTCCAAATTTCACTTCCTTCTGACATTTCTTCTCCTATCCTGACTTTAACTCGTTTCATATAAAGATTACTGAACAACCTCGTCCACATCTGTGGAGTAACGGTCAGCGCGTCTAGCCGCGAAACCAGGTGGCCCGGGTTCGATTCCCAGTCGGGGCAAGTTACCTGGTTGAGGTTTTTTCCGTGGTTTTCCCTCAAACCAATATGAGCAAATGCTGGGTAACTTTCGGTGTTGGACCCCGGTCTCATTTCACCGGCATTATCACCATCTCATACAGACGCTAAATAACCTAAGCTGTTGATAAAGCGTCGTAAAATAACGTACTAAAATAAAAAGTGAACAGCCTCCTGTCTTTCCAACCCACACCAGTTTTCTTTAGGATTTCCATCAGTTTATTCCAATTCACTCCGTCAAAGGCCTTTTCTAAGTCCACAAATACTACATACACTTATTTATTCTCCTCTAGGTATCTTTCTCCGATTGTTCGTAGCAGTCCAGTTGCATCTCTCGTACCTTTTCCCTTCCTGAAGCCAAACTGCTCTTCTTCCAACTGTTCTGATGAATGGTAGTACATATTTAACTTCTGTAGTTTCTTCCAAAAATAGACAATTACAATTATTTCTAATACGCATTGTGTACAACTCCAACGTGTATGTTTCTGATCCGTAGATTTTGTCCTTATTCTATACAGCCGAGCTTGTAATGGTGGTATACAGGTATATAAATGAAATACATTAACAGTCTTACTAATAAACCGTGTATAGTTTTTATACGAGACTTACGCAGCGTTGAGACAGAAAACGTTACTAATAAACCGTGAAAAAGCTATGGACTTATAAACAGGCTGTAACTATACAATGGGAATTCCTTTGCAGTAGTTATATACACGAAACCCCTTGTTTAAGCGTTGTATATAGAGAAAAAATGGCCGCCCCTCTAACAGCTGTTCGTATCGACTGTCATTTTATGATGATAGTTGCCTAGTAACCACAGAAGAACAAACCAAAGAGCACAGAATAATTAGAATAATATCACAGTCTAGTATATACAGTCGCGAAGCTCAATACGTAGTAAATATGCAAACATTAGATAGTTCACCACTAGGATCGCTAATATCGCCTCATTACAGGCAATGCAAAATAGTACCGTCACAGTCTATTGTTTCTAGCACCCTCAAAACTCAAGCTTCGTGACTGTATATAGTAGAATGTGATAATATTGCTATAGCTTTTGACGAAAATATAGTGTGGCAATCGATTAGAGTCAGTTGTACTATCGATACTTAACACGCCACACTAGAGCGCACTACCGGATGCAATAGAGAACCTCAGATATTCTATTACCTTTCGTAACGAAGTAATGACGAAACTATGACGTAGCTGTGTAACAGTTGTACTGTTATACACGACGTATGTAGTGATTTTTAGTAAGGAATTTACACACGACTTATAAACGCGCTACTCATTGTATAAGTACAGGGACATCATTTTATTTTTACTTCAATTTTTATTGTACCTGAGTTTTTGAATGTACTTCACTCCCACCCCTTCTACTAAGGAAGTTCCATATCCACACAGAACCAAGATCGCAGATAGTAAGCAGTACTGAGTTACTGGGTATAGTACGTTCCAGAAATATGTTCGCGTTTTCCAGTGACGAAAGAGCTTTCAATATTGAATCACATTTTCGCACAGGTACTGTCCGTTTGCCTACGTCGCATCCCGATTTCCCCCACTTGCTTCTGCTCGCCCCTCTGTAAAAGCTGGGCTGTCTTAGCTCTTTTCTGAAAGCATTAATTTCTCTTAGGAATTGGAAGTTTACGTAATATTATACAGCTGTTTAATTTAACTTAAATAAAAGAGCCTCGTTAAGTAATTAACTGTCACGTGATTTCCTCCCTTTCTACAATCCTGAGGCATAACCACTTGGACGGACAGTAGATAGCATGTCTGACTAATTTTATATTTTCGGGTCGGGCAGAAGTGAAGATTGAATTCACAGTACGTAGAGTAGGTACAGAATTATTTCAACATGAGTTACTAGTACGAAGGACGAAACTGGCAATTGGAATTAGATGCAATAGTCTATAGTGCGATAATATGCACGAAAGAACTGAAGCCTGTATCGAAATGAACGGCCACCATTTTAAAAATTGTGTTTAAATATTCATATTATGATTATTTTTCAATTTAACTTCTTTCTCTATATTGTACGCTAATGTGCTGTAGACAGTATAATATACACTGCATAATGAATACGTTCGCATGGATAACTCACTTCGTGAGTAAAAACACTTATTCTTAATACAGTACTGTACTTTGATTGAAGAAAAACCTAATGAAAATTATCAAACTCAAAATAGCGATATTTCCTAGTTTACGTAAATGGATGAACTACTTTTCTTCCTTCCTATACCTAGTAGAGTGATTTGTGTTTTACGCCAGTATCATCGAACTCCAGTCTTGGAGGGGGGAGTAAGCGGTGTTTCCGGTTCTCTAAAGGTATAGACAGGTTAATATTAAAAATGTTAGTAAAAATAAAATGATGTCCCTCTATAAGACAGTTAAACGTCTGTATATAGAGTTTTTATTAGTAAGACCGTAATTCTAGAGTTTGGTTTGTAGGCTGCCTTGTAGTCACGATAGGAGAAACAGAGAGTTCACTGCAGTTCGTGTTTGTGACGCCATATGCTCGTTGAATCTGTTCAATGACTTCAGCTTTACGTAAGGACTGCTGTTCGATTGTTGTTATTCTGAATTAATTCTAACCGGGACGTGATAGGGAGGTCTGTTGACAGACGGTGCCCCTCTCCCAGCAGACGGAGTCGAACCGGTTATCATAGGGTACACAAACCTCAGCTCACCGGTTTCTGTTACGCAACGCCGCGTCTCCAACTTGTGACACCGGAGTTGAACTCAGCTGTGGCGAAATGGTACAAGGTGTATACGAATCGGCGTTTGAAATTAAAATTACCCCGACTTTCTTCCGCTCTGTTGGTCCTTCAAATTGAAAATTAAACCTCCATCCCCTCACCCCACTTTAAGAAGTTGGTTTGCGCTGTTCTTTCCAGAATATTTTACAAAGTTGGAAGAAAGAAAGTCTTGCATAAATCTTGTACAGTTATATGAGTCTGGGCTCGAAAGTTGCTTAAGTGAAACGTATCTGCCTCTGCAACTTCTTCTACTAAAATAGATAATGTAAAGTAAACGGTGCAAGATATTGTGCACAAATCTCTTTCGTTTTAACGGTACGGTTTGAAAACTGACAAAAATAGGCGAAATGGTATTAAAACGTAATTGCATTTTACAAGATTATTCTTCGAGACATTTCAAACAAAAACAAGTTCAATACAATTTTGCTCGTTTTTGGTTCCTTTTCAAGATAAAAATTGTTTTTATACAAAACCTTTCATAGCGTGTTTTGGGAAACCCACTGATTTAATTCCCAATACGCTCAGTCAATTTAATAGAGCAGTGTATTATGATAATGAATGTTTGAAAGAAATTTTAGTTTTGTCCTTTAAATGTACAGAAATTTGATCTGAACAAATGTAACTTTTGTTTGGATCAAATTTCTGCACAATTAAAGGACAAAACTAAAATTCTTTCAATCATTTATTATCATAATACACTGCTGTATTAAATTGACTGAGCATATTGGGAATTAAATCTCCTAAAACACGCTATGAAATGTTTCGTGTAAAACAATTTTATCTCTAAAAGAAAACAAAAACGAGCAAAATTGTATTAAACTCTTTTGTTTGAAGTATGTCAAAGAATAACTCCCTGAATTTGTGACATTATCTAGGTCCATCCTGTATTGCATATCATGATATTTATTACTTATCGATCCGGATTTCAAGCATTTCTTCAATACGAAAAAAGGTAAAAATATTATATCTTCAAGGAACATAGGAACATTACAACAATGGTGGCTACCGCGAAAGTCAGAATTCTTTTCAATTGTTTCTAGGATGGTTTCCATTGCATCCGTATCAACAGTCATGTCGTTTGCATCTCTGTGCAGAAGAAATTGTATTAAAAAAATAAATACCCTGGACAAAAACACTTTTCTCTTACACTAGGAGGTAATGCACTCTGGTGCACACGGTGCACAAGAAATTGCATTATAATAGGAAATTACCCTGGACTAAGACACTTTTTTCCCTTAGATATAAAGGGTGTTTCAAAAATACGGGGCATAATTTCAGGTATGTATTTCCCACATGTAGACAATCAAAATAGTTCATTACAACATGTGTCCGGAAATGCTTCATTTCCGAGTTATGGCCTCCACAACATTGAAATTCACCGGAACGTTTTTCTTTCCGCAGGTCGTTGTCATTACAGAAGATGTTCAAAATGTCCACCTCCTGCTTGAATACAGACCTCACATCGATGTCTCATTGACCTGCGAACACGATCCCAAACTCCAGGAGTATTGCGTATGTCCTCAGAATATGCCACAATTCGATTCCGAAGGGATTCCAAATCAGGCACCGGAGACGAATAAACCAATGATTTTAAATGTCCCCACAAGTAGAAATCGAGAGGGCTCAGATCAGGTGAGGGTGGAGGCCAAGCAATTGGGCCACCTCTACCTATCCATCGATCAGGAAACCTTCGATCCAAGTACCGGCGAGCCGTACGACTGAAGTGTGCAGGAGCGCCATCATGCAAGAAGTGAATGTGTTGACGATTGATCAGTGGAGTGTCTTCTAAAACATGAGGTATGGTGTTTTCCAGGAAGTTTGTGTACGCCTGCCCCGTAAGTCTGTTTACAAGTACATGGGGTCCAACTAATCGATCACCAATGATACCGGCCCACATTTTGAGGGAGAACCGCACCTGGTGATGAGATGGAACAGTTGCACGTGGGTTTTCATACGCCCATACATGCTGATTGTGGAAATTTGTTATGCCATCCCGTGTGAACTGTGCTTCATCTGTAAATATTACTAAGGTAGGAAAGTTCGGATTTACACCACACTGCTGCAAGAACTACTGACAGAACCTAACTCGTGCAGGGTAATCTGCTGGTGACAGGGCCTGTACACGTTGCAAATGATAAGGATACAATTGATACTCTTTCAACAGTCTCCAGACAGTCGTATGAGGAACAATGACTTGCAACGCTACCCTTCGTGTGCTGATAGAAGGAGTCATGTTCACAGCCTCCAGAATCTCCTCCTGTACTTCTGGAGTTGTAGATCTTGGTCGTCCCCTTCCCAAACCAGGAGAGTTAAATTTTCCATACTCGCACAGACGGTAATGGAGACGTACAAATGTCTTCCGATCTGGACATTGTCGCTGTGGGTACCTCTCCTGGTACAAACGACGAGCCAGCGCAGCATTGCCGTCCGCCTTACCGTACATGAAGTGTATCTCTGCCAGCTCTTGATTTGAATACATGTCGCACAGTCTAACGCCTACACAACACTGAATGTAACCTTCGCCTCGGAATGAACTGTCAGAGTGCCCTCTTAATGTCTCCTTTAACGGCAACGACCTGCGGAAAGAAAAACGTTCCGGTGAATTTCAATGCTGTGAAGGCCATAACTCGGAAATGAAGCATTTCCGGACACATGTTGTAATGAACTATTTTGATTGTCTACATGTGGGAAATACATACCTGAAATTATGCCCTGTATTTTTGAAACACCCTGTATAGCTACTAACAGGTGCTCCTTGCACCAAAGATGCACACGGTGTAGAAGAAATTCATTATAATAAGAAATTACCCCTGGACCAAAACATTTTTTCCTCCTCACACTAACAGGCCTCAATTTATTAATTACTTCCATTTGTATAGATTTATTTCTTTTTGATTAAATTGAAATTTAGTGCAATATATATTTTTTTCCATTAAACTTTTACACGTTTATAACTCTGTGGCCGGGAGGAAAAAGGTCTTAAGTCATTTTTTTTTGTGAAAATGAGATTTTTATATATTCTGAAAGCGGAAACAATTCTCTGCAATCTGGTAAAACGGCTAAAGTCAAATAAGACTCCTGACTGGATTTATAGAGCGTTACCAAATGTCCTAAGTACTTTTTGAATCGAGCACACACAGAATAAATGACTCAAGAATATTTAATACTTTATTCCTTACAAACCATCACATGTTTACTTTCCATGCTTCCTTATTAAAAAGGTCTAACTTGTATTTTAGCCATTTTATCACATACTGATGTCCTTTCCGTTTAAAACTTTAAGCACCAGGTAAACAGTCCTATAATTGTTTAAGACCCATTTTGCATTCCTAATAATTTACATTTCTCATTTATTTTGACATGAAAAAGGTCTTATGTTTAATAGTCCCTTCTACTCAGTTTGGAATCTAGTCTTAAAAGGGCTTAAGTGCGGCTATTTTTGGATTTTTTTGGTGGGTTGTTTTACGACGCTTTATCAACATCTCAGGTTATTTAGCGTCTGGATGAGATGAAGGTGATAATGCCGGTGAAATGAGACCGAGGTCCAGCACCGAAAGTTACCCAGCATTTGCTCGTATTGGGTTGAGGGAAAACCCCGGAAAAAACCTCAACCAGGTAACTTGCCCCCACCGGGAATCGAACCCAGGCCACCTGGTTTCGCGGCCAGACGCGCTGACCGTTACTCCACAGGTGTGGACTTTTTGGAAATAATCAAGAAAATTTTTTAAATGAGCAACATTATCTATTTTAGAAGAAATATAAACAAATAATATCCAGGGAAAAATTCTTAATTAAAAAACTCTACAATTGACACCAATTTCAATCATTCTACTGCTCTCCTGAAAAGTATAAAATTTTTACTTAAGACCTTTTTCCTCCCGGCCACAGAACTTTTGACGTGAATCTTTTCCAAGTCCATCTGATATCGAAATCACATCTATAGCAACTGTTTTTAACACGGCCCCCTTGTATAAAGATATGAATCGCTGAAATAAAGTAGCATCAAAATACAGCATTCATTTATTGATTAATACGTCATCGGTATTGTTGGAATTGTCTGTATAAAGAGACGACATTCCAGATGGCTGGATGGTTGGTTTCTTGCAGGAAATGCAACGATTCATATAACCTCCTAAAATATAAAAACAAATGAAGATGGATCTGCTGACATAAAAAGTATAGACCGCGTATTTTATTTCATAAACTAGCCGTACCCGTGCGCTCCGCTGCACCTGTTAGAAATAAATATAAAGTAATTACATAATTAAAATAGGACGTTTGATCCAGGGAACAACTTTTACAACAGCGCAAGATAATCTGCTTCGCTCATTACCCAATTTTTTTTGCATTGCATTTATTGCATATATATTTTATGTATTTTAACACGATTCAATTGAGCATAGTTAAAATTTGAATTATAAAATAATGGATTGCTAAGCTAACGTACTATTACTTACTTACAAATGGCTTTTAAGGAACCCGAAGGTTCATTGCCGCCCTCACATAAGCCCGCCAGCGGTCCCTATCCTGTGCAAGATTAAGCCAATCTCTATCATCATATCCCACCTCCCTCAAATCCATCTTAATATTATCCTCCCATCTACGTCTCGGCCTCCCTAAAGGTCTTTTTCCCTCCGGTCTCCCAACTAACACTCTATATGCATTTCTGGATTCGCTCATACGTGCTACATGCCCTGCCCATCTCAAACGTCTGGATTTAATGTTCCTAATTATGTCAGGTGAAGAATACAATGCGTTCAGTTGCATACTTAATCAATACAGTCTCGTTGTTCGTTAATTCTCTGAGATTAAAATGAGTGTACATAAATATTATTTTAAGAAATACAGAAAACGAATGTACAAAATAGCCTATCATATTTTCTGTGCATAAGAAGCTATTTTAATCTTACCTGTCCTCGATTTACTCAGACGTTACTGTAATAACATTATAGCATTATGTCCATCTAGAGAAACTACACTTTCGAATGGTGAAATAATAAATAAATTATACAAATCGGTAATTTAGCTTCTGATATTACTTCATACAAACACAGAAACATTCTTTGTAGGCTATGTTTAATAGCTTTTGATTGTTGATGTCCAAGGCCCCTGTTTCGATTGTGGTTGTCCAAGGCCCCTTATAGACGAAGTCATTTGTTCTTAATTCATTGCACCGTCTTAGATGGCGTTATTTTAATTTTAAAACTCATTTATCTCATTAAATATCAGTCCTATCAAAATTTTGTAAAGAATAAAACTTATCGGAAATCATTTTTAAAGAAACTTTTGTTATGTAACATTTTTCACAAAAATCAATAATAAGCGAGATATTTCGATTTATTTAATTCAGGCCCCCTTATAACCCCTCCCCCTTTAAATAAAGTATTTTGAATGCCATATAGCCTAAAATCTAAGTTACAACGAACTTAATTTATATTCCAATTTTCATCGAAATCCGTTCAGCCATTATCGCGTGAAAAGGTAACAAACATACAGACAGACATACATACAAACAAAAATTTCAAAAAAGCGATTTTCGGTTTCAGGGTGGTTAATTATATATGTTAGGACTAATTATTTTTGGAAAATCGAAAATTACCAGAAAAATTTCGGCTACAGATTTATTATTAGTATAGATGTTGTAGTAGAATCATAACCTGGGCCATGGATTAACAAATGAAGTTCTTTAAAGAGTGCATTGCGGGTGGCATCGACACAACTCCTATAAGAGGCAATGTTGCCATTTTTCCTACAATATTCTCGACTGATACGATTCAAATTTGTAGAGTTGTGTCAGTTACTCTTTCTTCATGGGATTTTCCCATATTTGAAGTTCAAAATGGAGAGTCGACCCGATTTTGTTGCAGGTTCCCATGTTCGACCCTCCTCCAGTCGAAGTGACGTCAGAATAAACACGTTCTTACATGAAAGCGCGGTGTTTACATTACCGTTGGGAATTGTTTTCAAGGAGGATTCTAACACGATCTCTTTTACCTCCATTGTATTTACCCATCCTAAATGGGAGCACCCTTCAGGAGATGTCGTGTCCAGCTCTCCGTGACCCGCTATTAGCACCGAAACCGTTTAATGAGCTGCTGCAGAGCTTAAAGTGCTGCAGATTCGATCTCGGATTGGGGCAGAGGTCGTTCCGGGTGGCGACCTGGTGGCCAAAGCAGGAAATAATTCTCGTCGTTCTTGGAGATGATGTAGGGAGCCCTTTGCATTCCATGACTTTGAGTAATGCACCCGGTCCAGATAACCATCTGTACGTCATAAGGAAAAAGTGCACTTTTGGATCACAGATTTTGATATTTCTGTTTCTGATAGAAGTCAGTGATGTAAAACGAATCATAATAAAGAAAAATTATAACAAAGCTCAAAGGTTGCCGACTTATTGCCAGAGAAAGTCGTGGTCTGCTGCCTTTTTTGGTTAAGGATATACTTGGGTGAAATTTGAATTTTCTTCACGTTTAAACTACACGGACATCATTTTATTTTTGCTTTAACTATTATTGTACCTGTGTTTCTGAATGTACTTCACTCCCACCCTTTCTACTAATGAAGTTCAACCGTCCTCCACACAGATCCAAGACCGCATATACAGTCATAGTAGCCGTACGGTCATAGTAAACAGTACGTTCCAAAAATATGTTCGCGTTTTCCAGTGACGAAAGAGCTTTCAATATTGCATCATTTTCGCAAAGGTACTGTCGTCCATTTGCCTACGTCGTATCCCGGTTTCCCCCACCAGCTTTTATTCGCCAGCTAGTGGCTGGGCTGTCTTAGCTCTTTTCTGAGAACATTAATTTCTGTTAGGAATTGGACGTCTACGTAATATCATACAACTGTTTAAAATAACTTAAATAAAAGGGCCTTGTTAAGTAATTAACTGTCACGTGATTTCCTCCCTTTCTACGACCCAGCGACATAACCACTTGGACGGACAGTAGATAGCATGTCTGAGTAATTTTATATTTTCGGATCGGGCAGAAGTGACGATTGAATTTACAGTATGTAAGGTATTCTTTTATAGATTAGGTACAGAATTATTTCAACATGAATTACTAGTACGAAGAACGAAACTGGTAATTGGGATTAGGTACAGTAGTCTATAGTGCGATAATATGCACATTAGAACTGAAGCCTGTATCGAAATGAACGGCCACCATTTTAAAAAATGTGTTTGAATATCCATATTATGATTATTTTTCAATTTAACTTCATTCTCAATATTGTACGCTAATGTGCTGTAGACAGTATAATATACACTGCATAATGAATACGTCCACATGGACAGCTCAGTTCGTGAGTAAAAACACTCAGTGTTAATTTAGTACTGTATTTTGATTAAACAAAAACCTAATGAAAATTATCAAACTGAAAAGCGCAATATTTCCTAGTTTACGTAAATGGATGAACTACTTTTCTTCCCTCCTATACCTAGTAAAGTGATTTGTTTGTATATTACGTCAGTATCATCGAACTCCAGTCGTGGAAGGGGGTAGCAAACGGCGTCTGATCGAGAGGTATAGGCAAGTTAATATTAAAAAATGTTAGTAAAAATAAAATGATGTTCCTGTAGATCTCTGAAATTTTGTACACATGTCATGTAGCATATAAATAATATCGTCTGTACGAAATGTTACCTCATTTAGTCCAAAATAATATAAATTATTAAAATTTGCGCAACCCCATGGTCCAGGGATTTTCTCCAGGAGCTCCAGTTCCCCTGTGGCATCCCAACAAATCTCCATCATCATCATCTCATTGTGTATAGCGTAGACTAGCCTCCTATGACGCACCCTTGGCAACGACTCTATCGGTAAATTGTTCTACACATCCTTCTGCTCGACGTCTTATAAATTATAAATTAAAATTTCGGGTATGTATTGTGAACATATTTCCGACCATCAGAACCCACTCGACGGAAAATGAAATTCATCTATGTCCGCCATTAGAGAGCCTTACAAATTCGAGTTGGCTTACGATTCTTAAGGTGACATGAATTGATAGCAGAACATCTCGCTGTATTTTATACATTAAATACATACATAGTGTTCTGCCCAAAGGCAGGTCTTTCACTGCAAACCCAGCATTCTCCAGTCTTTCCTATTTTCTATCTTCCTCTTAGTCTCCGCATATGACCCGTATATCTTAATGTCAGCTGTCATCTGATATCTTCTTCTGCCCCGAACTCTTCTCCCGTTCACCATTCCTTCTAGTGCAACCTTCAGTATGCAGTTTCTTCTCAACCAGTGACCCAACCAATTCCTTTTTCTCTTCCTGATCAGTTTCAGCATCATTCTTTCTTCACCCACTCTTTCCAACACAGTTTAATTTCTTATTCTGTCTGTCCATTTCACACGATCCATTCTTCTCCAAATCCCCATTTCAAATGCTTCTACTCGCTTCTCTTTACTCCATGTTTGCAGTTTTTCTTGGGAAAGATAAATGCCATAGCTTCTCGTTGCTTTCCGCACACCTCTCTTTCGCACCTTAAAAGATCCCAGGGGACCCCAGCGTGGAGGTGAGGAGAGTGAATTTGACTAATTAGGCCCTCCGGACTTTACCGAAATTCACCGCAAAAGTAAAAATATATCAGTTCTACCAGAATTTTTAGCCCGATCAGAGACCGAGAAATCCCAATTAGCCTTTGCCTCCCCCCGTATACATTAGTGTTGTTATTATTAACACGCTACATAAACTTACATCTCTAATGTATGTCCTTTGTATACAATCACTCAGAGATTTTTTATAGCCCTCTTCCAGACAATTCTTTACATCAGGAAAATTCTTGTGTGACAGGAACCGTACATGGTCATCCGCCAGTTGTTCGTAAGCTTCCCTCAACATTACTGTATATGCGTGAACAGATTTTTACCAAATTTGGTAGTACAGAAGATAGAGTACCGATTAAGGACATCTTATAAGGCGTAAATCTTATTTCCTTAAACGTATCTGGACGTGGAAGGAATTTGTAATCTAGGCCAATGTCTCATTGATGTAATGGGAGGGAGCAGTGATTGCCTTCTGATCCTGTTAACCTGTGTTGCCAAGTTGTGAATTAATGTGTTCTGTCAGTTGAACTTACAGCATTGAAGTCGTCCATGTTTTTTATGTAAACAAATCCTGAAAAAAATATATTAAACTTGGTATGTCGCATTTTAGTGTTTTTTTAGAGAATAAATTAAAAATTTCAAACCCCACTATATTTTATTGTCTTTTGGTTAACATCCTTCAAATTTCTCTGGACCAATGAGGTTGTCAGTCGGGACTGTTAACGAGGAATTCGCTATTCATCTTCATAATTTTCTGCTGAAGGAGAGGCCTTTTACTACAACGTAGCATTCTCTAGTCTTCTCCATTTTTCATCTTCCTCTTTGTCTCCGCATAGGATCCATATATCTTAATGGTTTTTATGCTCGACCATGCCGAAATGTAGTAATTATACACCTGGTAGCAGACCTTTAATGCATGTCATTAAAGTACACCTACTCATTAAAGGTCAGGTCTTTCAGCCAATGACGACTCAGGTTACAACTGTTCAGCCAATGACAGGTCAGCTTTCTACCGTTATAAAACCGCAAGTATCGCTTATTCTCGGATATGCAATCGAAAGAGAATTAGCGAAAAGTCACGGAGGCTGGAAATCCAATACTGTCGCAGAAGGTTATGTTCTGTTACTATAATAATTAGCGTTAATTGTAAATAATATTCAAATAAATTCAATTTCTCATCTCGTTTTTCAATGTTAATTTAATTTCAATGTTATCTCTGTAGGTTCTTATGGCCTAGCAAGGTTAATGTGGACATCTGTTCCTCGGAAAAAATCAATACTTTCGCGTCTGCGCACATCTCACAACATACGGGGCATTGCTAAAAAATTAATAATATCAAGTTAGAAATATGGTCGAGCATAAAAAGTCGTATGAAACTCGCCTATAATGGTAATTAAGAAGCTCGTATGAAAATTATGAAACTCGCTTGCGGTCGTTTCATAAATATCCATTCTCACTTCTTAATTACCTTCATTATAGGCTCGTTGCATAATGTACTATTATCATCTGATATCTTCTTTTTCCCCGAACTCTTCTCCCGTTCACCATTCCTTCCAATGCATCCTTCAGTAGGCAGTTTCTTCTCAGCCAGTGCTCAGCCAATTCCTTTTTCTCTTCCTGATCAGTTTCAGCATCATTTTTTCTTCACCCACTCTTTCCAACACAGCTTCATTTCTTATTCTGTCTGTCCATTTCACACGTTCCATCCTTCTCCATATCCACATTTCAAATGCTTTTAATCGCTTCTCTTCACTTCGTCGTAATGTCCATGTTTCTATTCCCTACAATACCACAATCCACAGAGAGCACTTCACTGGTCTCTTCCTTAGCTCTTTTTCCAGAGGATAATGTAGTTTCGGTTAATCTACATCGATTTAACCTCATGTACCTATGTTCGAAATGTAATGCCTGGAAAGTTATTGATGGGCGAACTTTTTAATGGAGAAAAACATCATAGACGTATTTCTAAGTTTTAGATCAGCGGTGACCAAAACTCGAGCTGCAGTGATTACATGCGACAGACAGCCTATGAAGTAAGGAGACGGAGGATAGGTACTTGGCATGAAAACTACAACCAGTGGTGGTTCCTGCACTAACATCTTGATCAATCCCGCGGATAAAAATCTCAAGCTTTGCTGTATCAGTAATGTCACTGCTGTCATCAAGAGCCAGTGAATAATATACGATTTTTCTTGCTTCTTTTTTTAACCTTCCTCTTGAATATAATAATCAGAAATTTTCTAAATTCTTCTCTTGATACTTGGTCGAGAAATTCGTAGTTTTTCAAAATTAAAAACTCCTTATGGACAAGTTATTTAAGCTATTTTAATCATTACTTTTTTGAGAAATTCTGTTCTATTAAAAGGCTTTAGAGCACGAGATATTTCAAACCCCATTAGGTAGCTGACTTCCTTACATTTATTTATCTCATCTTTCTCTTCCTGGCTATGATTTAAGATATGTTAATTCCTGGCGTTTAACAGTTCGTTGGCACATAATACTGAATCAGGTTTTGTACAATATTACTATTAAATGAATAACTTATAAATAGTTACCGTCATCTAAAGATTAAGAAGATTAAAATTGAGATAAAACATAATTTTATCCTTCTAGGGAGAATATCTAAAAATATCAATATTCATGCACGTACAGAGGAATAATAGAAACACATAGGCTACTTAGTGGTCAGTAGTAATAATAATAATAATAATAATAATAATAATAATAATAATAATAATGATACATTATTCAGAGTGGCAATTAATGTTTCTATATACTGTAAATTTTTTTATTACTGAACAACAATGTAATTTTATTATCTCAACAATAATTATCACTCTCTACAATTTAATTTCACTCCCGTCAACAATGGGATTTGCTCTCCGCACAGCAATACAGCGTTCGTTGTTGCACTCTACAGACGACAATGACAATTTACTTGGACTATTACGAACAACAATGAACTGTTAATCTAATATTCACAAAGCACTATTTACAACACAGAACTGTCAGTTCTTAGTTCACAGCTCGTTTGTCTTGGCTAGTTCTTCTAGCTCAGTCACACGCGTTCACAGAATCTCGAACCCCAGACCTTCAGAGACGATCCGCTGCACTTCGAACTCAGGTCCCCCAACTGCGGTCCACTGCACTCGAACTCCGGGCTTCAGGCTCCACAGTTACGGACACAACTCAAGTCGCGCTCTGGTCTCGAAGCTGGCTTGCTGTCCACTGACTTACTCTCTGACTGACTGACTGACTGACTGGATGACTGTCCCAAGTTCACTCGCGTGCGTAATTTATACTCACACCACAGTTTCTGGAAAGTACGAGTTCTCGATATTTCGACGCGCGTCCAGATAGCACTCCAGAGAAAGCACTCGAACAATCCGGACCCCTCTCCTCTCCGCCGCGATCGCTCTTTCCCCTTTCTTCTCTCCGCAAGCACCAGATGCGCGCGCAACCCGCCCAAAACACGGACGACTTAGCCTCTCCTCCGTCGGTCGTGAGATCGAATCTCACGTTGCCGTCACAATACTCCTAATTGAACCGTTGAGCGAGTCCGACAGAACAACAAAAAAGTTCTTCTCATTCTCTTACTGCTTGTAGAGAGAGAGTTTGTAGAGCGACATGATACCGCCACTGCTTGCCTTCAGTACGTGAAAGAAACACACAGCAATGTACAGGAAACTCCTCGTACCCTTTTGAATGTCTGTGATTACACGATGTAATCACGACACCCGCTTTGGTCACCGCTGTTTTAGAACATTGTGATATGATACATAATTGAAAATGCTGCATATTGTGTTGTCCCAATAAGTTTATCTCATAATTAAGCACAAACTCAGTAAGAAAATAAAATAATTACACACGACAAAATACTAAGGTTGCCCTTCTTATGGATTCTATGAATTGTAAATTCATATCAGGTACCGGTACCGGTTCTCTTTCCGACCGCAATGAAACACTTGGTAGCTTGCCAGTTTCAGCTAACATCCGGTAAACACGAGAAAACACACAGCTAGGTGGAAACCTTCGATTGGGAAAACGTCGTTTGTATTCCTCAACAGCAGCCAATGCATTGCCACCACAAAATGCATAAACAAAACATGTCTGCATATTCACTATGCGAACGTGTATTCAGTTGCATGTGTTGCGCTGGCGTTGCGGTGCTCAGATGCTGCCATGTGCATAAGATCAGGCGTAACACGTCAAGTATAGTACACGGAACCGCAAGACGTTTCAGTATTTCTTCCTTTAATTTCTCTCCAACTCACAGTGGTCTAGAATGCAAATTTAGCGGGACATATTAATAACTTTTCAGCTACCTAACAGATTTTTATGAAATTTTACACAGTAGTTACAGGTAGCATATATGTTTTATATGCAAGCTCTCATTACGTTGGTATAAGGGGAACTACCCCTTATAGGGGGCGCAATTAGACAAAATTAGAAACTTTTCTCCTATCTGACAGATTTTTATGAAATTTTACAAAACAGTTACAAGTAGCATATATGTTTTGTATACAAGCTCTGATTACGGGGAACTACCCCTTATAGGGGGACGAAATTAGACAAAATTAGTAACTTTTCTCCTATTTAACAGATTTTTATGAAATTTTACAAAGCAGTTACAAGAAGCATATATGTTTTGTATACAAGCTCTGATTACGTTCGTATAAGGGGAACTACCCCTTATAGAGGGCGCAACTAGACAAAATTAGTAACTTTTCTCCTATCTGACAGATTTTTATGAAATTTTACAAAACACTTACAAGTAGCATATATGTTTTGTATACAAGCTCTGATTACGTTGGTATAAGGAGAACTACCCCTTATAGGGGGCACAATTAGACAAAATTATTAACTTTTCTCCTATTTAACAGATTTTTATGAAATTTTACAAAGTAGTTACAGGTAGCATGTATGTTTTGTATACAAGCTCTCATTACGTTGGTCTAAGTGTAGCTACCCTTTATAGGGGGGCACAATTAGAAAAAATTAGTAACTTTTGTCCTATCTAACAGATTTTTATGAAATTTTATACAGTAGTTACACTTAGTACATTTGTTTTGTGTACAAACTCTGTTTAGGTTGGTGTAAGCAGAAGTGCCCCTTATAGGGGGATGCATTTAGACAAAATCTTGTCGGGGGGAAATGTAACATTTTAGGTACTATTGCACCTTTTGGGCACTCGGGAAGTTTATTTGGTACATAATTAACAAGCTGTCATCTTGAATTCCCTGAATTATGCTGCGGAAGCAGATTCGGTTCACAGATATTGAAATAACTGCAACCGAGAAAAATTGCACTACTGCACCTCGAAAGAATAGTGCTCATGAATTATTACTTCCGCAAATCTGCGCACCTTAAGACTAGATTTAAAATAGAGGTAAATACTGGAGGAAGTGAAAAAAAAAATCTTTTTTGGACGAACCAAAGGGTTTTTTTTTTTCTCTCTACCTTAGCAAAGTCTGCACTCAATGGTTATATTTATATTTTGTCCTGTGTCCATTCATGCTAATTTGACATACTATAATAACATTAAATGTAACACAAACAAACAGTGTTACATACCTAAAGAACTACTTGACATGTTGGTACCAAATATGAATGGAATCGACCACTTACAACAGAGTTACAGCACAAGGAAAACGGCAGACTCGCGGCGCTTGCCGAGTAAGAATGCTGGGTGGCGAAATGTGGCATGTTACCGGCTTCTTATCTCGCTATGCAGCCACCTCCGCTGATTAAGATTATCAATTGATTGTTACTCAGTTATATAGGAAAAATAATTTAAGGGTTTAATTTCATTTTTTTACATGTCATTTTTCTGTATTTGTCCTCCTAAATATGGATTTTAGACCACTGTGCAACTGTTAGATTTCGGACAGAGGTTAAATCGATATAGGTTGGCGCAAACTACATTATCCTGAAGTATCTTACATTCTTCCTGAGCCACTCTGTATGTTTCTTCGTGATTCTGACGGAGATCGAACCCGGGTAAGCACGTTCGAAGGCAGGGAGGATAATCATTCAGCCAATGACAAGGTTTTTTTTTTTCTAGTTTATATGCTTCTTCATTATCGACGGTATTGGGGTTCGATCCACGCTGATGCATCCAAACTCTTTGCAAAGTAATAGACGCAGTGTCGTGTTACTTCTCCATTGTCGCTTCACAGAACAGTCGCTATAGTTTAAGAGGGTCGCTAATAGCTTTGCTTGTCCAAGGGATGATGACTGTTCCAGGAGGGTGGATGTCGGTGCTTATTTGTGTCGATGAGTAACTGGTGAACTGTTTGGAATACTGCCTCCTTATTCAGTGGAGTTATCAAGTCCATGATTAACTACGATAGGTAACAAATGTTAACGCCCGCAATTACTGCAGGAGACTGAAAGAGTTTTAAATAGCCCCTATGTTTAATTGCTATGGGAACAGCAATTGGAAACAAATGACTCCGCATTCAGAGCAATTTATTTCGCTTCTTCTCCGCTAGCGTGATAATCGTTCATGATTTTTGCACATGTAGCAAACAGACTTACAGACGCCAACAACTCTTTTGTTTTCGTACACTGAAGTGTTGGGTTTCGTAACATTAGATCGATTACATGCAATCTGTATTAAGTGTAATGATTCTGCTTTGAAAGAAACGTAAATTCAGTTCATTTTATTGTACTGCATTCAACATAGACACTGAACAAGGCAATGTTCTGTTACAGCTTTTTTTCATGACCACATTTAAAACATACTTTCAAATGTACGTAATTTAGATTCGAATTAAAGAACACTAAATTCAATTTTTTTCATATGTTGTTGACGTGACATTAATTAAATCAAAGAGGTCAATCTTGTAGCATTTACAAATATGACCAGGGGAACTGCACGCATATTGAAAATGGGAATCTGTCTTTTGAAGAAGTTCCAGAATTTAAATTAGCGACGAATTTTAAGGAAGAAAAATTAAAAGCAAATTTTATGTAGGCTAAATTCCTTTGCATAACGAAAAGTTAGCTTACATTTGTTCGGATAAAATTTGCTTTTAATTTTTCTTCCTCCAAATTTGTCGCTAATTTAAATTCTGGAACTTCTTCTATTTCACTAATGTCAGCTTCACCAAAACGTTTGAACGGAACCGCCATTTTCAGGTGACTGTCTATGCTGTAAACAAATGACGATCGCAGAGCATGTTTTATAGCACCGTAAAGAATTTGCAGTTTGAAATGTTAGCAAACAAAGAAACAAATGGTAGACTAGGGAGGTGATAAAAACAGCATATTGAAAATGGGAATCTGTCTTTTGACAGAAGAAAGTATATAGAGATTAGAAGAAATAAAGTATTCTAAGACAATAAAATAGATATTAATTAACTTACTAAAATTCTATTTCACTAATGTTACCTTCACCAAAACGTTTGAACGGAGACGCCATTTTCAGTCGACTATCTATGTGGGAAACAAATGACTATCGCAAAGCATGTTTAATAGTACCATAAAGAATTTGCAGTTTGAAATGTTGCCAAACAAAGAAACAAATACTAGGGTAATGATAAAAACAAAAAAAAAAATGCTAGGGAAGTGATAAAATTAAACAATTGCTAGGGAAGTGATAAAATTAAACAATTGCTAGGGAAGCGATAAAATTGTGCGATAAGCAACCATGATTGGTTGAAAGACGTCCTTTTGTATTGTTTTATTGGTCAAAAGTAGTATGACGTAGTAAAAGTGTAATAGTCTGTAGTAATGTCACGAGAGGTCTGAGATTTGCCGAGTGACATTTATTAGGAATATTTCGTGAATAAAATAAAAATGTAAATAATATATCCCTAAAATTCGATCACAAAATGTTAATAATTGTATATTAACGAATACTTCACCTATTCAGACATTGTGAAGTTGAAATACTCGTAGATGAATATCGATTACTGGAATAAAGAAATTCGATGTTATTATTCAGTAATGCCAATTGCGAAAAGCGAAATACAGGTTTAACAATGGTAATTACATGTACTGCACTTTTCTCTTATTATTATAACATAAATACATTTTCATTATCTGCTGAAATCATAATTTAATTTAACAGTAACAGTGGGGACAGCTATATACCAATGCTTATGTATTCACAGCGAGACATGTTGCTACACAGTGAAGCCATCTCTGTATAGATGGGCCTAATTAAAACACGAATTTTATTACGCCATACGGAAGGCAGTTTGATGAAAAGACCTTATTATTACTATGCAAGGTCATTGGGTTTGATATGCGATGATGTTACATAAATTTGAACATCTGACTTTCTATTAAATGTTTCATTTCATTCACAAGATACAATTTTATAGGCTACTTATAGGTTATGTTACCTGTGGAAGCAGGACCAAAGTCAGCTGTGTCTTATTTCGACCGTTACAATCAGTGCTACACGAAAGCATTTTTTATAGCTCGACAAACACATTCTCGTTACAGTGTTTAACGGAACTAAAGCTGCATCTACACAGTTCAATATTCCAATCGCGTATGCGTGCAATCTGGGAAGAATATTGAAAGAACCAAGTTTAAAAGGTACGTTCAATTAAGATGCATGAAGATTTTGTGTCTACATGGTGCGCCGTTTTGAATGTCGTCTTCACTGCGTAAATATATTAATTAATATTAAATATCAATCTTGCATTCATTGCTTTAAAGTTGAAAGAAACGTTTAACCGTGTAGTTGCATCTTAATGTATTCATGATCATCAATTTACGGGGAAACAGTTGGCGACAACGACTAAACAAAAGAACGTTCGTGCAATAAATTGATAGCGATAAATCTAGCTGCAAAAATTATCGCAAAATGTGACTGTGATTGATTGGAATTCAAAATTTCATTACACTTCATTGGTCGAAAATGGAATGACGTCATATAAACGAAATAGTCACAATAATAAAAATGAGGCATCAAGAGCGACTGTACTAGATTCTCCTTAAGTGTGGAAGGAAATTTCGGATTCTTTTCATTGTGTGATTTTCATAAAAATGTTACATATATACATACTTATTTGATATGTGGAATTAAAGATCATGAATATTTAAATTATGTACTTACTGGTCAGTTCCATGCACACATGTAAGTTCTATTACGTGCAGCCCCTTTGTGTGGTGTTTCAAGGGTACCGGTATTTACAGTATAGAGGGGCGGTTCTAACTCCATGTTTGACGGCAGGTAACAGGGCAAGGGTAATAAAAGTGTGAAGATTTGGACAAAAAACTCCCTGGCCTTACCTGTGACCATCGCATACCGAAAGAAGGGTCAACAAATGTCAAAATACTTCCCTTTATGTAGCTGTTTGTTGAGTCGGTGGTCTGTAGTACCGGTTAACGACGCTGGGGTTGAGCCACGATTCCCCCATCAGCCACGCTTAAATATTTTGTTCTTTGGCTTGAAATTCATCTGCACGTAGCCCTTTTCCTTTGGATTTGACACAAACCTTGTAGACTGTATTCGTATTCTTGGAACAGGTTCAGTGAACATGATAGGCCTAATGTAAACTGCTTTTGTAGTTGATTCCATACAAAATAGTCCATAGGATTAAGATCTCGTTTGAAACTCCAGCGGAAACCATCAGAGAATCTGAGAAATGCGATCTTTCACGCAATAATCTCTCAGGAGGGATATCATGTCCGTATCTTGCTAATCAATCGTTGTACACTTGAAACAGATCATTCTCGCTGAGTGTAGTTCCTTGCAGTTTGACGGGCAGATAAATTATCATATTGGTGCAAATGTTTAATGAAAATCTTGTCTTCGTTCGTTAAGCGACCCATTATTCACAAAATGAGAACTCAAAACGGAAGAAAACAAATGATGATAGCACAACAAACGGCTTGGCCTGCTGAACTCGTAAGACCATAATGCTTAGTTGGGCATAAACGATCGATTTTGCACTGGGTTACAAAAAATAAAAAATAATGTTTAATAAATGGTAAAAAATTAAATATTACAGTATTTTCCCGGTCTACAAGGACTGTGAAATTTGCCTGTGAAATACAGTTTCAAGTGAAATCATTAGCAACTGGAATATAACCATTTAAATGTTGTGCCGTCTTTTATTTTTGGTATGTATACAGTGAAACCTCTTCTTACGGACACCCCCAAGATACGGACAGATTTTTATGTCCTAACTGAAATAATATAGAAATAATGATAAATTTAACTCTCGTTTACGGACACTCTCAGACACGGACACGGACAGCTGTTTGACAGTCCTAAAGCTTGCTTTACCTCCTGACTACGGACAGAACTTGGATTTCAAGACCCAATGTGTTACAAAAATGGAAAATTTAGTTTTAAGGACTGTACAAAAATTCGTTAACATGAAAGAAGACAATAACGGTCTTGTAGGCTACCGCTAGCCGAGCCAGCTACCCCTTGTTTTGCTGGAAGCGGGGGGAAAATTAATTCATAAAACTGTATTTAAAGCGTGAAGGATATACTATAATTTTGTTACTTATGGGCTTTTAAGGAACCCGGAGGTTCATTGCCGCCCTCACATTACCCCGCCATCGGTCCCTATCTGCGCAAGATTAATCCAGTCTCTATCATCATATCCCACCTCCCTCAAATCCATTTTTTATTATCCCCCATCTACGTCTCAGCTCCCCAAAGGTATTTTCCCCTCCGGCCTCCCAACTAACACTCTATGTGTATTAGTGGATTCGTCCATACGTGCTACATGCCCTGGGATATATAATGCATATTATAATATATCTTCTGAGGATGGCCCATAAATAGGTCGAAACATGTAAACAAGGTACGTTAATATTTAACACAAGAAAGTCTTATCATACATATTCCGAAGGCATATTATAAATTTATTGTTAGGCTGAGGAGCCTCCCTCCCAATAAAGGACACCTCCCAGATGCGGACAGATTGTTACGTCCCTTCGATGTCCGTAAATGAGAGGTTTCACTGTATCAGCCAGGAAGATAAAATATAATGCATGTTCTTCAGTAATACTTCTCTTATCTTTAGGTACACGTCTAAGCAGTCCTAATAATATTGAGAAATAATTTTGGGCATGTCATCTGTGTACAAAAATTTCTATTAAAATATTGAATAGATTTTTATTTCAACACTAACAGGCTTGTGCAAAATGACAATTTACCAAAGATCGACTGCAACCATTTTCGACGTAGAATGCATATTTCACAGAGTGCCTCCATTTGTAAACCGAAACAAGACACATTACAGATACTAAAACAAATGCTCATAGACAACAACACACCACAAGAACACATCGAAGAAATCATCCAAATCACAGGCATCATAACAAAGTAAAACTATTTCACACACAACAACAAATACCCATGCTACACCCAAACAGAAGGATTGCCAACGGGATCACCCATATCTACCATACTAGCAGAGATATTTTTACACAACATAGAACAAACATACATACTCAACAATGAACACAACAAATATGCGGACAACATAATATACTGGCACAGATACGTAGACGACATACTCATACTATACAAAGGAAACAAAAGACAAATACACAAACTACACCAATACATAAACAAATACACCCAAAACTCCAATACACACTGAAACTTGAAAGCAATAACTCCATGAATTTCCTAGACATCACCATAACAAAAGTTGACAACAAACACACCTACAAAATATTCAGAAAAGCAACCACCACCACTACACACATACACAACACATCTAATCACTCCACACAACACAAACATGCTGCATTCAGGGCAATGGTACACAGATTACTCAACATACCCATGAGCCAACAACACTACAATGAAGAAGTGAACACAATCAAATACATAGCACAAGAAAACGGTTACAACCCAAACATAATAGGCAACATCATAAGGAAGACAAAACAAAAACTTAACAAACACAAAACAACACAAACACAAGAACACAAGAAATACAGCACACTGACATACGAAAACAAAAACACACACAAGATCGTATCCTCATTCAGAAAACAGAAATACAACATAGCATACAGAACAGAAAACACACTACAAAGACATCTCAACACACAAACAACACAAACAAATAAACACAACCACATAGGCGTATACAAACTCACATGCAATAGTTGCGACAGTTTCTACATTGGACAGACAGGCAGATCATTCCAAACTCGATACAAAGAACACATTAAAGCAATAACCAGAGAACACATAACTAATGCTAGCCACACATACTATAACATAAATACAGACATGGAAATCCTACACATACAACCCAAAAACCAAAAACTCAACACACTAGAACAATATGAAATATACAGACACACTAAAACACACCCTGATCAAATTCTCAACACACAGATCAATTTCAGAACACACACACCATTTGACACAACTCTTCATCACACGAACGCACCCACACAACAGGCAGCGAAGTTTGAGATGACGCCGAGATCTAGTAGGCTCTGAGGATGGTGTGAAGAAGCACCGAAACAGCTGTAAGCCTAACATACTTACACAATTAACACGAGTAAGATCGCCATTTAATCAATTATTTAAAAATGAAATATTCAAACCAACACAACTGTAGTTTCATTTCTTAGACAGGCTTCTGTATCCCAAGTTTCGGTGTATCCCGGAGAGATTTCTTTCTCCTTACGTAAGAAGTAAAGAAATAGTACAGCCAGGCAAATCGAATAGGGTCCGTACGACATCGAACTCGGGCCGTTTGGTGAGCAACTGTAGCTGACAACTCGGGTGGTCTCCAGTTTCAGATTTGGCAATGTGTGTGCGAAATGCGTAGGCTCTCCGTACGCAGAAGCTACGCTCCAAAAGGTAGTAATTATGCAATTAACAGCTGAAAGATAATTGACTTTTACAGTAATGAAAATGAAGTAGGATCGCGCTGGAGGCAAGGACCTTGGCAACCAAGCTACTGACCCGTTGCATGCATCACCCAGGCTGGGTGGCGCCCGGATTGATAGACAAGGGCCATCGTGTCGGATGACTCAGTGCTTCAGCAGGGATGAGTGCCACTACAGGTGGATTATACCGACCACCACTACTACAATACCTCCGTCTTCTCTTCCTCCCTCACCCCTCCGTTTCTTCGCCACCTAAACATTCATTGTCATTGTTTTTTAACATTATTTTCACACGTTACCTTTTCAATATTCTTCCTCCTCGTCTATTTATTACTCTTTATCTGATTCTCGTTTTCTTATTGCCGCCCCTTCTATTTCTTATTATTCTCATCTTCTACATTTACTACATTTTATCCTTCTACGTCTTACTAATAAACCGTGTATAGTTTTTATTGTATTGTATTGTATTGTATTATATTGTATTGTATTTATTAACATTCCATGGTATTCATACATTGCTTACAGCTAGAATATGGAATAAGTCAAAAAACTTAAGGGGACACGCTACTGAGTTTTCGTCAATTTTGGTCAATGTTAAAAGTTATTTTATTATTTTTTTTTTACTGATGAACTGTATTGACTAGGAACAAACCCATGCACCATTTCATTGTAGGTAATCTTAGCATCATTTTAAAAGTTTAAGAAACAAATTATCTTTATATGCGACCCAGATATTTGTTTACTAAAATTATAAACACTTTTTTATATTTTATTTTTTTCCGAGTACATTTTTCAACATAAAATTTTGAAAATAATTGTGCACATGTAACTCATCAACATCTATTCGATTTTTAAATTTAAAAAACTTACAATCAAAATTGTGCAGATTAGAAATCTCAGTAGCGTGTCCCCTTAATACTATATACTAAAATCTTAATTTATAGTCACAGTCTAGATGAAATATATACAGACGAGATTTACAATATAGTCTACTAGTACAACACAAAGTTTTAGTATCAATTTCATGAAGCGTTATTGAATGTCATGAATTCACCTACAGAATAGAAGGCGTGAGAAATTAGGTACTTCTTTAATTTGGCTCTAAATAATTTTATGCTTTGAGTTTCATTTTTTATATCGATAGGGAGGCTATTAAAAATTTGTACTGCCATATAACGCACTCCTTTTTGATAGCACGATAGACTTGCCAATGGAGTATGAAAGTAATTTTTTATGTGTATTTATGCTATGAACTGTTGAATTAGTTACAAAGTTTTCACGATTACATACTAGGAAGATTATTAATGAAAAGATATACTGACAAGCCATGGGCATTATTTGTAGTTTTTTTTTAAATAGTCTTACACGATTCCCTAGATTTGGCACCTACTATTATTCTAATTACTCTTTATACGAGACTTATGCAGAGTTGGGACAGAAAACGTTACTAATAAACCATGCATAAGCGATAGATGTATAAACAGCCTGTAACTATACATGGGAATTGCTTTGCAGTAGTTATATACATGAAACCCCTTGTTTAAGTGTTGTATATATAGAAAAATGGCCGCCCCTCTAACAGCTGTTCGTATCGACTGTCATTTTATGATGATGGTTGCCTAGTAACCACAGAAGAACAAACAAAAGAGCACAGAATAATTGGAATAATATTGCTGTAGCTTGTACTCTTTGATCAAAATATAGTGTGGTAATAGATCAGAGCCAGTTGTACTATCGATACTTAACACGGCACACTAGAGCGCTCTATCGGATTCAATAGAGAACCTCAGATATTCTATTACCTTTTGTAACGAAGTAATGACGAAACTATGACGTGCCTGTGTAACAGTTATACTGTTATACACGACGTATGTAGTGATTATTAGTAAGGAATTTACACACGACGTATAAACCAGCTACTCATTGTATAAGTATAAGACAGTTAAACGTCTGTATATAGAGTTTTTATTAGTAAAACCGTTAGTGTTTATTTTCCTTCCCTTTCTTGTATATTTTTTTATCTTTCCTTCGTCCTGTTTCTCTTCCCCTTTCTATTTCTCCTTGCTTTTATTCTCTCTTAGCCTTTCTGCGCACTTCACAGAATCTAACAATCATATTTTTGGCACAGTTTCATTCATTCATAGTTTTCTGCCCAAGAGCAGGTCTTTCATTGCAAACCCAGCATTCTCCAGTCTTTTCTCTTTTCTGCCTTCCTCTTAGTCTCCGCATATGATCCATATAGCTTAATTTCGTCTATCATGTGATATCTTCCTCCGCCCCGAAATTTTCTTCCGTTCACCATTCCTTTCAGAAGGCAGTTTCTTCTCAGCCAGTGACACAGCCAATTTTTTTCTCTTTCTGATCAATTTCAACATCATTCTTTCTTCACCCACTCTTTCCAACACAGCTTCATTTCTTATTGTGTCCATTTTACTTACACTCTATTCTTCTCCATACCCACATTTCAAATGTTTCTAGTCGCTTCTTTCCACTTCGTCGTAATGTCCATGTTTCTGCCCCAGTCAATGCCACACTCCGCACAAAGCGCTTCACTTGTCTCTTCATTAGTTCTTTTCCCAGAGGTCCGCAGAAGATGCTTCTTTTTCTGTTAAGAACTTCCTTGGCCATTGCTATCCTCCTTTTGACTTCCTGGCAGCAGCTCATGTTACTGCTTATAGTACACCCCAAGTATTTGAAGCTGTCCACTTGTTGCAATGCTTCATTTAGAATTCGCACGTTTACCTTCCTTAATTTTTCTTCCGATAAACATGGTCTTCGTCTTGTTTGCATTTATCTTCATCTCACAGCTGTCATTTAGCTCCAGTAGCATATCCCTTAGTATCATCTTCTGTTCTGCTAATAACGCCATAGCATCAACAAATCGCATACATTTTATTCTTCTTCCGCCTACTATTACCCCTCCTATGTTCTGAAAAGAGTTATTCATTAAATCCTCCAAGTAGATGTTGGATAAAGGACATCCTTGTTGTACTACTCTCCCTATTTCGCTTCCTTCTGACATTTCTTCTCCTATCCTGACTTTGATCTTTGTTTCATATAAAGATTACATAATGATCTTCTCTCTTTCCATCCACACCAATTTTCTTCAGGATCTCTATCAGGTTATTCCAGTCTACTCTGTCAAATGTCTTTTCTAGGGGCACAAATACTATATACAGACGTGGACAAATTATTAACAAAATTGACGATTTTTATGATAATTCTGTTTACAAAATTTGATTTTTCAATTTAGACTACAGTTGACAATTTTGCATATTTCTATCATTACAATAGACAGAAATATGCAAAAATGTCAACTGTAGTTTAAATTGAAGAGTTGAATTTTGTAAAAATATATAATAAAAATCTTCAATTTTGTTAATAATTTGTAAATTAGCAAAAAATGTCAACTACAGTCTAAATTGAAGAGTCAAATTTTGTAAAACTATAAAATAAAAATCTTTAGTTTTGCTAATAATTTGGAAATATCCAAAATGTAAACTGTATTCCAAATTGAAGAGTCAAATTTTGTAAAAATATGTACTAAAAATTTTCAATTTTGCTAATAATTTGGAAATACGCAAAAATGTCAACTGTAGTCTAAATTGAAGAATTACATTTTGTAAAATATATAATAAAAATCTTCAATTTTGCTAATAATTTGGAAATACGAAAAAATGTCAACTGTAGTCTAAATTGAAGAATTACATTTTGTAAAAATATATAATAAAAATCTTCAATTTTGCTAATAATTTGGAAATACGAAAAAATGTCAACTGTAGTCTAAATTGAAGAATTACATTTTGTAAAAATATATAATAAAAATCTTCAATTTTGCTAATAATTTGGAAATACGAAAAAATGTCAACTGTAGTCTAAATTGAAGAATTACATTTTGTAAAATATATAATAAAAATCTTCAATTTTGCTAATAATTTGGAAATACGAAAAATGTCAACTGTAGTCTAAATTGAAGAATCACATTTTGTAAAAATATATAATAAAAATCTTCAATTTTGCTAATAATTTGGAAATACGAAAAAATGTCAACTGTAGTCTAAATTGAAGAATTACATTTTGTAAAAATATATAATAAAAATCTCCAATTTTGCTAATAATTTGGAAATACGAAAAAATGTCAACTGTAGTCTAAATTGAAGAATCACATTTTGTAAAAATATATAATAAAAATCTCCAATTTTGCTAATAATTTGGAAATACGAAAAAATGTCAACTGTAGTCTAAATTGAAGAATTACATTTTGTAAAAATATATAATAAAATCTCCAATTTTGCTAATAATTTGTCCACGTCTGTGTTTTCTTTATTCTTCTCTAGGTATCCTTCGCTGATAATAATAATAATAATAATAATAATAATAATAATAATAATAATAATAATAATAATAAAATAAATTATTGGGTGGGCTTGTGTCCCACATATTATTTGGGGCCACTGAACGTCATTGTGGATCAGGGGAAGGAGTCCGCTATGAAGAGAAATATACTAACAGTAAAATTAATATTGGCTTCTCGTTCATTTGTTTATGAGTATAACCCTCAGTAATTTAGTGGAGATTTCTTGCAAACCGTATGTGTGTTTGGATGTCAGAGTAGTTAGTCTGGCAACACTGCCAATGGAAACATTCTGGCGGGAACCATACGCTCATTACGAAAGAATGCATGCAGCCATAGTCGAGCTGGAGTCGGCTCCCCAGATCGCTTCCTGCTTGTTCAGAACACGTGTTATTTCGGATCAGGTTGTTTGATCATTTTTTCACTCCCGGAACGGGGTCTAGAGGTAGCAAGGGGTCTGCGCTCGATCGTGGGTTGGAATCTCCCTTACACTTATTCTGACTTCTATTTTTTTTAACGTAAAGCGAATGTCAGATAACCTCACTACGAATTCTATGACTCGTGAACGCTAGATAACTATGTAGATATTGCGTCGTTTAAGTGGATTATAATTTTCGGAATTGTTCCGAAAAAAAACTTTGAGGGATATTTTACAAACTATTAATTCCCACCTAAGTAAGAGGAAATAGTAAAAGAATATAAATATTTTCGGAGAATGAATCTAAAATATTAATGGGGAAATATTTTCGGAGAATAAATCTAAAATATTAATGCAGAAATATTTTCGGAAAATGAATCTAAAATATTAATGGGGAAGTACTTTCGGAGAATAAATCTAAAATATTCATGGGGAAGTACTTTCGGAGAATAAATCTAAAATATTAATGGGGAAGTACTTTCGGAGAATAAATCTAAAATATTAATGCAGAAATATTTTCGGAGAATGAATCTAAAATATTAATGGGGAAATATTTTCGGAGAATGAATCTAAAATTTTAATAGAGGAATATTTTCAGAAAATGAATCTAAAATATTCATGGGGAAATATTTTCGGAGAATGAATCTAAAATATTCATGGGGAAATATTTTCGGAGAATGAATCTAAAATATTAATGGGGAAATATTTTCAGAGAATGAATCTAAAATATTAATGGGGAAATATTTTCGGAGAATGAATATAAAATATTAATGGGGAAATATTTTCAGAGAATGAATCTAAAATATTAATGGGGAAATACTTTCGGAGAATAAATCTAAAATATTCATGGGGAAATATTTTCGGAAAATGAATCTAAAATATTCATGGGGAAATATTTTCGGAGAATGAATCTAAAATTTTAATAGAGGAATATTTTCAGAAAATGAATCTAAAATATTCATGGGGAAATATTTTCGGAGAATGAATCTAAAATATTCATGGGGAAATATTTTCGGAGAATGAATCTAAAATATTAATGGGGAAATATATTCAGAGAATGAATCTAAAATATTAATGGGGAAATATTTTCGGAGAATGAATATAAAATATTAATGGGGAAATATTTTCAGAGAATGAATCTAAAATATTAATGGGGAAATACTTTCGGAGAATAAATCTAAAATATTCATGGGGAGATATTTTCGGAAAATGAATCTAAAATATTCATGGGGAAATATTTTCGGAGAATGAATCTAAAATTTTAATAGAGGAATATTTTCAGAAAATGAATCTAAAATATTCATGGGGAAATATTTTCGGAGAATGAATCTAAAATATTCATGGGGAAATATTTTCGGAGAATGAATCTAAAATATTAATGGGGAAATATTTTCAGAGAATGAATCTAAAATATTAATGGGGAAATATTTTCGGAGAATGAATATAAAATATTAATGGGGAAATATTTTCAGAGAATGAATCTAAAATATTAATGGGGAAGTATTTTCGGAAAATGAATATAAAATATTAATGGGGAAATATTTTCGGAGACTGAATGTAAAATATTAATGGGGAAGTATTTTCGGAAAATGAATGTAAAATATTAATGGGGAAATATTTTCGGAGAATGAATGTAAAATATTAATGGGGAAATATTTTCGGAGAATATACGGTATCTAAAATATTAATGGTGATATATTTCGGAGAATATGCGGTACCTATCTGAAATATTAATGGTGAAATATTTCGGGGAAATATTTTCGGAGAATGCGTCCAGTAATTGTAAGAAAAAAATGTAAGTAGGCCTACTCGTAATTTAGTGTTATCTTGTATCTGTCACTACCACGTAGAATCTTGTTCTCTAATTACACTGGGGGATTTGTGGCTGTAGCGGTGCTCTTGCCAAGAAGTTCGGTTCCATTCATCTCGGCGCCTCCACGTAATGAAGGCGGCCGGGAGTGGAAGCCTCTGGTGCGGTCCCCTCGTAGGGATGCTGCGCATGTGGCAGCCAGCCTGCGATCCAACCCGGAAGACCTTCAACGCCATAACAAACTACGCCTGTGTATTGCCTCTTCCGCTTGTACGGCTAGAGCGAGTTATCACGCGAGGAAATACCTTTATTATATCGATAGTCGCTGTAATATCCTGCAGAGTTCAATTGTTTTCTTATTTTATTATTTGTAACTAGAGCCTACATGTTAAGACATTCATAGGGTAAACTGTATAGTGATTGACCACTTAAGCTAATGAATAATAAAACAATGAAATAGCGGAAAACAGTGGTAACTTATTGAGAGAATTTTAAAGGCATTGGGTCAAGTGAAGATTCAGAAACAAATCAAAATCAATAAACAAAAGAAAAAATAAAATTTTAATGCAAAGATAAATTAAATAAACACAACAAGTCCACTTTTACAGTTATTGACCGTCTACTGCACAGTTATTGAATACTCATTTATTAGTGATTGAACAACACATTTTCACAATTTTCACTTTTTTCTTGTCTGTTTCGTTTCTCTTCTTCTGATCTTTCTCATTAAGAACTATTCGCCACCGGCGTAGCTCTGTCGGCAGAGGTGTTTGCCTGCCGATCCGAAGTTTCGTTAGGGCGCGGGTTCAATTCCAGCTTGGGCTGATTACCTGGTTGGGGTTTTCCGAGGTTTTGCCCAACCGTAAGGCAAATTTCAGGTAATCTATGACGAATCCTCGGCCTCATCTCGCCAAATACCATCTCGCTACCATCAATCCCATCGACGCTAAATAACCTCGTAGTTGATACAGTGTCGTTAAATAACCAAGTTAAAAAAATAAGAAAAGAACTCTTCTCGCTGCCTTTTCTTTCATTTCTTATTCGCTTCCTTTCTTCTCTTGCCTCTTCTTCCATTTTTCTCTTTTGTGCCTTATCAGAAGCAAGTGTGTGTCATTTCTCTGATGTTATTACAAATGGCTTCACCCAGCACTAGACGAGGACCAAAGAACACTTTTCCTTCAACGGGATATTTGCTTCTGGACGCTAAGGTTGCTTTTAGGACACCAAACTTCTTGGCAGCTTCATTTAAATCAAATCCACTGCGGACAGGTTCTGTAGCGTTTCGTAAAGCTTCCCCTGTATAATGCACTTTACCTGGCTTAGGCATTATAATATAGTATCAGTCCTGTAAAAATCCCCATCATTTAACCGATAACATATATAGAATTGGAGCAAATTGGTCATTATTCTAACAAATAATTTATGAACGACCAATCACTGTAGTTTGCGGACATACACTTTATAGTGATTGACCACGGGGCATTTTTATGTCATATAAAAACTTTTACAAAATAATATTCTGTGGACGGAAACCTTATACCTTTTCTCACACTGTGAGTGTAAAAACGAGCACCAGAATTTATGTATCCTTTGCAGAATAAATAAATTATTGCGTGCATTATTCTTAGCAATTTCTCTAGTTACTTACACTTGTTTACGTTCAGTTGCATTTCCAATCGATTTCAGTCCTCTCAGACAACAGACACCAACTCAGTGGGATGAACAGCGACAACTAACCACAAATAAGGGTTGTTACTAGAGGTATATGCCGCAAAAAGTGAAATCACGATCGTGGTTTATTCACAATATACTTGAGAAAAGGAACCGGTCAATCACCGTATACTGGTCAATAACTACCTAGTTTACCCTACTACATACTTCAATATGTGGCATCACGGCCAAGAAATTAAAAACAATTCTATCTAATGCATTTCTAGTATGCCAAAGAGAGTTAAAAGTGTAATTGCTGCAAAGGGATGTGTGACAAAATATTAGTTTCCTTGTTTATTTCATTCCATATTCGTTATTACACAATTAAATATGTAATAATATTATTTATAAAACATTATTTAGAGTAATGTAGCTTTTCCAGTTGAGAAAATCCAAATTACTTGTGTTTTATGTGAATTTGAAGATGAAATTCCTACTTTTACCAAGTGTCCCTAATAATTTGATCACCCACTGTAGGTACATTAATAAATTTTCAATTAACTGTATTACTAAACGAAAATTGTCGTTTTATAAAGCTTTATTATGTTTAGCAGTAATCAAAAACCATAACATAACAATATGGAGAATGGCCAACCTTCTTCTTATTGTCCGCCATTATTTACAATGCACAAAACAAACCAGTGTCTCCAACAGAGTGTACGGAAAGTCGCCGAAAAGTAGTTGTAAAGTCGCTAGATTTCTCATTATCAACAAAGATAGGTTAAATTTTGTCACTATGGGGTGTTAAAAAGGTCACTAAATCCCTATTTAAGCAATATAAAAGTTAAAATAAATTATTGTTGAAAAAGAGTTAAAGTTCGCTAGATTGGCAACACTGAACAAACCTGTACAACATGGTCCGCGCATCACATATTTCACTTGTTTATGCGATGTTGCCAAATCCTTTTCACGTGAACTTAGATTGCATTTGAACGAAGGTAATTTGATCGCAGAAAAGTTTTATACAATAGAAGAAGTGTCTGAACTCGGTTCACTTTTCGATCTTCGATCAAAGTTGATCTTTAGTCAGGGAGTTTTATACAATTGGGCCTTAAACATTTCGAACATTTACACTACGTACGTATATTTACTTTCGAAACCTTTCGCATGAACACAAACAAAGCAGCAATACAGAAATCACAAACAGAACGCAGGAAAAACAAAACATGTTATTGAAATCTTGTGGAAAGGGCCCGAGATGTAGATAAAATGCATCAGCAGGTGATTTACAAACAAATACGGCCAGTTTGAGAATATGAAAGCAGAAATAAATCCTTTTAGAACTCGAGAGCACCCATTCATTGTGATGGTCACATTTATCGTTTCTGGATCTCCATGAGGTATTGTAAATCCAGGTACCCAGGTAGAAGCGTCCGGCTGGGTGGAACAGGTTGTGATGGCCGTCAGCCCTTGCAGAAACGTCCAATTCCCAGCTCTTCATGAGTGTCCAAAGTCCAGGGAGAACGGAACATTTCAAAGGAAGACTATAGTATTTGTAGGCCCTCTGTCGGTGATACATTTTATAAAGTGAAGGCATCTGGGATTCCATTGAGGGTACACTGAGTTTCCTATAGCAATTGTTTTCATGCTTCTTTTGTTTTGGCACCTGTTCCGTAGAGACCGAATTGTATGTAATATGAAAGGGAGAAATATGTACATCCTTTGACACGGAAATTGGTCGCTGTTCAGAGACTAATACTAAAGTAGGCCTATTAATAGTAGATATAGTGAGGATCACGTAAGAGCAGTTCAGTGTTGCCAACTCTAACCAGATATCACCAAAGAGTGTAAAATCACAATGCCATGTACAATAATCCCTTTTGCTTCCTGTGTTAAAAACCTTGGAGTTTACTTTGATATGCATTTAAACTGGAATAACCAAGTAACCCATATTATCAAAAAAGTGCTTTCCATACTACATTCCTTAACCAGCATTCGAAAATTCCTTCCGCTATCACTCAAGAAAATACTAGTGGAAACACTAGTAATGCCCCACTTCGATTATTGTGATTTTCTACTGACTGACCTCAATGTCAACCAGTCACAAAGATTACAACGTGTTCATAATTCTTGTGTTCGCTTCGTCTGCGATGTCCGTCGCGCTGACCACATTACCCCATCCTTCCAAACTCTAAACTGGCTACGGCTTAACGAACGTAGAAATTTTCATTCTCTTGTTCTCCTTTTCCAAGTCCTTCACACCTCTACACCTACCTACCTTGCCTCCCGTTTCAGTTACCTGTCATCATATCATAATCTCTCCACACGCACGCAAAATAGCCGCATACTAGCCATACCAACACATAAGACATCATCGTATTCATCATCATACACAATCTCGCTCCGCCGCTTGTGGAATACCCTACCCAGTGACATCAGAGACTGTCTGAATTTAGTAGCGTTCAAAAGCAAGCTTATTAAGCATTTTCTTACTGCGTAGAGTAGGTTTACTTTTACTTAATAAAAAAATACTTTTTCTCTCTTCTTAACTTTTACAATGAACTGTCTAGCTTTTATTAATCAGTTAATCTTTTAGTACTTTGATTATTATTATATTTGTAAATCTAATATTAATTGTAATTATAATTGTAATTGTATTCTTAATATTGTAGTTGTAATCTCCTGGTAGAGGGAAAGAGAGGGCCTGATGGCCTTATCTCTACCAGTTTAAATAAGTAAAATAAATAATAATAATAATAATAATGGGCCTATTAATAATATGCTATTAACAATAACGATGTCTTGCTTATTTACTACATTTCATCTTTATGTCACAATATGGAGTCGATTTAATTTTCTGAAAGGTTCAATAATTTGTGAAAGAGAAGGCCTATATTTTCCTCCTGGACCTCTAGCACATTATGTTGGAAATTAGTAGATTAATATGATCTAATATTAAAATGTATTTTGTCTGACAACACGAAATTCATTGCTTTGACCAAACAGTTTAGGATTCACGAGACCTAACCTAAAAATGTATTTCGTTTGATCACTTGAAATGATTAGTACAAACTCCGAAAACCGAATGCCACTTTGAAATGTATGCTTAGGAATACTTACTCCTAATAATTTTGCTATTACAATTATAGTTGCTATGCCCGCACGCATTTTCTATCGATCACTCAAGTGCGTGTAGCTATCACATATGTTATATTTATTTACTTACATTTATCTAACTATAATCTTGACTTGTAACCACAACGCAACACATAAAATAGCTATTATGTATTAATATAATACTGATATTAATTAATTATTAGTATGTTCGAATTTCACTAGCTTCCAGTAATCGGCTCAGAAATCTAGAACAATTTGAATTTTCAGAATTTGCACTACCGACAACAGCTGTTCCTGCTGCCAACATAACAGTTAGAATATCACTACCAATTGTAGCATTTCTCAATATCGAAATTCAAAACGAAGTTGACAAAAGAAAATTCAATCTTCAAACTAGAAAATCACCATAATCCACTAGCTTATGTAGTAATGGGGGGGGAAAATGGTTAGGTTTCACTCTTAGGTTATTAAGGGTATATGTACGTGAACGACCACAAATATTATCATAAAATGCATGCTCTAAATTTCTAAAATTTTAGAAGAAAATGAACTCACAATTGAACAAAAATTACAAGGTACCTCAACAAGACTTATTAGAACTTAAATATCCGATAAAAGTATAAAAAAGGTTACTAATATATAATCTTTTTCCAACCAGGTTTATCAAAGTACGAAAAAAAAAATCTGCAGTTATATTGTCATGGTCTCTCTGACATCTTTAATATTTTTCCTGCATGTAATAAACACTTATTTCTGAAAAGTAGACTACTCTCAGACATGTAGAGTTGTTTATTTTAATACAATTAATTTTTTATTTGTCCTACATGAAATATATTAAAATTTACATAATGTTTTTTGACCTAATTTTCTTATTTTCAAAGAAATGGGCATTATTGTAGTCTACCTTTTGCATAAATGCATGTTAAATCATTGTACAATATTTCAGAATTCTATCTTTAATGGTTGTTGAGTTATGAAATAATATGTGTGAACATTTTCAAAGTTTGGAAAATTAAATTTAAAGTAAAAAGTGAATTCAAAAAAATAATATTAGTAACATTTGTTATACTTTTATCAGATATTTAAGTTTTAATAAGTCTTGTTGTGGTACCTTGTAATTTTTGTCCAATTGTGAGTTCATTTCCTTATAAAATTTTAGAAATTTAGAGCCTGCATTTTCTGATAATATTTGTGGTCGTTCACGTACATATACCCTTAAGTAAGCAGATCCGGATTATATAAAGAAATTTATTTTAGGGGGGACTAAGGAGGTTTGACCATACGGGAGGTTTTACTCTTTGCAATTATTAATAATCTCGCAGTTTGTCGACTGCCACCTAGTAACTTTCTTTGTTCTGAAGGCTAAAGAATATTTGTGCTCGAGAAGGAAGTGAAAGGACAAACAGATGACCTAGCACTTCTTGTCTGCTTTGACTCTGACAGCTGTAGTTTTGTTGTTCCAGTTTGTAATAATCCGAGTGTGTGAAGTTAATCATATTGAAAATACTTATAATTTTATTTGATTCTGTAGTGTTTAAGGTTTAAATTTTAAATTGATATAGGCCCCTATTTACAATTTAGTTTCTTTCACAAAGAACTCTGTCAATATTTTAATTAGTAACAATGACCAAGTAGGAAGGTTGGACCCACATGACATTTTAAAGAAAAATATATGAGTACTAAAATAGTTATTTATGGTATTAGAGAATCAAGACGGATTTTATCCATAAGCTGAAGGTTTGACACGCGAGAAGTCAGTCGATCGTGTTAATTTCCACGAGTGGATAAATATGTCTTGATTCTCTAGTACCATTACAATATTTTATACAACATTTACTTATAAAGTTAAAGAAACTTCTTTGTTTTTTAATTAATACAAATTGTAAAATATTAGTAATTCATTCCTGGAATACATTTAAAGCACGGCCGTCTGGATATATATGTCACAGACATCGTAATACGTAATATGTGAGAATCAATGTAAGCTAATCGCTGAGAGGCTAATCGTTTCTAGGCAATTGTTTTCATTGTTGTTGTAGTTTGAATGATACGGTAATGTTTAGCAGTATTATCACAATCTAGTATATACAGTCACGAAGCTTTGAGTTGTGAGGGTACTAGGAACAATAGACTGTGCCGGTACTATAGTGAGGGTCTCATAAATATTGCCATCTTGTCAGTGTTGCCAACTGTTACCAGATATCACACGATCCTTCGTACTAAATTACTTATTTACTTACCGTACTTTATGTTGGAAGGTTATTCTAAATAATTCAATAATTTGTAACATGTTTTCGTAGGCAAACTATACGAGGAAGGGATCAACATGTCAAGTATTTTATCTGGCATTACGAAATTCATTGGTTTGACTAAACAATTGACTCACGAAATCTAACCTAAAAATGTATTTTGTTTGACCACATGAAATTATTAGTACTAACTCCGAAAACTTACCTGACTATAGTCTTGAATTAAACCACAACGCAATGCAACGCATAAAATAACTATTATGTATTAATATTAATTAATTATTAGTATGTTCAAATTTCACTAGCTTCCAGTAACAGGCCCAGAAATCTAGTACAATTTTAATTCATGGAACCCCAGTACCAACAAATGTTGTCGATATTTGTCTCAGATGCCAACATACGTACTAGTTACAAAATCACTACAATTTGTAGTATTTGTCAGTATCGAAATTCGAAACGAAGTTGGCAAAAGAAAATTCAACCTGTAAACTAGAAAATTACCACAATCCACTAGCATTTGTAGTAATGCATCATCTGTAATGAGGCGATAGTAGCGATCCTAGTGGTTAGCAACTATCTATGGATGCATATTTACTACGTATTGAGCTTCATGACTGTATATACTAGACCTATTATCGTGAGAGAAGAGAAGATATTTAGACCAGAAAAAAGTTCTACAGGAAGTCAAGTGTGTTATATCAGATTTGAAGAGTCCACTGCAAGAATGATGGATGTCATTTGGAATACATTTTTCAGCAGAAGCAATTGAAAGTCTGAAATGCTTAGCGCTCAAAGCTTAACTGTGATTTTCCGATCATTACTGGACAATGACTATCAATGTTAATGCCATATAACTCTGTATGTACATTCTATATGTCTTAAGCTATGCATTGACAGTCTTGGTTCATTTTCGACAAGAAAATGACATCCATCATTCTTGCAGTCGACTCTTCATTTGTTACCAACTGAATCTAACTCTACATACGAAAAGGAGTATGGCGTGTTCTGTGATTGGAGAAGATGCAATGATATGAGAGGTGTGACTGAAGATATTATTCTGGCATATTTTTCTGAAAAATCTCTTTTCACCGAATTTTCTTCTTCTTCTTCTTCTTCATCTTCCTTCTTCTTCTGCTGGATTGCCTATAATATATTGATGATTGGGGTTTATTTCATATTTCGGATAGACACTATTTATATTTCATAAGACGGATGTAAAATTTATAAACATAAAATTTACACGGTCACACGTTAAAAGTGTTAAAATTGTTTAAAAAGGTATTTACCTTCGACAGACGGCCCGTTTCGACGCTATTTGTCGTCGTCTTCAGTGTCCCTTGAACCACTGCTGATTTTGGCTCTGCGATGTGCAGTTGTCGATGGTAGGGGTGGGAGTGTGTCGCTCCTATGGTGGGGGTTGGTTGTCTGTATGCTATGACGTACTATGACGTCAAACAATGTGTGCGTATTGAACTGTAGTTGCGTATTAAGTATGTAATGTGGGTGTGCTATTGTATTCTTATATATTTCGTATTGTTCTAGGATATTTAACTGTAAACTTTTTGGTGTGATGTGTAAAATTTCCATATCTGTTTCTATATTATTGTAGTCATGATTATTGTCGATAATGTGATCTGCATAATTTGATGTAATGTATGGTTTGAGAATACAATAGCACACCCACATTACATACTTAATACGCAACTACAGTTCAATACGCACACATTGTTTGACGTCATAGTACGTCATAGCATACAGACAACCAACCCCCACCATAGGAGCGACACACTCCCACCCCTACCATCGACAACTGCACATCGCAGAGCCAAAATCAGCAGTGGTTCAAGAGACATTGAAGACGACGACAAATAGCGTCGAAACGGGCCGTCTGTCGAAGGTAAATACCTTTTTAAACAATTTTAATACTTTTAACGTGTGACAGTGTAAATTTTATGTTTTTAACAAAGTGTTAACGAGAACTTTAATCAATGTTAAATTTAGTTGGAATTAAATTTTAAACGTAATTCCCGATGTGGAGAATAATTTTGCTTTCTAAGTGTCTTCTTGATCGATCGCCACTGAGTCCCTCCCCTTCATCGCGTAATGAGAACTGACACCTCTGCTTCCTGTCTGAAATGGTGATAATGAAGTTAAGTTCAGATGACGTAAAACTCTGAAGCTGTGGATCTGCAGTCTGAACAGCCAGGATCGTATTCTCGTATCTTATAGACGTAACTCGGAAAATATATGTACTGTGGGCCTATACATTGGACCATAATCGATGGACTATAATATAGAACCAAGGATCCCTCAACCCATTAAGAACAAATGCTAGGTAACTTTCGGCGCTGGACCTTGGACTGAATTTTGCTCAATTGTCACATTCATCTCATTCAGACGCTAGACAACCATAGCAGTTGATAAAACGTGTAAGAGAATCAATTAAAAAAAGGAACTAAGGAATCGAGCGTGAAGTAGGCCCTACAATATTTTTACTTACACACTTGTGTTATTAACCATTTTGATTTGCTATCAAGGCAAGATATTGTTAACATAGAGCCAATATTTTCTTTCTTTTTCTTTTTAGTTGTGTATGTGTTTCTAAATTAGTCTCTGATATAAGAACTGGTGCGAGCTGAAGAACTCAAACACTCATTCACCCACTCAGGTACTGAACCATTTATAACTTCACCCATTCACCCAACCACTCATTTACCCATCCTTTCACCAATCTTTCTACAACTCATTCAACCACCCAGTTAGTGAACCATGGGTGAACTGAATCACCCATTCATCCAACCACTCATTCATCTACCCATTCACAAGCCACTCTTTCATTTACCCATTCACTCTGCTACTCATTCATTCACCCATTCACTCTGCTACTCATTCATTGACCCAACCACTCATTCATCCACCCAACCATTCATTCATTCAGTCACCCATTCTATCTGCTACTCATTCATTCACCCATTCACTCTGCTACTCATTCATTCACCCATTCACTCTGCTACTCATTCATTCACCCATTCACTCTGCTACTCATTCATTCACCCATTCACTCTGCTACTCATTCATTCACCCATTCACTCTGCTACTCATTCATCCACCCATTCACTCTGCTACTCATTCATCCACCCATCCACCCAACCATTCATTCATTCATTCATTCAGTCACCCATTCATTCTGCTACTCATTCAGTCACCCATTCACTCTGCTACTCATTCATCCACCATCCACCCAACCATTCATTCATTCAGTCACCCATTCATTCTGCTACTCATTCATTCACCCATTCACCCTGCTACTCATTCATTCACCCATTCACCATTCTCACCCATTACTCATTCATTCACCCATTCACTCTGCTACTCATTCATTCACCCATTCACTGTGCTACTCATTCATTCACCCATTCACTCTGCTACTCATTCATTCACCCATTCACATTCCTGCTACTCATTCATTCACCCATTCACCCTGCTACTCATTCATTCACCCATTCACTCATTGCATTACTCATTCATTCATCCACCCATTCACTCTGCTACTCATTCAGTCACCCATTCACTCTGCTACTCATTCATCCCAACCATTCACCCATTCATTCACCACCCATTCACCCTGCTACTCATTCATTCACCCATTCACCCATTCATTTCTGCTACTCATTTCAGTCACCCATTCACTCTGCTACTCATTCATCCACCCATCCACCCAACCATTCATTCATTCATTCATTCATTCATTCATTCATTCACTACCATTCATTCTGCTACTCATTCATTCATTTCACCCATTCACCCATTGCTACTCATTCATTCACCCATTCACCCTGCTACTCATTCATTCACCCATTCACCCTGCTACATTCATTCATTCACCCATTCACATCCTGCTACTCATTCATTCACCCATTCACCCTGCTACTCATTCATTCACCCATTCACCATTCATTCATTCACTCTGCTACTCATTCATCCACCCATTCACTCTGCTACTCATTCAGTCACCCATTCACTCTGCTACTCATTCATCCACCCATCCACCCAACCATTCATTCATTCATTCATTCATTTCACCCATTCACTCTGCTCCACTCATTCATTCACCCATTCACCCTGCTACTCATTCATTTCACTACTCATTCATTCACCCATTCACCCTACTGCTACTCATTCATTACTCATTCATTCACCCATTCTCCCTCATTCATACCCATCCATTCATTCATTCATTCCATTCACTCTGCTACTCATTCATTCACCCATTCACCCTGCTACTCATTCATTCACCCATTCACCCTGCTACTCATTCATTCACCCATTCACCCTGCTACTCATTCATTCACCCATTCACCCTGCTACTCATTCATTCACCCATTCACTCTGCTACTCATTCATCCACCCATCCATTCATTCATTCATTCATTCATTCATCCATTCACTCTGCTACTCATTCATTCACCCATTCACCCTGCTACTCATTCATTCACCCATTCACCCTGCTACTCATTCATTCACCCATTCACTCTGCTACTCATTCATTCACCCATTCACCCTCTGCTACTCATTCATTCACCCATTCACTCTGCTACTCATTCATCCACCCATCCACCCAACCATTCATTCATTCAGTCACCCATTCATTCTGCTACTCATTCAGTCACCCATTCACTCTGCTACTCATTCATCCACCCATCCACCCAACCATTCATTCATTCATTCATTCATTCAGTCACCCATTCATTCTGCTACTCATTCATTCACCCATTCACCCTGCTACTCATTCATTCACCCATTCACCCTGCTACTCATTCATTCACCCATTCACCCTGCTACTCATTCATTCACCCATTCACCCTGCTACTCATTCATTCACCCATTCACCCTGCTACTCATTCATTCACCCATTCACTCTGCTACTCATTCAGTCACCCATTCACTCTGCTACTCATTCAGTCACCCATTCACTCTGCTACTCATTCATTGACCCAACCACTCATTCATCCATCCATTCACCCAACCATTCATTCATCCACCCAGTCACCCAACTACTCGTTGACACACCCAGTCACCCAACCACTCATTGGTTTACCCATTTACTAAGCCACTCACCCATTCATTCATCACCCATCCGCTTACCATTCACTCAACCACTCATTGATCTGTCCAGTCACTCACTCAGACACTCACCCGCTCACTTATTCATTCAGTTTTGTCAGATACTCGCAGTCGTCATGTTTTGTCTGCAGCCTTGTAGCTCGACACACGTTTTATTTTTAGAATGGTTTCGCTTTGATTTCTGTTTACAGAAATAAAAATACTTACAAAGGTATCATCGATTTGCCGCAGTGCTTATACGGACGAACATTTTGTTTTACTTTGACGTACCTGAAAGTAATGATAGACTGCAAACTCTGGAAAGTACGTTTGGATAGAAGACACGAAAGCACGAGTGATCCTAGTCATTACGGTACTGCCTGTAGCCACTAGTTGACGTATTATCGAGAAAAAAGCGGGTTTATGTTGTGAAGAAAATATACGGAAAGGAAAGCGTGTTGGAGGAAAATGCAAGATCCAAAGAAGTCCAGGATGATGTAGGAAGGCTTGCCAGGGGCACGTTGTCTGTTTGCCTACGCAGAATTGTATCATAGGTGGTTGAACTTGCAAGGGCGTTGGCTCCTGGGTCAATGTACCTTAAAAAACAAACTTGTGACGAAGAAGAGTTCATTTATATGCAAAGTTCGTCTTGGCAAATAGAGCCAACACCCCCATAAGCAACAAATTGTTCTGATTTCTGTTTTCCGCAGTCACTTGTCTCCTTTCCCAGTGGCGGAGGACGGTATTCCGGTGGGCAGAACTTACACACTGCTCAAGAAAAGTGTTATCAATAAGCCTATTACCATTATCTGAGTACCAGAAAAAGTCACAAATATGTTACACGCGTTTCGGAATAATTCAACCCATTTATCATACGACATACCCCGTGTTCAATTTTGAATGAGAGCTGCCGGCATTTGTTTCTATATATCCATGACGTCATCATCTCGGAACGAGTCAAGGCATAGATAAACTATGTAGGCCATGTCTGTTGTTAACATTGTTCGTTTGTTTTGTCAACAAATGAATGCAGCCGTATACTAAAAACAAGAAATGAACGTCAGCCATGTTATTATTACAACCAAATTAAATGTAATATATTTTAAATATTTATTTTTGAATGTTAGAATAGAATGAATTAGTACATATTTATTCTTAAAACTTACTTCCGCACAGGAATTTTAGTTGGCGAGCAACATTGTTATTAATCAGTGTAAAAATATATTTGTGCGAGATCGTGCGTATTTGCTTGGTTTTCGCACAAAACCAATCCGCGGAAAGTCTAAAATTCCATATTCAGTATTTCCAACCTAACACACATAACAATTTCCCTCTTCTTACCGCTTAAGTGACATATTGATTTTACTGCTTTAGGCTTTTAACATATTGTTTTTAGAGACGTTCAATATAGTAATAATTATAAATTGGAAACTTACCACTGTAATTTCACCTAAACTACACTGTTAATTATTGTTTTTAAATATTTGCAAAAATTAAGTAAACTCTACAACTCCACTAAAGTTACTGCATTCGTGATGCAAGTAACATTAAGGAAGCCGTGAAAAAATCAACAAGATTTCAGACTCATCATAGACTGGGGGAAAAAAAAGACAGACGTATATCACGGCCTGCTGGAGTATAGTAAACACAGGAAACATTTTAAAGCAACAATGTTGAAGATAGATATTTTTGTTTTGCAAATTTGCCGTCATTGAACAGAAACCAAGATGGAGATTTCATTGCAACTAGTTAGAAATTCCTCTTTCAGGTATGTAATAAACGATCTTCGCGCAAAATAATGTACGATACACGAGCGGTATGTTTTCTTTCAATTCTCGGAAATTAAAAAAGCTCAACTACGTTTCGCTTTTTCAAACTTTTCCTCGGACATGAAAACTTCAACATACCGCTCTTGTAACGCATAATACTATTTTGTGCGAGATCGTGCGTATTTGCTTGTTTTCCGCAAAGAACCAATACGCGATAAGTGTGAAATACCACATTCAGTATTCCCAACGTAACACACATAACAATTTCCCTCTTCTTACCGCTTAAGCGCGACATTCATTTTACTTCTTTAGGCTTTTAATATATTATTTTTAGAGACGTTTAACATAGTAATAATTATAAATTGGAAACTTACCACTGCAATTTCACCTAAATTGCAATGTTAATTATTGTTTTTAAATATTTTCAAAAATTAAGCAAACTCTACTATTCCACGAAACTTATTGCATTCCTGATACAAGTAACATTAAGGAAGCCGTGAAAAAATCAACAAGATTCCAGATGCCGATGTTATTACTGCAATATGTTATATAAATAATATTGTTAAAATATTAAAATGAAAAATAAATCATTACATAACCTTACCGTTTGTTTTAAGTTCGCATTTATAGACTGGGGAAAAAAAAGACAGACGTATATCACGGCCTGCTGGAGTATAGTAAACACAGAAAACATTTTAAGCAACAATGTTGAAGAAAGATATTTTGGTGTTCCGAAGTTGCTGTCATTAAACAGAAACCAATATGGAGATTTCATTACAACTAATTAGAAATTCGTCTTTCAGGTATGCAATAAACGATCTTCGCACAAAATAATGTACGATACACGAGCGGTATGTTTGTTTTCATGTTCTCGGAAATTAAAAAAGCTCAACTACGTTTCGCTTTTTCAAACTTTTCCTCGGACATGAAAACTTCAACATACCGCTCTTGTAACGCATATTACTATTTCGTATAGTAGAGGGACAGTGTTTTACACATACCAATTTTCATTATTGTACAGTAATGGAGGAAAAAAATGTTCAATATTTCCAAAACTTTTACTGCTGTAAGCTGTGCCTAACCCCTTAAGTCTCCCTTTGGTTGCTGGAAACAGCCCGAATCAGTACAGGCACAACGAGACGAATAAATTGATATTCTTGCTTAATGTTCATCTGATAAGTGCCGGCAATACAATACAGTATACCATATCTTTATAGCTTTGCCCCAGATTGTGTAGCGTAAGGTGGCATTTAGTCGAGAAAACTATGGAAAGATTACGCTTATCGAACCTAAATATTGTTTACGGATGTTGAACGTGCGAGGGCGTTAGGCGTAACTTCTATTACAGGGAAGACGGAAGTTTCCTTTAAGAGTAATGTTAAGTAATCTGGACTGGAAACAAAGTGCGCACACTATGACGGCATGCAGCGCCGTCGGTGGCTGCGGGGATGACTAACCAGCACCTGCGGCTTCTGAACGTGGATCGTATTTCATAAAGTGAAATATCACTTGTCTGGTCTTGATTTTCAAGAAGTACCAAGGTAGAGGTGGCATATTTGCACCAGAGACACCACCGTCAACTGCTGCTTTTGCTACTGCTAAACATTATTATTATTATTATTATTATTATTATTATTATTATTATTATTATTATTATTATTATTATCATCCAGTCTGCTGTCAAAAAATCTGAGAGTTAGAATTTATAAAACAGTTATATTACCGGTTGTTCTGTATGGTTGTGAAACTTGGACTCTAAGTCTCGGCCTCCCCAAAGGTCTTTTTCCCTCCGGCCTTTCAACTAACACTATGCATTTTTGGATTCGCCCATACGTGCTACATGCCCTGCCCATCTCAAATGTCTGGATTTAATGTTCCTAATTATGTCAGGTGAAGAATACAATGCGTGCAGTTCTGTGTTGTGTAACTTTCTCCATTCTCCTGTAACTTCATCCCTCTTAGCCCCAAATATTTTACTAAGCACCTTATTCTCAAACACCCTTAACCTATGTTTGTCTCTCAAAGTGAGAGTCCAAGTTTGACAACCATAAAGAACAACCGGTAATATAACTGTTTTATAAATTCTAACGTTCAGATTTTTTGATAGCAGACTGGATGATAAAAGCTTCTCAACCGAATAATAACACGCATTTCCCATATTTATTCTGTGTTTAATTTCCTCCCGAGTATCATTTATATTTGTTACTGTTGCTCCAAGATATTTGAATTTTTCCACCTTTTCTAAGGATAAATTTCCAATTTTTATATTTCCGTATCGTACAATATTCTCGTCACGAGACATAATCATATACTTTGTCTTTTCTGGATTTACTTCCAAACCTATCGCTTTACTTGCTTCAAGTGAAATTCCCGTGTTTTCCCTAATCGTTTGTGGATTTTAATATAAAATATATTTAAAAGATATCATTTCAAAACTGTTAGCCCTAATGGCAACGAATGTTGTACAGATGATAGTATTGTTTGCATGTTAATGTAGTTTAAAATTCAAAATGTGTGAAGTTTTAAAAAATCACAAAAGCGTCTCCTTAAATTGTTGTCCTAGTGAAGTTATTTCTCGAAGTATGCAAACACTGCTTTAGTAGGAAGTTGCATTTATTACCAGATTGTCTCATGCATATTCATATCATAGATTTGTTAGTACTCGTAATTTTTAAAGGTACCAGAATCGCTAATATTATTGACATGTAGGTCTGTCAGAAACGAGAACTCTCACTCTAATGCTAATGCTGCTGTACGGAAGTTAAGTCAAGCATGAGAATATTTACTAGAAAACATCTGCATGGAGCAGAGCGCTTGACCTTCCACCACCGTTGACCTGTACGCCGCTGGTCTTCTGCATGGTGGCTAGGCTCTTTTAAATCAATATTCAGAATTTCTGTGGGAAAAGGCATTTGGGAGTTCATGGAGGAAGATGAGATTTGCATTTTTATGCTCTTCTCGTAACCCCGCTGCTTTCCTGGGATTTCTTAAGTTCTTTAACTCAATAGAAATCGTATTTTTAACCACATGTTCACAAATCAAAGTTATTTTTATACAGGGTGGTCCGAAATTCGCGCATGCGGGATAAGTAGTGAGAATTATGGATGGAAATGGAGAAGAAAATATTACTGACAAATTTCGTCCGTAGAATTTTTAATTACACAAAACTGCACAACTTAGTAGCGTACTGAATTGTAACATTTACATGCGGTAGCTAGCAAGCATTAAAATGCAAAGTAATGGATAAACAATAATTTGTTATAAAGTTATGGAGGAGTATAATGTAACACAGACATAATTCGTTCGTTGCTTACTTACAGATGCATTTTAGGGAACCCGGAAGTTCATTGCCGCCCTCACATAAGCCCACCATCAGTCCTATTATGAGCAAGATTAATCCAGTCTCTATCATCATATCCCACCTACCTCAAATCCATTTTAATATTATCCTCCCATCTACGTCTCGACCTCTCAAAAGATCTTTTTCCCCTCAGGTCTCCCAACTAACATACTATATGCATTTCTTGGTTAACCCTTACGTGCTACATGCTCTGTCCATCTCAAACGTCTGGATTTAATGTTCCTAATTATGTCAGGTGAAGAATACAATGCGTGCAGTTCTGTGTTGTGTAACTTCCTCCATTCTCCTGTAACTTCATCCCTCTTAGCCCCAAGTATTTTCCTAAGCACCTTATCCTCGAACACCCTTAACCTCTGTTTCTTTCTCACAAAGTGAGAGACCAAGTTTCACAACCATACAGAACAACCGGTAATGTAACTGTTTTATAAATTCTAACTTTCAGATTTTTTGAGAGCAGACTGGATAACAAAAGCTTCTCAACCGAATAATAACAGGCATTTCCCATATTTATTCTGCGTTTATTTCCTCCCGAGTGTCATTTATATTTGTTATTGTTGCTCCAAGATATTTGAATTTTTGCAACTTTTCAAAGAATAAATTTTCAATTTTTATATTTCCATTTCGTACAATATTCTGGTCACGAGACATAATCATATGCTTTGTGTTTTCGGGATTTCGTACATTAGAGAAAGATAATAAAAATAAAAATAAATATGCCTAAATAGGGGAAGTGGTTTGGGTATGAACGTTCATCTTAAATCATTCTACGGATCATTTGCTCTACGATCACAGGAGTAACATTTATTTTCAAAATACAGTTCTGCCACGAAGAGTGTTTAACTATTATGATGAAAGTTATATCATGGAAGTACGTCATTTTGCCCCATTAGGGTCTGATTGTTGCTAGGTGTGTTCCGTTGGGAAAAGACTGGATATAAGTGTTGCCAATCAGAAAATTTTTAACATATATTATAAGTTGCACTATTTACAGAATTTGTCGTTTAATAACATTATCATCATCATCATCATCATCATCATCATCTTCATTAAGCTCTAAAATCGTCTTTTTGTATAGTCGATTTAGAATTTCATTCGGAGACGAAATAGTAATAGGCTACCGCAAATTTTTCTTTGTTAACCGCACAATAGTAGACTGGAACAGCTTACCTGCGGCAATCTTTCAGGGTGGTCCTTTCAAAATCAATACATTTAAGGAAAGGTTGAGAAGATTAGACTGAAAATTTAATTGTAGGTGCAGTGTAATTATCTAAGTTGTGTCATGTAGTTAATTAAGTTGATATGTAATTAAGATGATATGTAATTTAATTGATATGTAAATAAATTAAGTTCATGTGTAATTAAGATGATATGTAATTAAGTTTATATGTAATTAATTAAGGTGATATGTAATTACTAAAATTGGTAATAGTTGGGTGAAATAGAAGTACTTATAAGTTAGATTTACTTTTGCTTATTGTAGGCGTTATTATAGAATGGTTTTTAATTATGGTCCTAGGTTTATTGCATCTATTTATTTATAGTTAGAAATAAATTTAGGTTTATTTTATTTCATTAATTTTTTTATTGCTGTAATTATTGTATTATTGTAATGGTATTATTGTATATTATATATCACTGCCACCAGGTGTATACCCAATTGTAGTGTTAATAAATACATACATACATATTAGGCACATCTTGTCAGTGTATGATTTGAGCCGTTCAGAGCAAAAGTGGTGTAAGTCAAAATTGGGTAATGAGCTTTAAAGTAAAAATCGTGTAAAATACAGCGCAAAGTAGCAGTTAATATGTCTTTCGTGCTATCCATCGACTACTAATAGTTTAAATAAATTGAATATTAATTGCTACTTTGCGCTGTATTTTACAGAATGTTTACTTTAACACTCATTACCAATTCTTGACTTACACCACTTCTGCTCTGAACGGCTCATTTATTGTTATTCCATTGCTTATTTCATTCCGTTCATTAAGCTCACTCAAATCGTACAGCAAATTGTATTTATATATCGTAATTTTGTTACTCGCAATTCGTGTCTACTATACATTCCACGCAATCGTAGAGATTTTCTCAAATCGCCTGTCATGTTTTTATTTCTGTCATGAGTGGGTTGTGATATTTACTCCATAGTTACTGTTACTTAGTTTCTGCGAACTGTCTCAGACAAAATTTCCCGATGCTGTCACATGTTGACCTGTACTGGAGATGATAAGGGAGAACATTGGTTGAAACTTCACTTTTCGTCTACGCAGACTGTACCGAGGGTTTTGTACGTGCATAGAAAGGAGTATGGGGTAGTTCTTTTTGTTAAAATGGCACTTGGGGTTTCCTACAGCAATCTGGGCGAGTGGGGCGGGAAGGTGTGGCATCGCCTATCCAACCCTAACCCCAACCGTTTGGCTTCTGCCCCGTCCCCCCCGCTGCAACAGACGCTCTTCGAGTACATCCCCTCTCATGAAAAATTCAAACGTGCCGCAGCTTTCGCGTGTGCACATGTGTGAAGACCGGCGATAATTAAATTCGCTTCAGAGTACTTTTGAATTATAAAGTCGCACTATTGTATTGAGTTAACATCAGATCCGAAGTCGAAATCTCGTCTGATGACAGTAACAAAAAATCACATTTCTTAATTAGTGAACTCAAATCCGACATACCTGGGAATCATAAGAGCAAGCGAGGCTCTAGGTCAGTAAAATACTTCCCTGAATAATAGGGAACTGTAATACAGTAATAATAATAATAATAATAATAATAATAATAGTAAGAAAAAAGTGTTGGAAGAGTTGTTGAAGAAAGAATGATGCTGAAACTGATCAGGAAGAGAAAAAGGAACAAGCGTGTTTTAATGCTGGGATTGCATAAACGAAATTTAAGGTTAATTTTCGAAGCAGATCGTTCTAAAAAATAATGTTGACATGTGAACGTCCTTTCCTGCAGTCCAATATTGCAATTCAAGGTTCGGAGTGAATTAAAATTAGTTCTGATTCCTGCTAAAAAAATTAAATAAAATAGAAGAAGAAGAAGAAGAAAGACATTAAGGGGACACTCAACTTAAAAATTGCAGAAAAAGTGTCATAGAAATGAAAAATTAAATTTCTACACTAATTTACGTGACAGAACTAAATCAATACGCAGAATTCTTCCCCTATTCATTGAGAAGTCACAGTCAAATGCACAAAGCCAAAAAATAAAAAATGATAATTAAATTGATATTTCAATTAATGATTGATTAAAAATTGAAATATTTTTTATTTTGAAAAGTATTGGATCTAATGAGCTGAGATTTTGCATGTTACTTTCCACGTGTATAAGGTAAAGTACCCAAATAAGAGACAGGGCCCTAATAAGAGATACCTTGTGAACTTCTCCGGTATAATTTGCCATCTCTCGACAACTATGGTAAATCAATGTTTGTGCTTCTAAGGCATCGTGTTCTTTGCCGAACCTCAGTTGAAAGTAAGCAACGAAGCTGAGAGCAAGAAAAGTAATTTTTCACACTTTGAACTTTATACTGTTTTTTGTTGAGGAAGAGAACAGCAGATAATGTAAGCTACAACAAATTTATTATTAATTTTATAAAATTGCTAGCAAAATGTTGTATATAATAAGGTAGATTGTTAATAAGGAAGATAATAATTTATGACCTTGGGTAGCTATTTCATTTTTCTTTACTCCGTTCCCTAATAAGAGATACGTAGGGGTCCTATTAAGAGATAGTATCTCTTATTTAGAACCCTTATTTGGTATTATTATGATGCTCACCTTTGAGAGTTTACGAAAAGCGTTAATGCTTGCAGTTGTGCCAGTTTGTCTGCCAGAAGCTACATACGAATCAATGAAAGATTAATTGAACTATTAATTAAAATTAATTAAGAATTAGGTCAATCATTAATTATACATTGTCCTCAATTATTCATTACAAAAATTAGACTTACTAATTGAAATTATTAAGTTATCATTATTAATTACTAAAATTAATTATTCATTGAGATGACAATAATATCAATAGCTAAAGTCAATTAAAATCGGCTATTCCGACAATATTTACCTTACTTAAAGATCAAAACATAAGTGCTTAATTCGTAAAATAATCTCTATACATTTCAAATAAAAATCTTGCGTAATTATTAAAACTATTAAATTTAATTGTGATTCCTGATTTCGAAAATTTCGTTGGACCTGTGTAAATATCGCCACTACAGTCAGTGCCAGCGTTTGTGGCGCGTGTTCTTGAGTACAAAGCCAGTCAGTGAGCACTTGTTGCCAATGTAGTTGAGAACGATAACACCCAACACGTCACGCAAGCAATCTGCCAATCACAGTTGTCAGTCTTGTTGCCCACAGACTGCTTCAAAGGCAAAACACTCGCACTTTACGTTTCTGGGATGTGTCCTTGAGTACACTGACCAGTCTGTTGCATCTTTTGCCACTTCGGCTGAGAGTGGTAGAGCTGAGACGAGATGTTATGGCACCAACCTGCGCGAAGTTTTAAATTGCCGCCCAGCAGGGTAGAGGAGTGGGGGTTGTTTGGATTACGGTTCTCAAGCTCAGAGCGGCAGGCATATCCGTTTCATCTCTTTCTAAAAACATTCGTCTTACCTTAGTATCACCCAAGTCCACACCAGTCTCGGCTGCGCGAAACGAGGAAACCGGGGCAAATTGAACGCTGCGCTTGCCGCCATATTGTTGGAGAGCAGACGCTTAATAGCAATACGCAAATCACGCAAATTAACGCTGTGATGATATAAAATTGACAGATTATGGCCATTTTCGACATTTAACGTAAAATTAGGACGAAATAAACATATTTAAAGTTTCATTGATATGCGTTAGAACATTAAAGAAAAGAAAATACGTACGCAGCAATTTGTATAAAACATACTGATACATCCATAAATAGGCCTACACAATACACATTATAGCTTGTATAATTTTACGATAATCAGCAAATTGTTAGGTTTCAGAGAATATAAAATTATATTAACATACATTACTCTTAGATCACAAGACATAAATATATGCACCTTGATTACACAAGTTCTTATTATAATCAAATTATTAAGCGAAATAAATATGTGATAATCAGTATAGACTTGTTGTTAAGTTTTAGAGAATCAAAATTATATTACCGATACTTCTAGACCACAGGACATAGGTAATCTGGCAAAATATAATGTGCGAAGGTAGCCAAATTACATTGAATTCATTCTTCAATTGATCTGTATAGCGCTAAATGCGCTGATCGATCAATAAATTATTTTTAAAAATATTCAATTAATAAAGGGAATGCTATCAATTATAAAAAGTATCTGTACCTAATACATTGCAAACAATAGATAATTTGAAGACCTAAAAACTAAACAATCACATTATGCAAGATAAAAAAACACATTTTTATGTGTGGATTTTTTTACATATTGTATTTTTATTTTAAATAAATAAATTAGATATAGGCCTATTATCATTGCTTGCGGAGTGATGGTACATAATTGTTATGCACATATGTAATATCAATAAGATGCCATTCCTTGCTTTTGTTAATAAAATATATGTCCGGCAAAATGTAAAAGAGTTATTTATAGGTGAACTCTGAATCATAAGTTCACAAAGAAGGCTTAGCTATTATAGCTATTTACTTATTTATTTATTTATTTATTTATTTATTTATTTATTTATTTATTTATTTATTTATTTATTTATTTATTTATTTATTTATCCATATATGGATCTTGAATGAAAGTTTATAATCTTGCAGATAAATTCATTTACATAATAAAAACAAAAATTATCTTTCCAGTAATGTTTTAACATATGATGTGTAAGTCTAAATAATTCACTCAGTGTGATTTCTCTACAGCCTGATAAGTATTCTTTATTGTCGTAAACTACTGATTGATTTTAATTATATTAATATTGTAACAACAGAGATAATATTATATCGTACCTTTTGCAAATGGCTTGGAAAATTAAACAGGGATGGTATTATCGCCACGCTCTCATAGTTAACATTCGGCAGGTCTTTGAGCGGCCTCATGCACTAACATTCGGCAGGTCTTTGAAGTTTAATTGCATTATTGTTTTCAATTTCTTCCATTATTAAATGACACTTACTTGTGTAATCCACGTGGACTAAAACCGAGGTTGCAATGTCTTGTGCTGAGGACGAATATTAAGGTATGTGATTAAAAATTATTATTAAAGAGTTATTATTAAGAGTTAAGAAAGCCAATATAACAAACTAGTGCTTATTCTTATCGAGAAAGTAGACGTGACAACGTGACGCTTAGAGTGAAACCTACAGAGCAACAATCGGTCGGCAAAATTATTTTTTTAAACCACACCGCACGTTATTGTATGATGCCGACATGTTAAGCATGAGAGCGCGGCGATAATATATCAGCTTTCAAAATTCTATTGCCATTACTTTCACACTGTTCACTAAAAATACCAGAGACAAAACAAAGGACAAGTATGACAATCGTGTTTACCGCTCTATTTCTACCAGTAGCATGGCGGCGTAAACATGCGCAGACTGGCTTCAATTTTGGACAGCACACCAGCGCTCTGTGTGAGTCTAGTATACTCTTATAACGTCTTTGGTATCACCACTTTCCTACTCGAGAGTGCGAAGATACTTAATGGAATTACGCCCGCTATTCCATCTTTATATTCTTATTCTCAGTCCGAATCAGACGTTTGATTTGTGCTAGAATCCGATGTCCCTAAGTTTATGGAAATGTTCTCCAAAATACTGTCCATCACGTGCTCACAATCAATGTAATTGTTGTCTACTTTCTTCACTAATCATACCCTGATATCCATTCTTGGAAGAAGCGATTACAGAGTTGGCCTCCACTTATGCGTAGCGTAGAAATTATGGATGAGTCTTATGACTTCCTCATCAAAACTGTCGACAGCTGCAACAATCTTCTTCTTCGGCTGTGATATTTCCGGACTGGAGAAAGAATCTGCTGTTCCTGCCTCAATATTTTTCCCTTATTTCCTGATTCTTTCCAAGGTTCGCTTTGAAATACCAGTGGCAGCCAGTATTCTTGCACACACCACACACTTTTCAATGGAATTGGTATTTCATTTACAGCCTCTTCTGACATGAATTTCCATACATTGTGTGTTATTTCATGTCCTTGACTATGAACTACTCTATGATTTCACACCTTAGACAATGCCATAAAGAGGGCGCTCAGAAGGACAATGTTTTCAGTATCAGCAATAGCGGTAGTAGCAGAACGATATGAACACTCGGAGTGCTAGTAACCAACTAACCCAACACCCCTCCAGTTGAGTGTGAGGGCGAGTCCAAGCAAACGAACTAAAATTCGTCCCTCGCGCAGGTGCCATAACTTCTCGTCCGGGCTCTACCACCACCTAAACAGATGTGACGTAAGCAATCTGCGAATCGTACTTGTCAGCTTTAATGCCCATAGACGTGGCAAAGATAAGTTACTCACTCTCAATGTTCCCATTACTTATTTCACGCACCAGAAACGGTGACTTTGGTTTTACCCAGTTAGGCCTACAGAAGCAGCAACAACCACCACCTCAAGAGTCGTAAGCTTCAACCAGTGGGTAGTCGCATGTAAAGTCATCCAGGGCAGGAAAAGGAGCTACCATAATATCAGTTTTGATCAGAAAATAATGAGATAGAGTTTAGATAATGAAAATGAAAGAAAAGACGGAGCTCGCAAGAAGTTGTTCGAAAAACAACAAAAACCACGGAAAAACTCAGTCCAAGAAGCACCGCTTGAGTTCGTCCAATGATGAAGAATCCGATGTGGAAATGGAATTAATTAACTCTAGTGACTCGGAATATAGAGAAATGTATGATGATGGAGAGTGCTTGTTTTGCACTGAATTTTTTTCAGAGAACACCAGGACCCAGGGGGGAGAAATACATTCAGTGTTCAAAATGTCGTCGTTGGGCACACGAAGACTGCAGCACTGATGATGAACGTTTCGTTTGTCCAACTTGCTCAATACAGCGAAATAAGAATTGTGTCAATTAAAGAGGTCGGCAAAATAAGTGCAATCAACTTAAAATTAAAATATGGAGATCGAAATTTGTATGTATGTATTTATTCACACTGCAATGGGTATATACCCGGTGGCAGTGGTAACTAATTACACTCAATAATGACAATAATAAAATTATTAATTAAAAATACAATTAATGATAATACTAATAATTAATACTAATAATAATAATAATAATAATAATAATAATAATAATAATAATAATAATAATAATAACAACAACAGAGAATATACTAAATTAAATGAAACGATCACTTAAAATAACATTTGAAATATTCTAATTTGTATCTTAAAACTAAGATCGAACTAAAACCCACGAGTATATGTTCATGTCTGCACAAGCACCTTTCAACATTACACTCATTTCGCTGTCAACTCACTCACTGCACTGGAACTACGACACATTTCACTGATTCTATCCTGATTTCACTAACACTTCAAAACATTTCACTGTTCAAATACTTTGCACTGCCACTTTAACCTATAAAGCTTCACTGACAGGAACACGTTTCACTTGCACAGCACACTTCTCTAACACGACATACTTCTTCACTGATACAACACACTTCACTGACACAACATAATTCTTCACTGATACAACACTTCAATAACAACATATCATTTACACCCTTTAAATACTGTGTATAATTACCGTCTATTAGTAAGGTCCTTAAGCCTATTTTTAAATGCATTTTTGGTTGTTGGTAAAGCCTTTAGTAAGTCTGCAGGTAAAGCATTCCAGTCCCTGATAGTACGATTGAGAAAAGAAAACTTTCCAGTGTCCGTCCTCTGCCTTCTTTCCCTCAATTTATATGAGTGGTCGTTCCTTGAAGAGTAATTTGGTGGCTGCAACCTATTTTTTATTTCTCTCCAGACAGGCTCACCTCTGTATGTTTTGAACAGTGCGCATAATCGAATTCGCGTTCTCCTGTCCGTGAGTGTGTCCCATTTTAATGGTGAATTTTTCCGACAACACTTAAGAGCCCGTTTTTGAATCTTTTCCAGTGTTTTAATATGTTCTAATCTGCAAGGATCCCAACATGCTGCACCATATTCCATTACTGGACGTACTAGTGATTTATACGCAATCTCTTTGGATTTATCAGAACCTTTTCTTAGCACCCTCATCACAAAGTGTAACGCTCTCCATGCTTTTCCCGCTGTATGTGTAACGTGTTCCCCCCAACCGAGATCGCTGCTAAATAGATCATTTAATATTTTTAATATTTAAAATTTAATATTTTATAATTTTTCTTTCTCTAGCAAAATGTTAACGTTAGCAATAGTAGCCGAAATAAGATTAGTACATTCATGTCCGATTTGACCGACTTTGTATTATTTTCATAAACCATAATTTCACTTGGAAAAATGTCAAATAAACAACAGAATTTCTGTTGAGAGGAGTTAGGTCACTGTTGCACTGACCTCTTCGATTTTAAAATGTTCCTGAATTTATTAAAGTATCTACATGATTTCACAATGTTATATATTGCTTCAATTTTCAGCCAAATGATGATAATTGTGTCCATGTTCAAAAATAAACTTAAATAACACATGTATCTCTTATTTGGAACCCCTTTCCAAAACATCAGTATTTCCCAGTTTTACTTTTTTTTTATATATAATTTAAAGTAATAATGAAAAACTGACTAAAATTTGTATTGTCAATTCTAAAAGTAGACAAAATGCTGTCTGTATTCCACTCATTCAGATTATTAATGTCTATCCACATCCTCATTTATAAGCAGTTATAAAAAAGTGTCTCTTATTTGGGTACTTTACCTTATTAAACTTTTTCTCCAAACTTGAAAAAGATTGGTCAAATAGGAAACAATTTCCAAAGTATAGGTGAGTGTCCCCTTAAGTTTTGTTTCAGCTTACAGTGTAGGAGTAATAGCATTGTTCACTCCTTAAATTTTTCAATTGTACCTGTTGTGATTTCACTTCTGTACTTGTATTTTTTTTTATCTTTTTTGTATTTGTAGTTTTGGCTTTTTCTCCTTTTTTACTTTTTTATTTTTTTTTATTTGTATTTCTAGTTGTGTAGCAAAGAAGGCCTGATGGCCATAACTTCGCCCGATCAAATAAATAATATTAGTGACTTTAGGCATACTGAAAATGCGAGTTTCCATGGAAATCTGGATGTCATTTGTTATAGCACCAATAAGTTTTCACCACACCGAAATCTTGGAGCTGTTCCTTGACTTCTTTGTTCGCCTTAAAGTCTGTATTTAAAACGCCTTCTCTTTGGACCAAGAAATTTTGGACAAACCTGATATCACTTAATTCGGTTTACAATGTATACTCTATAATCTGACGTTAATCTCGAAGGCATCGATCCTCGCGTAAACGTTGCAAAACGGGAACTGACTGCTGAAATTCTACATAATTAAGGCGTGTTTTGTTCATCTATTTTGTATAACGGCTATGGCGATAATCTTGCATATTGTACGCCTTAAGAAACTTCCCTGTTGAGTCTGCGTACAATTAGAAAGGATTGGTGGCTATTTTAAGATGAACAAATACGTAGTTCCTGTAGGAAATAAAATGACGTGGACATCGTCATATAGCCCACAGAGACATCCACAAATGCGCATGTCATTACCTCCTATGTGGAAGCCACTTCTGTTAGATTAGACCAGTGGTTCCGAAACTTTTTCGACTCTCGAACTCCTTTCACAAAGATCTGAATTTGGCGAACCCCTTACTAATATAAATAATATTTAACAATCTTTAGGGACACTGGAACTGAGGTTTGAAACTTTTACAGTTTTGATTAATTTATTTCATATTCAGCGAGTTTCTTGTATCTGTACATTTAAATAATAGTACCAAATTTCATCAAGTTTCATTCATTAGTTCCTTAGCTATCAATTTTAATTTATATTAATGATGATGAAAGAGTGATGGAACGGAGAAAAATTCTCTCCGGCGCCGGGATTTGAACCCGGGTTTTCAGCTCTACGTGCTGATGCTTTATCCACTAAGCCACGCCGGATACAACCCCGACGCCGGTTAGAATCGTCTCAGATTAAGCTCCATCTCTTGGGTTCCCTCTAGTGGCCGCCCTCTGCACTACGTCATAGATGTCTATGAACGCAGGACCGAAGTCCATACATGTGTTGAGGTGCACTCGAATGAGTGACTGGTTGGCCGGGATCCGACGGTATGTATGGACTTCGGTCCTGCGTTCATAGACATCTATGACGTAGTGCAGAGGGCGGCCACTAGAGGGAACCCAAGAGATGGAGCTTAATCTGAGACGATTCTAACCGGTGTCGGGGTTGTATCCGGCGTGGCTTAGTGGATAAAGCATCAGCACGTAGAGCTGAAAACCCGGGTTCAAATCCCGGCCCGGAGAGAATTTTTCTCCGTTCCATCACTCTTTCATCATATGATGACGCAGAATATCTGCATGGAAATATCATATGTACTTCGGTACATAAAAAATATATATATTATATTAATGATATTAAATTATTCTGACAGCCACGTGAGATTCGATCTCACGACCGGCAGAAGAAGGGCCAGGTCGGCCGTAGTTCGGCGCGGAAGTTGCGCGCGCATCTGCTTCCTGTGGCATGTGCTATGACGTAGAGAGAAGAGGAGAAGAGAGAGAGCGACCTCGGCAGAGAGGGGAGAAATCCAGAAAATTCGAGAGTGCCATCTCTGGACATCCGTGGAAATTTCTAGTATCGTACATTCTCGTAGCTATGATTTGGTTATAAATTACGACACACGAGTGAACTCGAGCAGTTGTTGTAATCATTGGACAGCAAGCCAGCCAGTCTTGTGTAGCAGTGAAGCCAGCTTCGAGACCGGAGTTCGACTTGAGTGTGTCCGCAGCTGTGTGAGCATCCGAAGCCCTGAGTTCCGAGTGCAGTGGACCGCAGTTGGGGGACCTGAGTTCGAAGTTCAGTGTACTATCTCTGAAGGTCTGGGGTTTGAGATACTGTGAACTCGAGTGACTGAGCTAGAAGAACTAGCCAAGGCAAACGAACTGTGAACTGAGAACTGACAGTTCTGATTTGTAAATAGTGCTCTGTGAACATTAGTTAAGATTAACAGTTCATTGTTGTTCTCAATAATCCAAGTAAATTGTCATTGTCGTCTGTGGAGTGCAATAACGAATACTGTGTTACTGTGTGGAGTGCAAATCCATTGTTGACTGGAGTAGAATTAAATTGTAGAAAGTGATTATTGTTGGTGTGAGAATAAAATTAAATTATTGTTTTGTATTAAAAAAGCTACATTATGCATAAATTCAAAACATCCCTGACGGCTTCAGAATTGTTTTTGCTTTTAAACATTTTCTGTGAAGGGCTGATAAAGAAAACTGCGCATGGATTTTTAAATTTTAGAATTCGTTCATGAGATAAAAATTCTCTCAATTTTTGGTTGATAATTTTTTTTTACTTTTTAAAAATTAAAAATTCATATCATGAAAAGTTTTCAGTGAAGAGCGGATTCCTTGCACAGCTTTGTGTATCGGAGTATGCTGACTATTCTTGTAAAGTTTAATGCAAATCGGAGCAAATGGAAACCGGTAGAAACTTTATTATTAACCAAAAACGTAGTTTTGAGAACACTTCAGTCTTAGTGGGTGTGGTAGATTTAAAAGAGCGGCACGTAGCATTTTAAAAATGATCACCAGACCTTTAAAAGTAGTATATTAACGGTTGTTCTGTATGGTTGTGAAACTTGAACTCTCACTTTGAGAGAGGAACATAGCTTAAGAGTGTTTGAGAATAAGGTTCTTAGGAAAATATTTGGGGCTAAGAGGGATGAAGTTACAGGAGAATGGAGAAAGTTACACAACGCAGAACTGCACGCATTGTATTCTTCACCTGACATAATTAGGAACATTAAATCCAGACGTTTGAGATGGGCAGGGCATATAGCACGTATGGGCGAATCCAGAAATGCATATAGAGTGTTAGTTGGGAGGCTGTAGGGAAGTAAACCTTGAGAGACCGAGAAAATATAATCTATCAAATAATACACCGAAATCTCTAATACAATCTTTTCTGTTAATTAATATATTATTTAGATGATAGTTATATTTTAGTGTACAGGTTTTTTCATGAAAATGAGTATTACGAAAGTTTCGAATTCATTGTTCATCATCCCGTTATCAACTGATTAAGTAGCAATTGAATTAATGTCATCTTGAAGAAATTGACAGTCGGGATTACTTTTGATTTTACGAAAAATTTTAATATCATCAGCGAATAATAAAACTTATTCTTTTACAGATGTTATCAATGAAGATTAAAAATAGGAGAGATTCCAAAGTTGAGCCCTGGGGCACACCACAAATAATATTGAATTGATCACAGAGAGTATTCAGCAGTCGTACATATGATTGTCTATCACGTAAATAACCCAGTTTACGTAACTCACCGATAATCCTATATTATCTAATTTAGACAATAGAATACCGTGTCGAACTACATCAAACGCTTTACTGAAATGAAAGTATATTGTATCTGTTTGATCCTGGGATTCAACAACTGTTACCATCTGGTTCAAGTAATAATAATAATAATAATAATAATAATAATAATAATAATAATAATAATAATAGTAATGTATGTATGTATGTATTTATTCACACTGCAATGGGTATATACCCGGTGGCAGTGGTAACTAATTACACTCAATAATGACAATAATAAACTTATTAATTAAAAATACAGTTAATAATAATACTAATAATTAATACTAACAATAATAATAATAATAATAATAATAATAATAATGTATATATGTATGTATTTATTCACACTGCAATGGGTAGCCTATATACCCGGTGGCAGTGGTAACTAATTGCACTCAATAATGACAATAATAAACTTATTAATTAAAAATACAATCAATAATACTAATAATTAATACTAACAATAATAATAATAATAATAATAATAATAATAATAATAATAATAATAATGATAATAATAATAATAATAATAATAATAATAGGGAATATTCTAAATTAAATGAAGCACGATCACTTAAAATAATATATGAAATAAATCTAATTTGTATCTTAAATCTAAGTTCGAACTAAAACCCACGAGTATGATATGTTCATATCTGCACAAGTATCTTTCCACATTACACTCATTTCGCTGTCAACTCACTCACTGCAATGGAACTAGGACACATTTCACTGTTCAAATACTTTGCACTGCCACTATAAACTATAAAGCTTCACTGACAAGCACACTTCACTGACACAACATAATTCTTCACTGATACAACACTTCAATAACAAAATATCATTTACATCCTTTACATACTGTGTATAATTACCGTCTATTAGTAATAATAATAATACCATAAAAATAAAAAGGAAAACCTAAAAAATCCACCATAAGGAAGAAAACTTTGGCAAACTCCTTGCAAGTGGAGTTCGCGAACCACAGTTTGACAAACGCTGGTTTAGACAGTTCAACGAAAATGTGACAGGCTGCTCCATATGCATAAACGTACGCGGTTTCTGAACGATGGCAATTCCTTAGTCTTGCCGTGTGTTCCAAGAAAAACAAGGCAGTAAATAACCAGCAGGTTGTCTGGTAATGAATAAATCGCCACCGCACGGCGCTGCATGCCGTCGAACCGTAATCACAGTAATCGCCACACGCATCATTAGCCTGAGAGCCCAACATGCAAACAATCAACATACAAATTGTCGTCTGCAAATTACATGCCTGGTTATCCTGTTGTAGGGCAGGCACAGGAAAGACCTTGAATAAAACAGGTGTGTATGTGTGAACGCTGGTGCAGTGGGAAACGATCCCGGACACTGGAGGGGGCACAGTGATTTGAATGTGTTGTGGGTGTTCCCCCTCTAGTTGTTGGAAACTTCATTATTCTGAGGTACATTCTGCGATGGACAGGCCAGGCGTAATGAAAAAGCTGTATTGGACGGCTGGATTTATTATAACACGAAACTTTTCTACACGATCGTGTTTTTTTTTTTACAACTATTGTTGTTAGGAATTAAAATGTGTCTCAGTGAAGCGTACAGCAGAGTTCGTACAGGTCAGTTTCTGTCAGATGCGTTTCCAACTCACTGTGGGCTAAAGCAAGGAGATGCACTATCACCTTTACTTTTTAACTTTGCTCTAGAGTATGCCATTAGGAAAGTTCAGGATAACAGAGAGGGTTTGGAATTGAACGGGTTACATCAGCTGCTTGTCTATGCGGATGACGTGAATATGTTAGGAGAAAATCCACAGACGATTGGGGAAAACACGGGAATTTTACTGGAAGCAAGTAAAGAGATAGGTTTGGAAGTAAATCCCGAAACGACAAAGTATATGATTATGTCTCGTGACGAGAATATTGTACGAAATGGAAATATAAAAATTAGAAATTTATCTTTTGAAGAGGTGGAGAAGTTCAAATATCTTGGAGCAACAGTAACAAATATAAATGATACTCGGGAGGAAATTAAACACAGAATAAATATGGGAAATGCGTGTTATTATTCGGTTGAGAAGCTCTTATCATCCAGTCTGCTGTCCAAAAATCTGGAAGTCAGAATTTATAAAACAGTTATATTACCGGTTGTTCTGTATGGTTGTGAAACTTGGACTCTCACTCTGAGAGAGGAACATAGGTTAATGGTGTTTGAGAATAAGGTGCTTAGGAAAATATTTGAGGCTAAGCGGGATGAAGTTACAGGAGAATGGAGGAAGTTACACAACACAGAACTGCACGCATTGTATTCTTCACCCGACATAATTAGGAACATTAAATCCAGACGTTTGAGATGGGCAGGGCATGTAGCACGTATGGGAGAATCCAGAAATGTATATAGAGTGTTAGTTGGGAGACCGGAGGGAAAAATACCTTTAGGGAAGCCGAGACGTAGATGGGAGGATAATATTAAAATGGATTTAAGGGAGGTGGGGTATGATGATAGAGACTGGATTAATCTTGCACAGGATAGGGACCGATGGCGGGCTTATGTGAGGGCGGCAATGAACCTTCGGGTTCCTTAAAAGCCATTTGTAAGTAAGTAAATAAGTAAATAAACGGTGTATCAATAATCAAATCAGAATTTTCAACATTGTCGGTAATTACCAAGATTATAAAGATAAGAATGAAATGTTTCGATATCGTAGAGCGATATGATGCGATTTAAAAATATATAGTGACTCTCAAGATGAACAACAGATGTATTTTTTCTATTACATATGTAATAATATGTATAGCATAATTGAAATGACAAATTCCTCGGCACTTTCCTTGCAGTTTTCCTTGTCGGACAGTTTATGGCATGGACGAATTTTCTATGTGGACATTTCTAAACGTTGGACATTTTCGTAGAGAGAACCTATTGCTCAGTGGACCATATCTCACTTAACCCTTAGCAACTATGACTATAGTGCTTCTATATAAAACAAATGTACAGAACGTGTCACGAGAAAGTATGTTATTTTTACGACACGTTGTTTTTAAAGCTTCTTTGGATGTGGTGCAGCACTGCATCACCCTGTATATGGAAGTGACAGTCTCAACTGGATGGAGAGTACTAAGATAACATTGCAATCTGTATGTGGCATAGCAACGGAGCAGAACTTCCCGGTCCGGGCAGCCAAATTTGGTTAAGTAGGTTCTTTCCTGGATCCCAGCCACTTCCATTCCACCGCTCTCTACAACAACAAAAACTCCACGAGCCAGCCTGGCTGAACAGCTTGTCCCCTTCTCTCGCATTGTCTTGCGTTTCATTTGCTTCGTCCAAGTAGCCGTGCGGTCGTGATCAATTTCGTGACCGACGGAAACTGTCGTTGGACATGAATGACCGTGACACTGACTGTGGCATCTATACGTAGGGAAACCGTCTTCTGGCCTGGTTTGTCCTTTACTCCCTCACATTTTAAACAACTACCCCGGTGTTTTATAGCTAGATCTGTTTCTGAAATCTATTTGTATTCCACTGCATTGTCGGTTGCGCTGAATCTTTGGTTACACGAAGCCAGGTCATAAGTTCGCATCCAGGTTCTTTGTTACTATGATATGCAGTTCTGTTTTAGAATCAACCCCTTTCAAACACCAAATTCACTCGCCCCACAAAACCAAACCCCTTGATAGAGTAGCAACATATAAGACCATATTTTGCATTCTAATAAAATAATACGAAAACAGAAAGTACGGTATTTTCTGTGTCTGTCTATAAATCATAATACAGGATTTGTACTTACAGAGTTTTTCAAAACTAACGCATAATTACAATTAAAACTGAATAAGGGGTTTTAGGACAAAATCTCAGATACGTCAAACCTTGTATTTAGAAAGAAAAATTATTGTGGAAGCTAAATATTATTGCGACTATTTTTGTGCAAGCTTTGACATCATCAAGAACAATTTGAGGGCCCAAATTTGAAAAAAAAAAAAAAATACTCAATGCAGGATTGTACTAAAACCGATATATCTAAACCGTTTTTAAAGATAGATTCAAACACTTTTTTGCAATATATTTGTAAAAGCATGTTCTACAAACTGTCTGTAACAGAATTTTGATATTATTCCCTACGTTTGTAAAATAAACAATTAAAATTTAATAACAATTTTCTGATTTCCTTTCTTGCAAACAAACGGACGTATTTTTTAAATGAAATCAATTAACAAAATTCTGCTACAGAGAAAAGTTTCCTAATAGTCTAAAGAATGTGTGCTCTAAATTTCATGCATGTATCTTTAATAGTTAAAAAATTATATCCATTTTTTCTGGCAATGTAGCAAAAAAAAAAAAAAAAGAAGTTACTGGAAACCGATAAAAGTGGGCGTGTGGTTTAAAAATCATAGCGCAGGAAGTTTAAAAATCACGTCTCAACATCCGATAAGGGCACAAATACCCACAAAATGTTATGCAATGCATTCCACACATATCAAAGATTTTTTTAATTTAATTTACCGGAAACAACAATAAAAGTGGGCGAGTGATTTAAAAATCCATAACGCAGGAAGTTTAAAAATGGCGACTCAACATGCGATAAGGGCACAAATACCCACAAAATGTTATGCAATGCATTCCACATATATCAAAGGGTATTTTAAAGATACAAATTTTCTTAAAATTAATTTACCGGAAACAACAATAAAATTGGGCGAGTAATTTAAAAATCCATAACGCAGGAAGTTTAAAAATGGCAACTCAGCATCCGATAAGGGCACAAATACCCACAAAATGTTATGCAATGCATTCCACATATATCAAAGGGTATTTTAAAGAAACAAATTTTCTTAAAATTAATTTACCGGAAACAACAATAAAATTGGGCGAGTGATTTAAAAATCCATAACGCAGGAAGTTTAAAAATGGCGACTCAACATCCGAAGTTTACAAAATGGCGATGTATTCCACATATATCAAACATTTTAAAGAAACAAACTTAAAATTAATTTCCGAAACAACAATAAAATTGGGCGAGGATTTAAAAATCCATAACAGGAAGTTTAAAAAATCAACATCCGATAACAAAATACCCACAAAATGTTATGCAATGCATTCCACATATATCAAAGGGTATTTTAAAGAAACAAATTTTCTTAAAATTAATTTACCGGAAACAACAATAAAATTGGGCGAGTAATTTAAAAATCCATAACGCAGGAAGTTTAAAAATGGCGACTCAACATCCGATAAGGGCACAAATACCCACAAAATGTTATGCGATGTATTCCACATATATCAAAGGGTATTTTAAAGAAACAAATTTTCTTAAAATTAATTTACCGGAAACAACAATAAAATTGGGCGAGTGATTTAAAAATCCATAACGCTGGAAGTTTAAAAATGGCGACAACATCCGATAAGGGCACAAATACCCACAAAATGTTATGCGATGTATTCCACATATATCAAAGGGTATTTTATTTTAAAGAAACAAAATTTTCTTAAAATTAATTTATTTTCCGGAAACAACAATAAAAGTGGGCGAGTGATTTAAAAATCCATAACGCAGGAAGTTTAAAAATGGCGACTCAACATCCGATAAGGGCACAAATACCAACAAAATGTTATGCGATGTATTCCACACATATCAAAGGGTATTTTAAAGAAACAAATTTTCTTAAAATTAATTTACTGGAAACAACAATAAAAGTGGGCGAGTAATTTAAAAATCCATAACGCAGGAAGTTTAAAAATGGCGACTCAACATCCGATAAGGGCACAAATACCAACAAAATGTTATGCGATGTATTCCACATATATCAAAGTGTATTTTAAAGAAACAAATTTTCTTAAAATTAATTTACCGGAAACAACAATAAAATTGGGCGAGTGATTTAAAAATCCATAACGCAGGAAGTTTAAAAATGGCGACTCAACATCCGATAAGGGCACAAATACCAACAAAATGTTATGCGATGTATTCCACATATATCAAAGGGTATTTTAAAGAAACAAATTTTCTTAAAATTAATTTACCGGAAACAACAATAAAAGCGGGCGAGTGATTAAAAAACCCATAGCGCAGGAAGTTTAAAAATGGCGACTCAACATCCGATAAGGGCACAAATACCCACAAAATGTTATGCTATGCATTCCACACATATCACAGAGTATTTTAAAGATTTTTTTTTTCTTTTTTGAAGATTTACTCATTTTTTCACCAAAAAATACCATCCTCTTCCCTTAAGGGAAGAAGTTGAACTAGCGCAGTATGTGATCAAATCCAGACTGCAACTGAGACGCGAGGCAGACTCCCCTAGTGTCCTGTTGATCATGCACCGTTCTTAATGCACTGCGCCGTGAAATATGCTGCTACACCCACGACTATTAAGTACGTAGTTTATATCGATAATTGACCGCCTGTAACGGAGCTGAGAGACAGGTAATCGATTAGAGGAAGCATGAATGACCCCGGGTGGGAAGTTCACATAGTTGTACACCGCCAAGTGGGCGGCTTGCACCGCTGAACAATACCCCCGCCCCGCGGTGTGAAGACCCCGGCTCGGGTCTTGATTTACTTCACTAGCCAGTCTAGCCACTCGCCGTTCATTGGGAGTGATGATACTAGTGCAGGAACTCAGGAAGTTCGCAGCTTCGTCCTGAGCTTAGTCGGGATCAGCTTACTTCATACCCCAAGGGTGAAACCTAACCATTTTTCTCCTCTTACTACATATACTAGTGAATTATAGTGATTTTCTAGCTCTCAAGTTGAATTTTCTTTTACCAACTTCGTTTCGAATTTCGGGTACTGGAAAATACTGCAACTGGTAGTTATTTTCTAACTGTTATGTTGGCACCAATAATTTCGGTTTGCAGTTTAGAAAACTGATGAAAATGAAAGTAAGGAAATACATTTTTAGGTTAGGGCTCCATGAATCGTAAACTCTTTAGCCAAAGCTATAAATTTTAATATTAGATCATACTAGTCCTAATGACTAAAGTAATATGCCAGACGTCCAGGAGGAAAATGTATTATTTCATAAATTTAGGAAACGCCTTGCAACATAAAGATGAGATGTGGTAAATAAGCAAGACATTGTTAATGTTAATACATTATTATTATTATTATTATTATTATTATTATTATTATTATTATTATTATTATTATTATTTCAGTACGTAGCATTGTGATTTTACCCTCTTTGGTGATTTCTGGTATTAGTTGGCAACACTGAAGAGATGACCAAATTAGACTTTTAGGAACTGCACTTCCGTGATCCTCACTATAGGCATGGAAATCGACCAGTAAAATGTTTGGGTTTTGTATAAACTGATTGATGGTCGTAATACTTTCACTTTGAATTCTTCTACATCTTTTTCTTTTCCTCTTCTTTATACAACAGTCTTCTTTTGTTTCGCTCATTTATTTCTCTTCTCTCTTGTAACGCGGAACGTAACGCTATCATTATTTCGGGCTATTAGGAAGTTTGGCAACCCTTTTACAGTGACTAAGGGACGGAATGCAGCTCGTGTGTATTCGTAGATGAACCGGCGATGCTCAGGGTTACCATCCGTCCGGCAAAAGGAGGATATGTCCTCATTTTTAATCACTTTATTCCGTCCGGCAGAAATTTAAAAAAGAAATTGAAATGTCCGGCATTTCGCATTTCAACTATAGTCGCGACGCTGTTATTCCCGGCGTGACTCCTCCTCTTTGCTTACGTCTTAGGAAGTCAAGGCTCTATAAAGTCTAGGTAAGTAGTATCGTTCGCCATTTTTGTTCTTTCGTTGCCGAGCTACCATACGAGGAATCTATTTGCCACACCGTTAAACATTATCATGTCGTAGCTTCTATGATAATAAATCAAACGCACTGTCATTCAGCAAATAATTGAGCGGCAAATAACGTCCTCGTGTCCTTTCTGCGAACGCCAACGAAAGAGCCAAAATGGCGGGCGATTATAGTATTTATCGAGCCTTAAGAAATGAATAACGTCTTCATAAGCGAATCACAAGACGCACACGTTTAAATGTAGCCGACCTGCAACGCGATTGGCTGCCGGAAATTAGAGCGACGGGACTATAGAATTAATATGAATATTGAATAATGTGCGATATTATGCATAGAATATCTAAACAAATGGTGAAAACCTATGAAAGAATTTATCTGCTTTCAATGGTTGAAGCTGGAACACATAAAAAACATAAAATATGATGACCTATTGACATGCATTGAATTCTTACATTAAAAAAAACGTCACTATTCATGATTCTAAGCTATGTCATTAATTTTATTCTGCAATGTGCAAAGATATGCCAATGAAGTTAATTTGGACAAAGATTTAAGTTCAGATAAACAATGATGCAAATTCTTCAGTCCAATGGTTCTGCGAGCACTGGTACTTTCTCAGAACTCGTAAAAATATGTCAATTCTATTTATTTACCCCCAGTCACAATGGAAGTGCTGAGAGGATATTTCCCCAATATCTGCTCAATTGACAAAGGAACGAAATCGCATGCTAACGGAGACAGTCAGAGATATCATCATGGTGAAATATAATTTCAAGGACATGTTCTGTGAACAGTTCCATAGTTATTTGTTACAAGATAGAAGTTTGTCTCTTCAGAGTCTTCTGCACAAAGTGGGCTCCACCAATAAGTAGGGTACTGATCCAGCAAGTAGTGAGAAAACTAAGGTGGGCCATTGTTTTTATCTTTAATTTTGTCCATACCTATTTTTAAAAAGTCCTCCTTTTTCAGCAATGTCCTCTTATTTTAGATTCCATGTTCTCCTATAGAATTTCTTCTCATGGTAAACCTAGCGATACGCTGTTGCCAAACTTCGTAGACTTTCAACCTAATTTTCTAATTAACCTTGTACTTAATTAAAATCCGTGACACTACGGCCCTTTAAGGGCACACATCGACAATTTATAATGTTATATTAATTTTTATGCTCGACCATGCCGAAATGTACTAATTATACATCTGGTAGCAGTCCTTTAATGCATGTCATTAAAGTACACCTACTCATTAAAGTACAGGTCTTCAGCCAATGATAACTCAGCTTACATGTGTTCAGCCAATGACAAGTCAGCTTTGTACTGTTATAAAACCGCAAGTATCGATTATTCTCGGATATGCAATCGAAAGAGAATTAGCGAAAAGTCGCGGAGGCTGGAAATCCAATACTGTCGCAGAAGGTTATGTTCTGTTACTGTAATAATTAGCGTTAATTGTAAGTAATATTCAAATAAATTCAATTTGTCATCTCGTTTTTCAATGTCGAATTCAATAATCAAGGTTATAATATTATAATATTATCAAGTTTAACGGGACTACGTCAAGGTCAATGACATTATTGTTCCTTGGAAAAAATCAATACTTTCGCGTCTGCGCACATCTCACAATTCACGACCTAGAATAAGGTCACTTCCGATCTTGTCAGATACAAATAAAATGTATACATCTGAATACCGGTAATTTCAAGTTAGAAATATGGTCGAGCATAAAAAGTCGTATGAAACTCGCCTATAATGGTAATTAAGAAGCTCGTATGAAAATTATGAAACTCGCTTGCGCTCGTTTCATAAATATCCATACTCGATTCTTAATTACTATCATTACAGGCTCGTTGCATAATGTACTATTTTGTTAATATCTTAATTGGAATATATGAGAAGTAATTTATAGAATTACATAATATAAATAATAATGCCTTAAATAATGCATGAGTTACAAATGAAAAAAGCTAAATTAGAAAAACCCATAGCCGGCTGCTGGCCTCACGCGTAGATGCCGAAGCAGAGGTGGACGATCATATGTACTTAATTACAAAACATATATACTTGCTTACAAATGACATTTACAGATTCCGTAGGTTTATTGCTGCCCTCACATAAGCTCGCCATCCGTTCTTGTCCCGAGGAAGATTAATCCAGTCCCTAGCATCATATCCGGCTCCCCAAAGGTCTTTTTCCCTCCGGCCTCCCAGCTAACACTCTATATGCATTTCTGGATTCGCCCATACGTGCTACATGCCCTGCCCATCTCAAAAGTCTGGATTTAACGTTCCTAATTATGTCAGGTGAAGAATACAATGCGTCCATCTCTGTGTTGTGTAACTTTCTCCATTCTCCTGTAACTTCATCCCTCTTAGCCCCAAATATTTTCCTAAGCATCTTATTCGCAAACACCCTTAATCTCTGTTCCTCTCTCAAAGTGAGAGTTCAAGTTTCACAATCATAAAGAACAACCGGTAATATAACTGTTTTATAAATTCTAACTGATAATAATAATAATAATAATAATAATAATAATAATAATAATAATAATAATAATAAGGTGAAGGTAAAAGGGTATCCCCGTAACATGCCATGAAGGCACTTGGGGGCATGGAGGTAGAGCCCCATGCTTTCCATGACCTCGGCACTAGAATGAGGTGGTGTGGTCGGCACCACGCTCTGACCGCCTTTTACCCCGGGAAAGACCCGGTACTCAATTTTATAGGAGGCTGAGTGAACCTCGGGACCGTTCTGAAAGTTTGGCAACGAGAAAAAATCCTGTCGCCACCTGGGATCGCACGCCGGACCTTCCAGTCCGTAGCCAGCTGCTCTACCAACTGAGCTACCCGGCCGCCCAATAATAATAATAATAATAATAATAATAATAATAATAATAATAATAATAATAATAATAGTCGTCCTCGGTAAGGCAGTTGGTATAGCGCTGGCCTTCTATGCTCGAGGTTGCGGATTCGATCCCAGCCGAGGTCGATGGCATTTAAATATGTTTAAATGCTACAGGCTCATGTCAGTAGATTTACTGGCATGTAAAAGAACTCCGTGGGACAAAAATTCCGGCACACCGGCGACGCTGATATATCCTCTGCAGTTGCGAGCGTCGTTAAATAAACCGTAATTTAAATTTTAAATAATAGACTAATAGTAGTAGCAGTAATAATAATAATAATAATAATAATAATAATAATAATAATAATAATAATAATAATAATAATAATGTGAGTCTTCCAGCTATATGGCTGGTTGTGGCACTTTCCTACCACGCTCAACATCGCCTTAATATTGCAACGAGGTTTAGCATCCCTTGAAAAGCGGTTCCTCTTCATTTCTTGTCCATGTAGACAACATTTCAGTTTATTCTCGAGCTCTGCCTGCATTTCTTTCTCTCGTTTCGCGTTCCTTATTTGCATAGGTCCACATACCTTGAACTGCCAGATTATAATCTGCACTCACTAAACATGTAGTTCCCAGTGGCAAAAGTAGGAAATCTTGTAACGGAAGCTATGAAAGCTTTCTCTGCAGTCATGAGGATGCTGCAGTACATTGTCTGATAGCTCCGGCGGGCGTCACTGCCTCATGGACGTCCGCTGTGTTTTAGAGGGCATTGACAGAGTTCTTAATTGATTAATGAACTGTTTAGCGATTGTCACTTTTGTGAACCAGTTTGAACAGGCGTGGGTAGACATATATAGTCAATATATTATATTGAATAAGCAGTCGCGGACAGCCGATGAGGGGTGGTCCTCCAGCTTGGGGGCTGGGCGAAGGCTAACAACCCATCACCATAAAAACAGCATGTTACGAAACCTTCAAATAAGCCTACATCAGCTGCTTGTCTATGCGGATGACGTGAATATGTTAGGAGAAAATCCACAAACTATTAGGAAAAACACGGGAATTTTACTGGAAGCAAGTAAAGAGATAGGTTTGGAAGTAAATCCCGAAAGACAAAGTATATGATTATGACTCGTGACGGGAATATTGTACGAAATGGAAATATAAAAATTGGAAATTTATCCTTTGAAGAGGTGGAAAAATTCAAATACCTGGGAGCAACAGTAACAAATATAAATGATACTTGGGAGGAAATTAAACACAGAATAAATATGGGAAATGCCTGTTATTATTCGGTTGAGAAGCTTTTATCATCCAGTCTGCTGTCAAAAGATCTGAAAGTTAAAATTTATAAAACAGTTATATTACCGGTTGTTCTGTATGGTTGTGAAACTTGGACTCTCACTTTGAGAGAGGAACATAGGTTAAGGGTGTTTAAGAATAAGGTGCTTAGGAAAATATTTGGGGCTAAGAGGGATGAATTTACAGGATAATGGACAAAGTTACACAACACAGAACTGCACGCATTGTATTCTTCACCTGACATAATTAGGAACATTAAATCCAGACGTTTGAGATGGGTAGGGCATGTAGCACGTATGGGCGAATCCAGAAATGCAAATAGAGTGTTAGTTGGGAGACCTGAGGGAAAAAGACCTTTGGGGAGGCCGAGACGTAGATGGAAGGATAATATTAAAATGTATTTGAGGGAGGTGGGATATGATGGTAGAGACTGGATTAACCTTGCTCAGGATAGGGACCAATGGCGGGCTTATGTGAGGGCGGCAATGAACATCCGGGTTCCTTAAAAGCCACTAAGTAAGTAAACAGCGTACGGTACATTACAGAACATAAATAAGATATATGGACTCTAACTTTTGTTAGATAAAAGTTTGGAAAAGTAACATGTGTGCTTCGTTTTAACTGCAAAATCAGTCATTATTTTTAGGTGAAGTTTATTATAAGTAATAGAATTACAATGGTGAACGGAAGAAAAGTTCGGGCCAGAAGAAGACAACATTAAAGTACATGGATCGTGTGCGGGGTCTAAGAGGAAAAGGGGGGGATAGGAAAGATTGGAAAATGTTGGATTTGCAGTGAAAGACCTGCCCTTGGGTAAAACACTATGCATAAATAAAAATGAATGGTAATAATAAATTTCATGTGAACTCCGCCGTGGTCTCTTGCAGCTTTCGTGCAGTGAGAGTTTCAAATTGTGCACTTTTGGAACACCCGAAATTCTATAATGTACTCCTAAATTCACACCCTGGGAAGAACGTAGTTCTGCGTCCAGAAATGGTCATATGTCGCTAATGATGTGAAAAGACGGCAAGAAATCTAAGTAGTAGGGCTAGGATTTTGATGACCTATAAATCATGAAAAAAATGTCCTAAAACAATGCATTTATGACCTAAAAATCTTAAAAAAATACCCTAAAAATTGTTCTTACATAATTGGCTTAGTAGGAAAAGAGGTTTTGTACTACTTAATATTTAGACTAGTAATTAAATTAAATTCTACGAGTAGTACCAACATTGAAGTTTATTTAATTTTACATAATTTTTTCTAAGTGGTACACTTTAATTATTTTACCTGATGTAATTTCCATGTAGCTCACCACAAGGCCACTCTTACCCGGAATTAGCAGGTATAGAGGAATCTATATTGAAGGGGTGGTTGGAGTGTACTACGTTAAAATGGCAATATTTGTGTAGAAAAACAGCGTATCTTGGTCGGTTAAGGCGCTTGCCTGCCGATCCGGAGTTTCACTCGGTCGCGGGTTCGATTCCCGCTTGGGCTGATTATCTGGTTGGGTTTTTTCCGAGGTTTTTCGAAACCGTAAGACAAATGTCAGGTAATCTATGGCGAATTCTCGGCCTCATCTCGCCAAGTATATCGCTATGACCAATTCCATCAACATTAAATAACCTCGTAGTTGATACAGCGTCGTTAAATAACCAAAAAAAAATGGGTATTAATGAACAAAATATGTAGACAAATATCAAAGGAAATAAACATTATTTTATATTAATAATGGGGATTTGTGGCCAAAATTAAATGAAAATGCCTCAAAAATGTCCGAATAAAATAAAAGATGCTCTTATGAGTTGAAACAGGCAAAAAATGCAAAAAAAAATGCCCTAACAAATATGTCTTAAAACATTCAGTTTATCACATAACATATAAATACTAAAGCAGATATGTTTCTGGCTTACTAGAAAAAAGATGCAATTTCAGCAAAATCCTAGCCCCAAGTATTGTATGGAAACTTTCAGCGTTTTCGCCCACCAGAAAGTTTCACAGGGTCCGTCCGGGATCGAATTCATATTCTTTTGGTATGAAATCGTCAGCTACACTGTTAGAAGCGTTGGACTTGAATTTGAAACTAATTGGAGCGCATTACAAAATCTCATCTCTCTTCAGTGATAATTCAACGCAAGCTGGTGTTCCCCAGCCTGTTTACGATTCCCGGCATGCACCTCGCCACATTTTAATGAGTAATGCGTCCGTGATATATATCAAGAGTCCGCTCTTGATGGGACTCATTAAAAAGCCCCTTGGAAATGTGAGAATCCTGTAATAGCACGAATCCACGAGGGTGAGACTCGATTAATGAGAATGACTCCGAGTACATTGGCTCCCGAAAGCAAAAACTGGACCTCATATTTTATAACGCCACTAAATCTTTTTTTCTTTCCTAATTTAGTGCTATTGATATATAACCTATAACGATCGGGAATTGCCATTGGAATTTCTCCAAGTCCCTTCTTCTCCACCCTCTCCCATTACGAGATTTACTACAACTTTTCCCCTTACAGGAATTGGAAACGACCGTGAAATTAACGGACCCAACTGTACACATGTTGTAGCTACGAAGTACTACGTTTGAAACGATTGCAAATAACTGAAGAGTTTTTTTTTTTTAAAGAACCATGGTCCAAAAAATTCAAATTTGAGATATTAAGCATACGGGCTACTCAAATCGACCGAAATAAGGAGAAAATTGACCTTGCAATTTTTAAATACAATGAAACCTTTTTTGTATGTAGAGAACTGTGATACAATGCTTTGTGCAAAGTTTGAGGCATCAGAACTTCATAGTGTTTAAATTTAAAATATTTAAATTTATCGTATTTTCATAAAATTAGCAAGTTTAAACTGTTGTGGCTCCGAAACCCTTTTACCCAATGATCAAAATCATTGTTTATTTTGATACTGAGAAATTAAAGTTTATATTGACATGTAAACAGTTTTTCTTACGTTTTATGGAAAATGGAGAAATTTAGATCATTCTTCATTAAGACGCCTTTGCCCACGAAAAAATATTTTTAAAATATATGATTATATTCCGCATTGAAAGTACAAATAAACACATATTTTTTACTGCTGGTATGTTGATAAGAAAGTATTGAAAATATCAAATAAAAAAAATAAATAGTACGCGCGTGAACTAACCAGCTGACTGTGAGGCGGGAGTTAGCCGAGACAAACAAGGCCAGGAGACAAACACGTGACGTTTCGTCTAGTAGCGCATAGCTGGGCTATCTTTATCACACGTTTTCATAAACACAGGAGTAAAATGTCGCCCTACGCTTGCTTATCTTCACCTCTCGGCCAGTGCGTGCGGTACTGCGCCGTTCAAGTCCAGGCGTGTGAAAATAATCTATTTAATACCCTCGAAACTTATTGCCGAGCCACTAAGCAAACAATGCCGAATCCCTCTTAATAATGCAAGGTTTTTTCTCAATATTTTTTTTACATTTTTACAAATGGGCAAAAAGCCTAAAAGTAAGTAAAATCAGATTATCTGTCTCTCTGTACACAACAGAAATAAGGATTACTTCTTAACATAACCTACCAAATGTCAGCTTCAAAATAAGCTCCCGTTCAATGTTCTGCAGTAAATGGTTCCAGAGTTCTGAGCGCTGAAAGAGGCTTGTTTTTATAAAATACGCTAAATTTGTCCCTCAGTAGTACGAAAACCGTTTGACTTTCGATATTATATTTTTGAAAATGCATTGTTCTCAGCACCTTGTATAAATAGGGAAAAAATTAGAGTATTTAAAAAATGCGAGATTTTTTACTGATCGATTTCATATAGAATAGCCCGTACAGACGTTTGTCACGTTTGCAAATAACTGAAGAGTTTTTTCTTAAAGAACCATTGTCCAAAAAATGCAAACACTACTACTACTACTACTACTACTACTACTACTACTACTACTACTACTACTACTACTACTGCTACTACTACTACTACTGCTACTACTGCTGCTACTGCTACTGCTGCTACTACTACCACTGCACTACTACTACACTGCTACTACTACCACTACACTACTACTACTGCTACTACTACCACTGCTACCACTGCACTACTGCTGCTGCTGCCACTGCCACTGCTGCTACCACTACCACTGCCACCACCACTACCACTGCCACTGCTACACCACTACTACTACTACCACTACCACTACTGCACTACTACCACCACTACTACCACTGCACCACTACTACCACTGCCTACTACTGCTGCCACTGCTACTGCTGCTACTACTACTACTGCCACTACCACTACTGCTGCTACCACTACCACTACTACCACCTACTACTACCACTACTGCTGCTACCACCACTGCTACTACTACTACTGCTGCCACTGCTGCTGCCACTGCTACTGCTGCTACTACCACTACTGCTACACTACTACTGCTACTACCACTGCTACTGCTACTGCTGCTGCTGCTACTACTGCTACTACTGCTGCCACTGCCACTGCTGCTGCCACTACTGCTGCTACTACTACTACTGCTACTACTACTACCACTGCTACTACTACTACTACTACTGCTGCTGCTACTGCTACTACTACTACTGCCACTGCTGCTGCCACTGCTACTGCTACTACTACTACTACACTGCTACTGCTGCACTACTACTACTGCTACTGTTACTGCTACTACTACTACTGCTACTACTACTACTACTACTACTACTGCTACTACTGCTGCTGCTGCTACTACTACTACTACTACTACTACTGCTACTACTACTACTGCTGCTGCTGCTGCTGCTGCTGCTGCTGCTACCACTACTACACACCGCCACTACTGCTACTACTACTACTGCTACTACTACTACTACTGCTACTACTACTACTGCTACTGCTACTGCTGCTGCTGCCACTGCTGCTGCCACTGCTACTACCACTGCCACTACTACTACTGCTACTACTACTACTACTGCTACTACTACTACTACTGCTACTGCTGTTGCCACTGCTACTACTGCTACTACTACTACTACTACTACTACTACTGCTACTACTGCTACTACTACTGCTACTACTACTACTACTGCTACTACTACTACTACTGCTACTGCTGCTACTGCTACTGCTACTACTGCTACTACTACTGCTACTACTACTACTACTACTACTACTACTGCCACTGCCACTACCACTGCCACTACCACTACCACTGCTACCTACACCACTGCTACACTACCACTGCTACTACCACTGCTACTACTACCACTGCCACACTACTACCACTGCTGCCACTGCTGCTGCACTGCTACTGCTACACTGCTACTACTGCTGCTACTGCTGCACTACCACTACTACTGCTGCCACTGCCACTGCTGCTGCTGCTACTACTACTACTACTACTACTACTGCTACTACTACTACTGCTACTGCTACTGCTGCTGCTGCTGCTACTGCTACTACTGCTACTACTACTACTACTGCTGCTGCTGCTACTACTACTACTACTACTGCTACTACTACTACTGCTGCTACTACTACTGCTACTACTACTACTGCTACTACTATTACTGCTACTACTACTACTACTGCTACTACTACTACTGCTACTACTACTACTACTACTACTACTACTACTGCTGCTGCTGCTGCTACTTTAATCATAATACATCATGGTGCAGAAGAAAAAATATATTTGAGTATTTTTATTTAATTTACATAATGACATTTCTCGTATTATGAGTTTCGTTGCTGGTGTAATAAAATGTAAAAGAAACTATCTGTTTAAATTCATGCACGTACTCGGCTCCAGGTGTTCCTTGACTTGGAGTCAGGATGTCCTTGACCTTTAACCACAAATTTGCCTGTGATGTAAGTTGCGTGGCATCTATTTTTGTAATAAAATAGCAGTACTGTCATGAGGAAAACATCAGGAAGTCTTAATGGAAACATACTTTTCTTACGTTTATATGTTATACATTTCTTTAAATTGTATTGTATTGTATTGTATTGTATTTATTAACATTCCATGGTATTCGTACATTGCTTTACAGCTAGAATATGGAACAAGTCAAAAAACTTATACTTACTTACTGGCTTTTAAGGAACCCGGAGGTTCATTGCCGCCCTCACATAAGCCCGCCATCGGTCCCTATCCTGAGGAAGATTAATGCAGTCTCTATCATCATATCTCACCTCCCTCAAATCCATTTTAATATTATCTTCCCATCTACGTCTCGGCCTCCCTAAAGTCTTTTTTCCCTTCGGCCTCCCAACTAACACTCTATATGCATTTCTGGATTCGCCCATACGTGCTACATGCCCTGCCCATCTCAAACGTCTGGATTTAACGTTCCTAATTATGTCGGGTGAAGGATACAATGCGTGCAGTTCTGCGTTGTGTAACTTTCTCCATTCTCCTGTAACTTCATCCCTCTTAGCCCCAAATATTTTCCTAAGCACCTTATTCTCAAACACCCTTAACCTCTGTTCCTCTCTCAAAGAGAGAGTCCAAGTTTCACAACCATAAAGAACAACCGGTAATATAACTGTTTTATAAATTCTAACTTTCAGATTTTTTGACATCAGACTGGATGATAAAAGTTTCTCAACCAAATAATAATAGGCGTTTCCCATATTTATTCTGTGTTTAATTTCTTCCCGAGTATCATTTATATTTGTTACTGTTGCTCCCAGATATTTGAATTTCTTCACTCCTTCAAAAGATAAATTTCCAACTTTTATATTTCCATTTCGTACAATATTCTCGTCACGAGACATAATCATATACTTTATCTTTTCGGGATTTACTTCCAAACCTATCGCTTTACTTGCTTCAAGTAAAATTTTCGTGTTTTCCCTAATCGTTTGTGGATTTTCTCCTAACATATTCACGTCATCCGCATAGACAAGCAGCTGATGTAACCCGTTCAATTCCAAATCCTCTCTGTTATCTAGGACTTTCCTAATGGCATACTCTAGAGCAAAGTTAAAAAGTAAAGGAGATAGTGCATCTCCTTGCTTCAGCCCACAGCAAAAAACTTAATACTATTATAAAGTCTTAATTTATAGTCACAGTCTAGATGAAATATATACAGAAGAGATTTACAATATAGTCTACTAGTACAACACATAGTTTTAGTTTCAATTTCATGAAGTGTTATTGAATGTCATGAATTCACCTACAGAATAGAAGGCGTGAGAAATTAGGTACTTCTTTAATTTGGCCCTAAATAATGTTATGTTTTGAGTTTCATTTTTTATATCGATAGGGAGGCTATTAAAAATTTTTACTGCCATATAACGCACTCCTTTTTGATAGCACGATAGACTTGCCGATGGAGTATGAAAGTCATTTTTTGACGTGTATTTATGCTATGAACTGTTGAATTAGTTACAAAGTTTTCACGATTACATACGAGGAAGATTATTAATGAAAAGATATACTGACAAGCCATGGGCATTATTTGTAGTTTTTTGAAAATAGTCCCACACGATTCCCTAGATTTGGCACCTACTATTATTCTAATTACTCTTTTTGTAATAGAAATATACTGTTACTATCTGTGGAATTTCCCCAGAATATTATTCCAAAACTCATTACCGAGTGGAAGTATGCAAAGTATATTGTTTTTAAGGTATTGATATTTACTATCTTTTGCATAGATCTAATAGCAAAACAAGCTGAATTTAGTTTGGGGTAATTTCTTTAATATGATTTTTCCAATTTAACACATTATCGATTTTTAAGCCAAGAATTAGTCTTACGCCTAAATTAATTTATTCCGCTAAATGGAAATCCATCTTTATATATAACTTACCGGTAGGTTATTAGATCATTCATTCGTAGTTTTCTGCCCAAGAGCAGGTCTTTCGCTGCAAACTCAGCACTGTAAAATCTTAACTATTTTCTGCTTTCCTCTTTGTCATATCTTAATATCGTCTGTCATTTGATATCATCTTCTGCCCCGAACTCTTCACCCGATCACCATTCCTTTCAGTGCATTCTTCAGTAGGCAGTTTCTTCTCAGTCAGTGACCCAACTAATTGCTTTTTGTCTTCCTGATCAGTTTCAGCATTATTCTTTCTTCATCCACTCTTTCCAACACAGCTTCATTTCTTATTTTGTTTGTCCATTTCACACGTCCCATTCTTCTCTGTTCTTCAAATGTTTCTAGTCGTTTCTCTTCATTTCGTCGTAATGTTTCTGCCCCCACACTCCACAAAAAGCACTTCACCAGTCTCTTCCTTGGTTATTTTTCCATAGGCCCGCAGAAGATGCTCCTTGTTTTTAGGTCATCATACAGCAATTCAAAAGTCAATTCGCAAGAGTATGGGTTAACAAACGAAGGCAAAAATGAGATTATCACATATGGGGAATGACAGAAGATACAGTTCCTTGCTGAAATACGAATAGTTATGGACAGTCCGGTAGCAAAAAAAAAAAAAAAGGATGGACTCACACTGAAAAACAAGCACAGTGCCTACATATAAGGCAAAGGAGAAAATTAGGCAGCAATTCAAAAGCGCATATCCCGGCTTTTTCTTGTCTTGATACCATCCTTAGTATTGTCAACAAAATGTGAAAAAAAAATATATATTTTCTTTTTATTCGGTTATTAGAAATACAATTAAAGTAATACGCCGGAACTTGGGAATAAGACGGCCACATTGCAAGAACTAATGAGATATTTCTAGGTTTAATATGGAATGGATCCATTCGATTTGCTGCAGTACCATACGGACACAATTATGCCCTGCCTCCGAATTTTGACCTACCGCTTGTGCCCATACAGAAACAGAGAGAGAAATTTTTTCTCTATTAATAATAATAATAATAATAATAATAATAATAATAATAATAATGTTTTATTTTCGCTGGCAGAGTTAAGACCATAAGGCCTTCTCTTCCACTCAACCAGCCTTAATCAATACAATACATATTTAAATTACGAATATTTACACTACACTTAAAAGGTTCTCCAGCAATATTCTTTAGTTACGTTTTAAGGACTAGTAGACTACATATTTATTTAAATTTAAATAAACCTATAAGGTAAAGTAGTAACTTAATTTATGAGCTAATTTAATTCAATCAATTATAATTAATTTGAGATTTGAGATACCGGTAACTAGTAAAATGAGAGGAGAAGTGTTATTTCGATTCATCAATTTTTTGTATTTGTGGTCCTCTTCTTCCCAAGGTGCGATATGTCTATTTATAAACAATAGAAAGCGTTTCTTAGTTACAGTATATATATATATATATATATATATATATATATATATATATATATATATATAATTTGAACTGGTAATGGAAATTACGGGAAAACGGCTGACCGGGTTTTAGTGAATGACCCCTCATTTTGAAGCTTCGCATCCAAGGATTTTCAGAAAAATAGTAACTTTCAGTGAAGCGTTAGTTTTCCTACATAATTTTCCTATTTTCCAGAATCCATCTTTCGTCATTTTTGAGAACTAATTGCATTTCAGAATAAAACAAAACACATACTACAATAAACAATAGGTTATTACACGAAGACCATGATCTGCAGGATTGCTGACATATTTAGAGTTCAAACTCAATTGGTTATTAAAACTTCAAGACTTACTAAAATAATTTACAGGTCTGATTCTGCGATGTGTAATTTTCTGAGTACAGCTGTGTATTGGATATTAAAATCTACAAAACGTGAGGTGGTTTCAAGACATTATTACCATTAGTAATTAAATATTATTTTAGTTAATGCCATGATGTTAATATATATATATATATATAACTAAAAAAACTTGCGTAAAATAATAATATTGTTATTAAAAATCAAATATTTTTATAGTTGTTAATTAAGTGGGGTTGGATCTTTTTCACATAGGCCTACTTAACGGCGGTGTGGTGTAGATACTTATATGCGTCATTCTCTTCAGTATTGGCTCGAGAGAGCGCAAATACAGTTCCTAAGGAAATACGGTATTATTTACTGATAAAATAAGAGGCCTACAAAATTATGTAGTCTCCCGATCATTTCAGCAAGATCTCTTGGCAGGATAAAATGATTTTACCCTATATATTTCAAGCTCTACATGCAGCAGCAGCTATACCAAGATGCTATGTCTATTGTTCGAAAGCATAGCAAACCTGACTTTTTTTTTAACTTTCACCTACAATCCACAGTGACCTGAAATAGCTATTGCTTTACTCCCACATGAAATCCCACTGATTGTCCTGACATTGTTACTTGCGTTTTCTCGTTGAAACTCAAAAACTGAAGGTGGATAGGTTCAAGAAAAAGTATTTGGCATAAAAAACCATTAAGAGGAGTATGTTTCATTATTATGGAAGCAAGTAACTTTGAAAATGTCTGGAATTTTTCATTGAAAATAAATCTGAAAAATTTTTATTTGAACGCCTAATGAACTTAGTTTGCTGCACAAGCCACTAGTTTAGATATATTTCTGTTGTTTTGTATACGTTAGATAATAAGTAAATAACTTATTTTAGTTATATTACAAAGAGGGGAATATCCGCTAAGAAGACGTCTATATACCCAATGTTATTTTATAAACTCCGAACTCTCTGTACCATCGGCAGTATTATGTTGGTCACCCTGTAATGCCGCAATTTCATTTTCTTAGGCTTGCAGTCATTAAAACGTGGCCTTGCATCTGGTGACGTTATGAATCACAAGAAGTAGATGACGTAGTTAAACATTCTTTGCTACAAACGATTTGCCTTCTAAACTTTAAACGAGTAAATATCTTTGCATTATTTCATAACTCAGCTTCGTTAAATTTCCGCCAGCAAATAACACGACAGAAAAGGGTACATATACCTACGCTTTTCTTCTTTTCTTTTCGTTGCTTAGAAACATTAGGAATTTGTTATCGTTTATTTCGGGTTTCACAAACCTGCCTGTAACTTTTTTCCTGTAGTCCAAAGCTGCTTTGACGTTAGTATTTTTTTTCTTGCATTGTTTGAGTACTGGATCCATTTGTATCGAAATTCTTAAATGTTCTCAGCTACTGTTTGCATTTTGATTAATTTTTATAATACGTATTTGAATTTGCTATATGATGTCTTCATATAGAATAACATTTTAATATTCAGGGGAATTCATTGTAATTGTTAAGATTTCTTTGTAAACTCTTAGGAAAATGACCTTTACCATTTTTATTGAATGGTAGTCTGTATAGCTCAATTGATGAATTGTATATGCTGTAAATTGTATAGTAGTGTGTATAGCTCAACTGATGAATTGTCTATGATTATAAATTGAATTAATCTACTTGATATTAATTGCACAAATTTGTATAGCTTAATGAAAGTATGCTACTTTGTATTGTATATATTTTGTATAGTTTTGGCCGATCAATTGTATATGCTTTAAATTGAATAGTGATCTATTGATAAATTGTTCGTGTTTGTAATTTGAAGTAGTTTGCATGATATGTATTATCAATTTCTGTATATTACAACTGGTTGAATTGTTTATGCCTTAAATTTAATTAACTTGTTTTGTATTATACATATAGCTCAACTGATAAATGATTGGTTGCGTTTGTAAATTTAATAATCTGATTGGCTATGTATTGTAGAGCCATCGACGTAGCTCAGTCGGCAGACTCGCTGGGCTGCTGATCCGGAGCTGCGTTCGGGCTTGGGTTGGATCCCCTTTTGGTCTTTGGTTTCTTCCTAGGTTTTCCAAAGCCGTGGGACTGAAGTCGGATGGTGTATGGCGAGTCCTTGGCATCAACCCCTTTGATTAGATTACCCCCATTTGATTTGATTATCTGGGTGGGTTTTTCCGAGGTTTTCCCCAACCAAAAGGCAAATGCCGGCTAATATTTTGGCGAATCCTCGGACCTCACCTCATCTCACTACATCTCGCCAAAATATTGTAAAAAATTGCACAAAATTGTAAAAATTGTAGAAAATTACTGAACTGTAAAACTATAAAAATTGTAATTGTAATATTGTAAAATTTTGACTTGTTCCACATCTTAAAGCTTCATTGCTCATGTAAGATCTATGGAATAAAATAAATGAATGAATGAATATTACCGGTACTTGAGGTACACGAAAAGCAAAAAGTAATAAAACAGTGGTTTGGAATCAATTGCGTATTAAAAGAAATTACGGTATTCAAAAAACATCAAGCAATGAAGAAATTTCTTCCATACAGTAGAATTAGGTAGCTATACAACATGAATTAAAAGAATGTTGAGAATTACAAAGAAATGACCGTGAAAAGAAAGTAGAATGCTGAAACTAAGTTAATTGACGGAAAATAAATTATAAGCTAAAATGGGTACAATATAAAAATATTCCATTAAGTCGTAACTATTAATTTATACTAATCAAACGCTAACATATTTAAATTCTGGAATAGTAATAAAAGATACAACAGTATTTCGTTATTAATTACTATCAATAAATACATAGTTCATAATAAACGGTTATAAACTACAATATGATTTCTATTCGTGATATTTCATTAGTCATTTTTCTACAGCTACTGTCAATTGTTTACCCATGAGCTTCATTTTATTACAGGAGGCCAAGGTCTTTATTTATATTCTCTGCTTTCGAAGAAAACAGTAGAATGTGATAGGAAATACACACTACAAAATGTATCCTGCTAATCACGATGGAATTATCTAGCCGAAAATTTTTCGTACTACTAATAATTATTTTCTTCGATAATTAAACTTTACGCTCAAACTGCGTTTCTCCATCATGACGATAAGTATTCGTTAAGCTATATTAAATTACCGGAAAACTGTGAGCAGTTGGTATTACTGTCGATAATCCTACTTCAAACAGCATATACATATTCTTAATCCGATTTCAGATGAAAATAATTTGTTTTTATCAATTAACGGTACTTTGTTCTGTAAAGCTTGCAAATTGATGCAAATCCTTGTATTTCAGCTCATTATTAAAGCGTTATTCATTTATTTCCAGGAAGAATTCTCAATTCTGTCTCTCGCACTCCAAACTAATGTCTGCATACCTTTCAATCAACGCCACCTTTCGTGTGGTAAGATAAGATGTCTTGGGGAAGAAAAAAACGCATGACAAAGGAGGCTAGGTTTTATCAGAGGGCTCAGATTTGAGTTAGTACCAAGCTAAATCCACCAGAGCAGCACTGAGTCTCTGTTGGAAAACAATAGCAGTGAATGGAAGTTAATAGATTTTAATTCTTGCTTTCAGGTAATTACTTGTTTGTCTTTGCATTCAACTGGAAGGCGGATATAGAAGAGTTTCAGGGGGTGAAAGAGCATCACATGTAAGTTAGATTTTATTTATCACTATCAGGTTTTAATAACTGCATTGTTACTCACTGTATTACTACAAGATAAATAATCTTTATATGTGTTTGATTTGAATGCATTGTTGAAGATTTATGAACACTGGGAGACGTCTAGATTTACAAGGAAACTGTCGATGAGCACTTCTCGAAATCTCTCTTTAAACTGCGCATATAGTAGAAAATATATCTGCCCATATTAACTACAAGGGATGGGAAAACTTGTTAAGTATTAAATTTATAAACAACTTCGTGTACAGTAAAATCGTTCAATTAATACCCCCTCGGCTGGCTTAGTGTTGACTATATCTTTCTTTTTGCACGCATGAGTACTTGTATAGTCAAGCGTTGTTGTCACATTTTCGTTGTAAAGATAATTCCTACTTAAAATTTTATTATTTTTATACCTACATCAATATCTTGAGTAAAGAGATAAATTTGGAAGTAAATCCCGGAAAGACAAAGTATATGATTATGTCTCGTGACCAGAATATTGTACGAAATGGAAATATAAAAATTGGAAATTTATCTTTTGAAGAGGTGGAGAAGTTCAAATATCTTGGAGCAACAGTAACAAATATAAATGATACTCGGGAGGAAATTAAACACAGAATAAATATGGAAAATGCCTGTTATTATTCGGTTGAGAAACTTTTGTCATCCAGTCTACTGTAAAAAAATCTGAAAGTTAGAATTTATAAAACAGTTATATTACCGGTTGTTCTGTATGGTTGTGAAACTTGGACTCTCACTTTGAGAGAGGAACATAGATTAAGGGTGTTTGAGAATAAGGTTCTTAGGAAAATGTTTGGGCCTAAGAGGGATGAAGTTACCGGAGAATGGAGAAAGTTACACAACACAGAACTGCACGCATTGTATTCTTCACCTGACATGATTAGGAACATTAAATCCAGACGTTTGAGATGGGCAGGGATGTAGCACGTATGGGCGAATCCAGAAATGCATATAGAGTGTTAGTTGGAAGGCCGGAGGGAAAAAGACCTTTGGGGAGGCCGAGACGTAGATGGGAAGATAATATTAAAATGGATTTGAGGGAGGTGGGATATGATGATAGAGACTGGATTAATCTTGCTCAGGATAGGGACCGATGGCGGGCTTATGTGAGGGCGGCAATGAACCTCCGGGTTCCTCAAAAGCCAGTTAGTACATCAATATATTGATTTCTACTGTAACTTTTTGTGTACTTTTCTTTTTTTAACTCCAAAACCAGTAGAGAAAAGATCTAGGCCTACTCTTGGCAAAGCATAGTGTATCTATCAGTTTCATATATACATGATGAAAGTGGTTTAGCTGCGCAGATTGAAGGGGGCAGCAGAATATATTAAAATAAATAAAATACTCATTATGGTTTTTGCCCATTAAGTGCATGGTTATTTAGAAAATTAGGCTGAAAGTCTGCGAAGTTTGGCCACTGCGCAACGCCAGCTCACTTAACGAATACACATACACGAAAACTCAGGTCTGAATAGCAGAATTTCGTCCCTTAGTCACTGCAGTAGGGTTGTCAGATTTCCTAATGGCAGAAAATAACGGTAGGTATTATGTTTGTATTTAATTTGGAAGAAAACCGTCCATTTTATTAAAAATCCGTAAAGGGATAAATCATTCCTCATTAGTTTTTCTAATGATAAGAGTAAAAATCAAAATCGTACTAATAGTAGCCTACTTATCTATTAGCATTACAGTATTTTACATTTATGGAAAAAATTATTTTTTTCTTAAAGAAGTATTCACGTGGGAGTAATATGGTATTACAAATTTTTGTTCTGCTCTATACAAGGAATAAGTTGTTAAAATCTGTACAGTTTTATTATTTACACCCTGTATATGAAAAAGATATTATAATAAAATAATAATAATAATAATAATAATAATAATAATAATAATAGATTCCTGTAGTGTATGATGATAATAATAATAATAATAATAGTAATAATAATAATAATAATAATAATGGTTCATTTAAACTGGCAGAGTTGAGGTCATACAGCCTTCTCTAACACTCAACCAGGAGTAAAACTGCGTTACAAAAAACACTGCAAATTTGCAAAGTACACTACAATTTTACACACAAAACTGAATAAGGTAATAATAATAAAATGTAAACAACAAGTAAGTAGAAATCAGACATAATATATAACATAGAGAAAGAAAGAAAAAAGCATAATACAATGTGATGTATAATACGGCGCAGGTCAAAATAAATGAGACAAACAAAGTAGAACAAATAAGATGATGATGATGATGATGATGATAATAATAATAATAATAATAGTAATAGTAATAAAATTGTGAAGTACAAAGCATACAATGAGGTGGGATACGATGATAGAGAATGGATTTTCTTGCTCAGGATAGGGACCAATGGCGGGCTTATGTGGGGGCGGCAATGAACCTCCGGGTTCCTTAAAAGCCATTAAGTAAGTAAGTATACATAGTTACAATCCATGAGGATTTACTTGTCTAGTCCCTTTTAGAAAGAGAGAGAATGCTCACCTTCTCTCTCTACCCTCATTTATGATGGTCGACACTCCTTCAAACGACCACGAGTTACCAGTGGCGGCATTCTCTTCCTCTTCAAATTCTGACTCCACTCCGCCAGAAAGTTCGTCCGTGTCGTCCAAACTGATTACGAACGAATAATAAATTTCCATCTACAAGTCCATCCTTCGCCCAATAAAATTTTTCAACTTTTTCTACGTGTTTACAGGCCTTCCTCTAATTTTCTTCCGTCACTTTTGCAAGTGCGGCCATTTTTAACCTGTTACACACGTTTTTTTAAGAATCCTATTCGGGGGTTTCTTTCCTGGAGATCGCAGCACGCTTCCAATTCCGCTTCCGCTTTCTTTTGTTTTTGTTTTGTTTTGTTTTTTTTTTTTTTCTATTTTAATCCTGTTAACACCACGAGATGATATATCTGTCGCTGCAGCAATTTTTTTGGATATAACTCGGCACAGATATTGTTTCTTTTCCGCATTTCAGTGCCTCATATTCTCCAGTAAAGAATTTATATGCATTAATAACCATATTCATACCGTCCGACTTCAAGTTTTCCCGCGTTTTCCCATACAAACTCGTCCACACCTGTGGAGTAACGGTCAGCGCGTCTAGCCGCGAAATCAGGTGACCGGGTTCGAATCCCGGTCGGGGAAAGTTACCTGGTTGAGGTTTTTTCCGAGGTTTTCCCTCAACCCAAAACGAGCAAATGCTGGGTAACTTTCGGTGGTGGACCCCGGACTCATTTCACCGGCATTATCACCTTCATTTCATTCAGATGCTAAATAACCTGAGCTGTTGATACAGCGTCGTAAAATAACCCAATAAAAAAAAAGACACAAACTCACTTCACTATTCACAAAATACTACTAACTAATGAACTCAGACAACCCCGAGACGCCACTGAGAGATCCACTAATTGGGTTTGCAAAAGTGTGAAGGGAGAAGGGAGGAGAAAGGGAATTCCAAGAATTTTACAAAAGGAAAGCTCTTGCCCGTCACATCTGGTGGCATTCGGTAGACAAGGACCTCAGACAAGGACAGTAGAAATCACGCCAACTTAATCCTCATGCACTGTAGTAATGTTTGCAGATTAATATATGGTGCAATATAGAAGGAAATTATGAACTGAACACTGTTATCTGTTTGATGCAAAAACTGGCATGGCAAGAAAGTTAACTGCACAGTGGGACTTTCCAATGAAAACTGATAGAGAAATAGAGAAGGAAACGCATCTCAACGCGTGACAATAACGGGACACTATACAGCTATCCCAGTTGATATGATAGGGAAGGAAGCTGAAATGCATCATAGGTCTCAAATTAGAAAAACATCGTATAGTCTGCTATGACAATAATAATAATAATAATAATAATAATAATAATAATAATAATAATAATAATAATAATACTTACAAATGTCTTCTAGAGAACCCGGAGGTTCATTGCCGCCCTCACATAAGCCCGCCATTGGTCCCTATCCTGAGCAAGCTTAATCCAGTCTCTATCATCATATCCCACCTCCCTCAAATCCATTTTAATATTATCCTCCCATCTGCGTCTCGGCCTCCCTAAAGGTCTTTTTTCCTCAGGTCTTCCAACCAACACACTATATGCATTTCTGGATTCACCCATGCGTGCTACGTGATAGTATTGTAGGCCTGTTTATGTAGTTCAAATTTCACAAATTTTGGATGAAAATTGTCTAAGTTTTGAAAATAATATGCCCCCCCCTCCCTTGAAAGTGTGCCTGGAATTGTTGGACCGTTTTATTGATCGTTTGCTAGTGCTGCTGTGTAACATCTGGTGGAAAATAATAATTGACAATCGGCGGAAATAATTGAAAGTCAGTGTTAAAAGTGGCCTTACTTTTCGCACTAGTGTTAAAATAGTACATTATGCAACGAGCCTATAATGGTAGTAATTAAGACGCGAGTATGTTTATGAAACGAGCGCAAGCGAGTTTCATAATTTTCATACGAGCGTCTTAATTACCATTATAGTCAAGTTCCATACGACTTTTTATGCTCGACCATATTTCTAACTTGAAATTATTCATAAGTATTCATGTTATTCTTATCTGACTGAGGAGTGGAACTGACCTTGTGCAATACCTCGTAAATTGTGAGATGTTCGAAGACGCGAAAGTATAATTTTTTGAGAATCAAATGTCAACATTGACCTTGATATAATCTAGAGAGTAAAATACACATTAATCTTGATATGACCTTGAAATTGAATTAGAAAACGAGATGACAAATTGAATTTATTTGAATATTATTTACAATTAACGCTAATTTTTATAGTAACAGAACTGACTTTATTTCAAATATAGATGATTTATTAATTTATTCTTGTCTTTCGATTGCATATCCGAGAATAATCGATACTTGCGCTTTCATATTGCTACAATGGTATTTTCTGATCGGTGGAACACCTGAACTTTAATGAATAGGTGTACTTTAATGAGGTCCATTAAAGGGCTGCTACCAGGTGTATAATTACTACATTTCGGCATGGTCGAGGATAAAGTACTTTTCGCACGCTACTGTGTAATAGATAATTTTTAACATGCTTGTCTAGCTTTAAAATATCTATGTTTAGAAATGGATGTGTAAAAAAATAAATTTAATGAGGATTATTATCCCCATGTACCTAGTCAGAAGCCATCATTGCTTGCACCATTCAGAACGTATCACAGCCGCCACTGTATCTTTGTCAACAAAGAGTGCAGCGGAGGTGATGAATGCCTCATCGCCCGCCGTGGGCAGTCCCGAACCCGCAGAATCTCGGCCTGCATCAATCAGACCCTGCTCCGTCCGACAGGCTGTGGGGCTATGAGAATCAGAAATAGCGACTGACCAGCGACTGGTGTTACATCACAAGACGGAAATATCCGTCGTGCTTTCCGGTTGTTTTTATATCTGGTTAATGAAGTCACGGTGCGCGTCCATTTGTCATGCTGTGCTGGAACACCTTGCATCTCTTCATTAAAGGGCTTTGTCTTCATATCCCTGCTGTTAATTGGACCAACAGAGGAAATTGCGCCTCATTGAACTTTACGTTCTGGGAACCGTGGATGGGATAGTCTGACGTTGTTTTGAGAACATACTAATTCGTTTCTTTCAGCACTTTCAACTATTGTCTGGATGTTCAATTACCCGTGTGCCAGTTACACTGCATTCTATGACTTTAACTGGAGAGAAATTTTGCGTACGCTTCTTCTAGGAAATAGGTTCAGTTTTCAATGCTCACAAGAATGACCTCCTGTAGTTAAAACATTTCTTGTACGAGTATTCATCTGCTACATTTTTCTTTCTCAACTGTTTATCTTCTTCAGTATCTTTCTTAATCTTTAGCTCATAACTTGATTTTCTTGTTATTCTTCTTACCCTCAATTTCTTCTTCTCTCTAGGCTTGTTTTCATTATGATTTTTATTATTTTACATTAAATATCTTAATTCCTTCGTTCATTTTATTACTTTTTTCTTCCCCACTTGCTCTTACTCCCGACTTCTGGTTTCTTCACATGTGCTGGTTCTACCAATTCTTCTAGTTCCTCCACACCTTCTGATTCTTCCATTTGTTCTAGTTCCTCCTTTTCTTCTTATTTCTCCACATCTTCTGGTTCCTGCGCTGCTAGTGGTTCCTCCATATCTTCCACTACCTCTTTTGGTTCCATCACCTCTTCTGGTTTCTCCACACCCTCTGGTACTTCCACATCTTCTGGTCCCTCCACTTCTTCGAGTTCCACCACACCTTCTGGCTCTATCACATCTTCTGATTCCTGCACTGCTAGTGGTTCTTCCACATCTTCTGGTTCCACCACCTTTTGTGGTTCCATCATCTCTTCTGGTTCCACCACCTTTTGTGGTTCCATCATCTCTTCTGGTTCCACCACTTCTTGTGGTTCCTCCAACTTTTGTGGTTCCACCACCTTATTTCGTTCCACCATCCATTCTGGTTCCTTTACTTATGGTACCACCACCTCTTGTGGTTCCTCTACCTTTTGTGGTTCTACCACTTGTGGTTTATCCACGTTTTGTGGTTCCACCACTTTATCTGGTTCCACCACTTTATCTGATTTTACCACCCCTTCTGGTTCCTTTACTTATGGTTCCACCACCTCTTGTGGTTCCATCACCTCTTGTGGTTCCACCACCTCTTGTGGTTCCACTACTTCTTGTGGTTACACTACCTTTTGTGGTTCTACCACTTGTGGTTTCTTCACCTTTTGTGGTTCCACCACTTTATCTGGTTCTACCACCCCTTCTGGTTCCTTTACTTATGGTTCCACCACCTCTTGTGGTTCCACCACTTGTGGTTCTTCCACCTTTTGTGGTTCCACCATCTCTTGTGGTTCCACCACCTTTTGTGGTTCTACCACTTGTGGTTTCTTCACCTTTTGTGGTTCCACCACTTGTTGTGGTTCCTCCACCTTTTGTGGTTCCACCACCTCTTGTGGTTCTACCACTTGTGATTTCTTCACCGTTTGTGGTTCCACCACTTCTTGTGGTTCTACCACTTGTGGTTTCTTCACCTTTTGTGGTTCCACCACTTTATCTGGTTCTACCACCCCTTCTGGTTCCTTTACTTATGGTTCAACCACCTCTTGTGGTTCTACCACTTGTGGTTTCTTCACCTTTTGTGGTTCCACCACTTTATCTGGTTCTACCACCCCTTCTGGTTCCTTTACTTATGGTTCTACCACCCCTTCTGGTTCCTTTACTTATGGTTCAACCACCTCTTGTGGTTCTACCACTTGTGGTTTCTTCACCTTTTGTGGTTCCACCACTTTATCTGGTTCTACCACCCCTTCTGGTTCCTTTACTTATGGTTCAACCACCTCTTGTGGTTCTACCACTTGTGGTTTCTTCACCTTTTGTGGTTCCACCACTTTATCTGGTTCTACCACCCCTTCTGGTTCCTTTACTTATGGTTCAACCACCTCTTGTGGTTCAACCACCTCTTGTGGTTCTACCACCTTTTGTGGTTCCACCATCTTTGTGGTTCCACACTTCTTGTGGTTGCTCCACCTTTTGTGATTCCACCACCTCTTGTGGTTCCTCTAGCTTTTGTGGTTCTACCACTTGTGGTTTCTCCACCTTTTGTGGTTCACCACTTTATCTGGTTCCACCACTTTATCTGGTTCTACCACTTTATCTGGTTCTACCATCCCTTCTGGTTCCTTTACTTATGGTTCCACCACCTCTTGTGGTTCCTCCACCTTTTGTGGTTTCACCAACTTATCTGGTTCCACCACCCCTTCTGGTTCCTTTACTTCTAGTTTTTTACCTTATCTGGTTCCTCCACTCAGTGCTGTGATGGAGGCCATACGGGGCCATACATCATGTGGGAACCTACAATTTTTAAAATTAATTGTATGGGGAAAAGAAAATCTTGTCTGTACGGAGCCATACGGCATATGGATTCCTAAATTTTGTATGTGGAGATCTGTACAGATCTTAGATCATCTTTTGCCGTTCCTAATTTATTTTGTTTTTCATGTTCATAAACAAAAATTGTCCACCTTTGCAGCACTGGAATCCAGAATTATATAAAATGATTGATAAAGAAGAAGTGCTGCAAAGATTCATCAAGACAAGTGTGCATCTACGGTGGGGCTACATGGTGTATTCTTTAAATCAATCTTGTTGTACAATTAAAATGTAAAGCAAAACAATTTCTTTACTTCTTCTTTAATATTTAAAAAATCATTACATGACATTCTGAGAGATAGATAGAGAGACGAGAGTAAAATACATATTTCAAGGGAGAAAACAAGGGGTGGGACATATGGCCAAGAGAAAAGTTACTGTAACAGCACTGTCCACTTCTAGGTCTTCCACACCTGGCTCTTTCACCTTTTTGTGGTTCCTCCACTTCTTCTAGTTCTTTCACATGTTTTCTTGTTCCTCCACTTCTGGGTCAACCACCTCTTCTGGTTCCTGTACTGCTAAACATTTTCTGGTTTCTCCACATTCTCTGATTTTTCCACCCCTTCTGGTTCCTCATCATATTCTTGTTATTATAAATCATTAGGCCTATACCATAATTAGAAGTATTTAGAAAGTAGTATTCCTCAAGCCTACGTAATTTAATGATTTAAGTTTTCTTGAGGTCGAGTTTAAGCCTTTTTGTTATTCACACTCTAAGTAGAAAATAGTGTGTGTTACAATCAGATTATATAATACTAGTGGCTTGTGCAGCAAATGCTGCAAACTAAGTTCATTAGACGTTCAAATAAACATTTTTCAGATTTATTTTCAATGAAGAATACCAGACATTCTGAAAGTTATTTGCTTCCATAATAATGAAACTTACTCTCTCTCGAGCCAATACTGAAGAGAACCACGCATATAAATATCTACACCACACCGCCATTAAATATATGAAAAAGACCCAACCCCACTTGATTAATAACTATAAAAATATTTGATTTTTAATAATATTATCTTAAGTTTCATAGCTTTCAGTAACATATACTATATATACTATATAGCCGCCACTCAGTAAAATATAGAAATCAAAATCTAATTTAAGTTATTCTCTACATCTACTTATATAACCCCAAAACGTTTCACTTTCATATCATCAATATAGCATTAATATGTATAATTAATGAAAAATAGTCACATCATGACATTAACTATAATAATATTTCTTTTCTAATGGTAATAATGTCATCAAACCACCTCAAGTTTTGTAGTTTTTAATATCCAATACACAGCTGTACCCAGAAAATTACACACCGCAGAATCGAACCTGTAAATTATTTTTAGTAAGTTAAGTTTTTAATAACCAATTTAATTTGAGCTCTAAATATGTCAGCATTCTTGCAGATCATGGCCTTCGTGTAATATTGTTTACTGTAATGTGTGTTTTGTTTTATTCTGAAATGCAATTAGCTAGTTCTCAAAACTGACGACAGATGGATTTTGGAAAATAGGAAAATTAAGTTGAAAAATTGACATTTCACTGAAAACTACTATTTTTCTGAAAAACTTTGAGTTTCCAAGCTTCAAAATGAGGGGTCATTTATTAAAATCCGTTCAGCCGTTTTCCGTAATTTCCATTACCAGTTCAAATTATATATATATATATATATATATATATATATATATATATATATATATATATATATATATATATATATATTCTTTCATTAACGATTGGTGTCCTTCTTTAGCACTCCATGCCTAACAACGGGGTCTTCGGTTATTTATGGATCGGTGTTGATGAAACGATTCCCATTTAGCAAGACTTTGGAATATACACACTTGTTACTCTGGCGCTCATCTATAAAGTTTGACGCTCGTTGGTGGAACCGGCCGAAAGACTGACAGATTGGATTGATCTTACGAGGTCAACACTGGAAGTAGAAAGTCGTAAACACTGTTCAGCTGCATTTAAACCTGAAGCACTGGACCATATGCATGAAGTCCGCAGTGCGATGCTGGGAACTGCTGACGTCCATGGGAAAGGAGGAATGTGGAACGTGACTCAGATGGTGCAGGAGAACACACAATCAACGGTCCAATAAAACGCCACCGTCACCATCACGTCATCTGTGCAAGTGCTTCCGCTAAACACGTGAAATATAGGACACTGCTGAAAACATCGGATTACGAACTGTAGTTTATTTTGGAAATTAAAGTCATGGAACATACGAGTATATTTTGTCTTGTAGTCTGCACCTTTCTCTATTTTAAATTAAATCAGAATATAATTACTGTAGATTTAACTCCTTCGGAGCTTAAAGGATTATTATTATTATTATTATTATTAGAGAAAACACAGTAATTTTACTGGAAGCAAGTAAAGAGATACGTTTGGAAGTAAATCCCGAAAAGACAAAGTATATGATTATGTCTCGTGACGAGAATATTGTACGAAATGGAAATATAAAAATTGGAAATTTATCTTTTGAAGAGGTGGAGAACTTCAAATATCTTGGAGCAACAGTAACAAATATAAATGATACTCGGGAGGAAATTAAACGCAAAATAAATATGGGAAATGCCTGTTATTATTCGGTTCAGAAGCTTTTGTCATCCAGTCTGCTGTCAAAAAATCTGAAAGTTAGAGTTTATAAAACAGTTATATTACCGGTTGTTCTTTATGGTTGTGAAACTTGGAGTCTCACTTTGAGAGAGGAACATAGGTTAAGGGCGTTTGAGAATAAGGTGCTTAGGAAAATATTTGGGGCTAAGAGGGATGAAGTTACAGGAGAATGAAGAAAGTTACACAACGCAGAACTGCACGCATTGTATTCTTCACCTGACATAATTAGGAACGTTAAATCCAGACGTTTGAGATGGGCAGGGCATGTAGCACGTATGGGCGAATCCAGAAATGCATATAGAGTGTTAGTTGGGAGCCAGGAGGGAAAAAGACCTTTGGGGAGGGCGAGACGTAGATGAGAAGATAATATTAAAATGGATTTGAAGAAGGTGGGATATGATGGTAGGGACTGGATTAATCTTGCTCAGGATAGGGACCGATGGCGGGCTTATGTGAGGGCGGCAATGAACCTCCGGGTTCCTTAAAAGCCAGTAAGTAAGTATTATTATTATTATTATTATTATTATTATTATTATTATTATTATTATTATTATTATTATTGAAAATGTACGAAATATCGAAATATATATGGTTTAAGCCGCATTTTAGGGAAGTTTAATTCACCGCAAAATAAGGGCTCTAGATGTAAGTAACATCAAAAGTTAACACTCTTTGCTTGTGTTATTTCTTTTTGCCCCGAGTGCTGCATTTTATATGGGGACAGAGTTTTGAAATCTGTTGTAGGCAAAAGAAAGACTCTTCACCAACAGCTCTTACAGAAAGGAGAGTGACTCCTCTACGAACACTAAAAGCCTTGCACAATTCAAGAGCTCCAGGCCATGTTATTCAATAGCGTCTTCATCGCTTCTGTTGCCAATATCGACCTGATGGTGGTCTGTGCAAAACTAACCACAGCAGACCTGCAAGCAGTTCTGAGTTTTGCATTTCTTATTGTAGAATGGCAATGGAATGCAATTTCTGAAACATTTATAGATTACTAGCTTAAATTACCCGGCGTTGCCCGGGTTTTAAATTTTGGTCTATTTCTAAATAAACTGTGTGTTAGACTTATCGGAGACCTCGGCAAGGGAACTATATAAAACCAAAACGAACCATGTTTATTTATGTTTTCTCCACCCTAGTGACGAATATTAAAGAAAGTGCCACTAATATCCAAAGAAACTGACTAATCGAAATAATTCCATCTCACCTATGAATAGAGTTTTAACAACATTAAGACCTTATGCTACAGGGATATTTAAGATATTTAACATTGTGATTGGTGATAATATTTATCGTACCACGGCATTATGCATTATTAAGCCTTTCTGCCCACAATATATTTAATTTCCTTCAAGGCCAAACTACAATCTGTAACGGATGGATTCTATCAAATACATGGATTTCAGGGTGTTTTGCAGTAACGGAGACTATACTCATCAGAATTCACTCTCCTGGAGAAGGCAATGTAGAACACTACCACAACAGAAAATCATATTTTTCTATAAACGGCCAAGTCATTAGTGACCATAACTTATTAATAAGAGACGGGTTAACAGTAACAGTAAAATAGGCTCTATATTATTATTGCAATATTATAATATTGTAATATTATCACAAATATTACTAAAACTAATAATAATTGCTTAAAATCGAATGGCTATAATAGCAATACGTGGGATAAAAAACATTATCTTTCGTTTTTCCAGTTAATATTGCCACTCATATTACATTTCGCATGAGTTTTTGACACAAATTCTTGTTAGTGCATAATTTTGGTGAGTCAATATTTCGCAATAGTAGGTCTACTATGGCTATTCAATATTAGGTAAATTATGTGGTAGCAATCCTTGTAGTTTGAAATAATTCTAGAATTCAATTGGATAAAACAGTTTGCTCACTATCTACAAAACTGCATCGAGGAATTCATAACACGGTCCTGGACAGCGTAAAGATACTTACTGCATGAACTAGCCGTACCCGTGCGCTCCGCTGCACCCGTTAGAAATAAATATAAAGTAATTACATAATTAAAATAGGACGTTTGATCCAGGGAACATTCGTGTTTGATAGTAGGATAAATCGTTTAATATGTTACTCAATTTAAATTGTATTTAAAATATTAAAATGCGATCATTTTGATCCAGAGACCACTCATTTGGTGCAATGACAATTCCTTTAACCTGTTTCTTAATTTTTATTACATGCAACCATAGCTTAATGAAGATTGACATCATTTAGATTTAATGTGTATATTTTATTTCACTTGTTATAGGTTTCCATTGAATTATGGTAATAACTTAATTTTAACCCTTGTTTTCTACGTATTCAGTAAATGGCGCTTGGCCCACTATGGTTCTGAACCCTTCAAATAACTTAAATTATATAATTAATATTATATATTATATTATATTATATTATATTATATTATATCAGAAGTTACTGTAATAACATTATAGCATTATGTCCATCTAGAGAAACTACACTTTCCAATGGTGAAATAATAATTAATTATACAAATCGGTTAATGTAGCTTCCGATATTACTTCATACAAACACAGAAACATTCTCTGTAGGCTATCTTTCATAGCTTTCGATTGTTGCTGTCCAAGGCCCCTTATAGACGAAGTCATTTGTTTTTTAATTCATTACACGACCTCAGATGGCAGTTATTTTAATTTTAAAACTCATTTATCTCATTAAATATAAGTCCTATCAAACTTTTTCAAGGAATAAAACTTATCGCAAATTATTTTTAAAGAAACGTTTGTTATGTAAAATTTTTCACAAAAACCAATAATAAGCGAGATATTTCGATTTATTTAATTCAGGCCCCCTTATAACCCCCCCTTTAAATAATGTATTTTGAATGTCATATATCTTAAAATCTAAGTTGCAACGAACTTAATTTATATTCCAATTTTCATCGAAATCCGTTCAGCCATTATCGCGTGAAAAGGTAACAAACATACATACAGACAGACAGACAGACAGACAGACAGACATACAAACAAAAATTTTCAAAAAAGCGATTTTCGGTTTCAGGGTGGTTAATTATATATGTTAGGACCAATTATTTTTGGAAAATCGAAAATTACCAGAAAAATTTCGGCTACAGATTTATTATTAGTATAGATTATCTAGTTTTAGCCTTCATGATGTGTAACAACAATGTAATTTAATTTCGTGTTAAAATTTCCAAGGCCTCGTGAAAGTCTATGTTGAATACAACAGACAATAATAAAGAACAATTGACTGTAGAAGATTTTGCATTTTAATATAATACATGAATATTTGATCTATTTATTTTTATTTTTTATAATTTTAATTAATTTAACTTCCATTTGCACAATTTTAATGTAGCCTATGTTCTTCTCCTGGTTATGAAGGTTAAATGTGCAAACTTTGGCACATATCGGTCAAAGCGTGTAGATTTGTATAGAGAACACATACATACATACATACATACATACATACATACATATACATACATACATACATACATACATACATACATACATACCCACATTCAATTTTATATATTAAGATTTACAACATATTAACATTTTCAATGCAGTTTTTCAAGTGAGTTTAGGATGGAGTTCCAAGAAAAAAACTAAATAGAGTGAATTTAAATATAGTAACTCAGTTTTGCTTTATCTTGTGTATCTATGCTCTGGTTTTCTGATCATGATCATGCGCAGTGTCTTGTATCTGGAACTTTGAATATTCCAACGACACAATCTTTCTTTGGTAACTATACATTCTATTTTATGCATTATTATTATTATTATTATTATTATTATTATTATTATTATTATTATTATTACCGTCATTATAATTTATTTCACTGTTTATTAGACACATTTAAACCATCATCATCATTAGGGACCGGATTTTTATGTAATTACATATTATATTCCTTCCAACCTAACCATATATAAATAACAAATCTTTGCGAATCTTGCAATTACCATTAATATATTAAATTTGATACTACATAGTTTTACATATTTACTCCACATTACATATTATGGCTTGGTATTACATAAATCTACATATTTAGGGATTTTATTAATTTCTATTTCACTAAAGGGGTGGGGGAACTTCTGCTGGGGAAGTTTACAATATTTGAAATACACAGATTAAAAAAAACATTTCACTTACCCAAGAAGGGATATAATTGTTTTGCACACGTCTTAACAAGCCGTTCCCATGCAATTTGCAACTTCACCCACCCTCTTCCTAATCCTTCCAGGGAAAACCCGTGTCAAGTCTGACATGAGCCGCAATAAAGTAGGCGACTTTTGAAAAAAACTGGAGTAAAGGAACAAACTGGAAAGATGTTGAAAGATTAAAATAAATAGCTTTTCAGGTTATTGCTTGACCTCTTTACTTTAAATAGAGTAGACCTATACGGAAATGGGATTTTCTGAGGAATTAGAAAGTATGGTTCTCGGCTGGAATAATCCTACCCTTCTGAATGAGACAGGAATGTCACTTTTCAAACAACAGTTTGTAAATGCCTATAGTTTGAGGTTTTACTAGGTACTTGTTTCTTACAGGGAGCAGCTAAAATGCATGTGTCCCACATTTCCTCTTATTTTCTCCTAATGCAGTAAAGCGAAACAGTGCTTGCAGTTCTGTTGTGTCATTCATTTCACTCAGTTCTCTAGTTTTAGTACTTACAGTATAAAGTGCAAGTGAGTTTATCTACTGCTTTTAACTAACTAAAATGGCCCCTGTGTCTTCAACCCTAACGACAAAAATAAAATCATGGATTGCGATGGACGAAGCTTTCACTACAGATGGAAAAATAGTAATGTGTCAAGTATGCGGTAAAAAAGTTGGGTGCTTATAGTACACCCCAAGTATTTGAAGCTGTTCATTTGCTCTACTGCCTTATTTAGAATTCGCAAGTTTATCTTTTGTATTTTTCTTCCTGTGACCATGCTCTACGTTCCATTTATAATGACTATTACACTTTTACTACGTCATACTACTTTCGACCAATAAAACGGTACGAAAGGACGTCTTTCAACCAATCATGGCCGCTTATCGCACAATTTTATCGCGTCCCTAGCATTTGTTTAATTTTATCGCGTCCCTAGCATTTGTTTATTTTTATCACTACCCTAGCATTTGTTTCTTTGTTTGCCAACATTTCAAACTGCACTGGTCTGAACGTCAAAAAACAGAAAATTACAAACCACTCCAGTCGATGCACATCACTTTCAAATATGACTCGCATTTTGACATTCAAGAACAAGAATTAATAAAGATCACTGGTCATATATGAAGAGCACCTTTCGGAAATCCTGAATGAGTTGAGGGATGCACCATGTACACCAACGAGTTCACTTCTTTTACGCACACGTCCAATAGAACATCAACTGAACCACCAACCACTAAAACATTCAAATTTGAAAATTGTACTTTCAATAATTGTTTCTTTTAAAATTATCCATGTTTATTTTTTATTTCATCATCGTTAATTAAAACGTTTCTTGTTTATTTCATCATCCCTAATTAAAACTTTTCTAACACTTGTTTATATTATTTAGGTTATGTTTGTTATAGCTTCTGCTATATGATATTATGGATAGTCACGTATCAGAGATTGTTTAATACTAAGATTTATTGAAAATCATCTGTCAAGTGACGTTGATTACTGGGATCCGGATGATTGAAGTGGAATGCAAATGTTTTAATAAAAATGAAACTGAATCAACAAAGCCTTCTTAACTAGTAACAGTCCACAGAGTTCAATGATGATTCCATAGTTGGCACAACTGATACCGGTAACAAGAAAACATCATCATAAAACACTACTGCCATCTAGCGTAATGTTGAGATGTTACAATAATACATTTGAAGACAGTTGTATTTTAAGTCAATTAATATTTTATTGTACACTTCGTTACTTCTAATCTTTATATAGCTTACTTTCTTCTAATCGTGTAATAGTCAATTAAATCCCACTCGAGTTTTGATTTTCTCTAGATAAATCAAAACCTCTAGTGAGATTACTGTTGATAATTTCCTAGGAATATGGTATGCTTTCTTCACGTCAACAATTCTAAAGCCTGTAATATAGACATCGATATAAGAAGTAGAAAGCAATGCCAGCTGTAGAACGTGGATGACTGGCTTATATTGTGCAGACAACAGGTGTGCTAACCAGTGCTGGTGGCCACTTCAGGCACACTTCACTCCATATTTGATAAGGTGACGACGACAAGAACATCTCTGCATGGCTAAATGAGTCGAGTGCCACACACGCTGGGCTCTCCTGCGTCACTCACTTCCTCCACTGCGCCTCTAAACAGTTTTAGGAAGCTATCAGCGTGCGTGGACGACCTTGAGCCAATGAATTCTGGGGCCCTTGCAACTCTTGAATACTTTGTTATTCTAAACGACTAAAGTCAATTTGGATAGCATCGCACAAGCGTCAGTTTATTTTGGTTCTTAATCTGCGTTCATGTTATGTCATGCTGACCAGTGTTGCCAACAAGGGCGTGAAGAAAGTAGCTAAATCTTCATCTAGACATTTTACTCTCACACGTAAAACATTGTAAAGAAAATTATTGATGAAATATAAACTTAATATTTATAGAAAGTTGTTATATTCTTCTATACATTGCCCCGAAAAAATTTTCAAAACTTGGCATGATTCCACCATTTTTATTACTATTTTCCACATCTTACAACACAGAAGTCTGTTAGGCGACACATACTTTCTCTTTATACTGTTTAAAATGTTATGAAACTATTCAGCTCCTTTACAATTTTGGGTCCACACCTGTGGAGTAACGGTCAGCGCGTCTGGCCGCGAAACCAGGTGGCCTGGGTTCGATTCCCGGTCGGGGAAAGTTACCTGGTTGAGGTTTCTTCCGGGGTTTTCCCTCAACCCAATACGAGCAAATGCTGGGTAACTTTCGGTGCTGGACCCTGGACTCATTTCACCGGCATTATCACCTTCATCTCTTTCAGACCCTAAATAACCTGAGATGTTGATAAAAGCGTCGTAAAATAACTTACTAAAAAAATTACAATTTTGCGCATACTATTACCGTATAAGATTATTTTTTGAATTTTTATTCAAAAGATATACCTGAATGAAATAAGTTATTGTACACAAAAAATGAAGAGGTGAACTTTATTTCTCTACATTGCATTACATACAAAACTAGTACACAAATTTAGACATTTTTTCTTCATTTATAAATTTACGGCATCAGACGATATTTGCAATTATTTTTGGTAAATTGGCATGAAATAGTTATTTTTGTATTGTAATAATTTGTATTATTATTCTATTTAGGAAAATCTGCTACACCTACATTACAACTGTATGCTCGTAAGATAAGCCCTATGGTGGCTGAGTGGTCAGACCTTCAGTCTGTCACGTAAGGGGCCCGGATTCAAATCCCAGTCATGCCTGTGATTTTTCATTGACTGTCACATGTTTACTAAGTAACACTACTTTCGACGAATAAAACGATGCGGCACGACGTGTTTCAACCAATCATGGCTGCTTATTCTACATTTTTTATCACCTCGCTAGCATTTGTTTCTTTGTTTGCCAACATTGTACTTTCAATAATTGTACCTTTTAAAATTAATATTTTTTTTCATCATCCTTAATTAAAGCTTTTCTGTAATTTATCTTGTTTATATTATTTAGGTTATGTTATAGCTTCTGCTGTATCAGATTATGGATAGTCACGTATCAGAGATTGTTTAATATACAGACGTGGACAAATTATTAGCAAAATTGAAGATTTTTATTATATATTTTTACAAAATATGATTCTTCAATTTAGACTACAGTTGACATTTTTGCGTATTTCCAAATTATTAGCAAAATTGAAGATTAGTATTGTATATTTTTAGAAAATTTAACTCCTCAATTTGGACTACATTTGATATTTTTGCATATTTACAAATTATTAGCAAAACTGAAGGTTTTTATTATATATTTTTACAAAATTCGATTCTTCAATTTCGAATACAGTTGGCATTTTGGATATTTCCAAATTATTAGTAAAACTGAAAGTTTTTATTATATATTTTTACAAAATTCGATTCTTCAATTTGGAATAGAGTTGAGATTTCGGATATTTCCAAATTATTAGCAAAACTGAAGGTTGTTTGGTAGAGCAGCTGGCTACGGACTGGAAGGTCCGGGGTTCGATCCCAGGTGGTGATAGGATTTTTTCTCGTTGCCAAACTTTCAGAACGGCCCCGAGGTTCACTCAGCCTCCTATAAAATTGAGTACCGGGTCTTTCCCGGGGGTAAAAGGCGGTCAGAGCGTGGTGCCGACCACACCACCTCATTCTAGTGCCGAGGTCACGGAAAGCATGGGGCTCTACCTCCATGCCCCCCAAGTGCCTTCATGGCATGTTACGGGGATACCTTTACCTTTTTTTTACTGAAGGTTGTTATTATGTATTTTTACAAAATTCTATTCTTCAATTTGGAATGCAGTTGACATTTTGGATATTTCCGAATTATTAGCAAAACTGGATGTTTTTATTATATATTTTTACAAAATTCGATTCTTCAATTTGGAATACAGTTGATATTTTGGATATTTCCGAATTATTAGCAAAACTGAAGGTTTTTATTATATATTTTTACAAAATTCGATTCTCCAATTTGGAATACAGTTGACATTTTGGATATTTCCAAATTATTAGCAAAACTGAAGATTTTTATTTTATAGTTTTACAAAATTTGACTCTTCAATTTAGACTGCAGTTGACATTTTTGCTAATTTACAAATTATTAACAAAATTGAAGATTTTTATTATATATTTTTAGAAAATTTAACTTTTCAATTTAAACTACGGTTGAATTTTTTGCATATTTCTGTCTATTGTAATGATAGAAATATGCAAAATTGTCAACTGTAGTCTAAATTGAAAAATCAAATTTTGTAAACAGAATTATCATAAAAATCGTCAATTTTGTTAATAATTTGTCCACGTCTGTATATTGATAATTGAAGTGGAATGTAATTGTGCGACCACTCGTTTGATTTGTAATTCCAAATTAACGTGATAATAGGCACCTACGATGCACTTTGAGTGAACCATAGTGAAAAAATTGTTATGAGCTGAAACTAATTTTGGAATGTTGTTTAATGTGGAGAGAAAATATATTGCATGCCCTTCATTATTAACTCCTCTTATCATAGACCCGTACCCTGCATTTGTAAACCGAAACAGAAATAAAACATTCAAACCAACACAACAGCAATTTCATTCCCGAAACTGGGTGACGTTTTCTATGTGTCGATGTATCCCTGATACATCGCAGAAATTTTTTCTATAGGGTGCTGAAAACATGCTATTTCTGTGAGAATTATCAAATCTTTTATTGGCAGCGTCATAGACCCATTCGAGGGAAACTGGGAATTCCAATGAAAACGTTTTTTTTTTTTCAGAAATATTTGTTTATTTTTAGTATAAGATATAGATAGGGCTGTAAATTTAATTATTCTAGTATTTTATTTTAAAAAGGAAAATACAGTATTTTACAAGTTTTATGGGCTTTGAATCTAAGTGGCCTTGGCTAGATAAGGGTACTTTTTGTTTCCTAGGTTTGCAGCACTTACTCATAGAGAGATCAGCTCTTAATGTCGGTTATTCAAGGAGCTATTGTTGGAGAAATATTTTGAGAGCCTGCACTGTTAATTCCAGAGCTCCAGGATCAAGGAACGTTTTACTCTGTACTATATTATTTTTGCCATTTATTTTCAGTAGTTTGGGTTAATAACAATTAACAGTCTTATAGTTCAAGTGAATATTTTGATTAAAAAATGTCACAGTTTTTTTTAACTTGAACAATGAAGGACATGAACTCATTTGTAACATCCCTCACATGGAAGAAACAGCTATAAAATATTTACCGATTATGTTTTTGTGAACTAATTGGATGCCATGAGATTTGCATAGCTTTCACATGGACACTATGAGAATGAATCTCTTTCTGCTTGAGGCAGAGACCTGAGTTTTACACTTTTTGTTAATAAGGTGTGAAGTGAGTTCACGAATCTTGTAACAGCTATAAAATATTTACCGATTATGTTTGTGTGAACTAATTGGATGCCATGAGATTTGCATAGCTTTCACATGGACACTATGAGAATGAATCTCTTTCTGCTTGAGGCAGAGACCTGAGTTTTACACTTTTTGTTAATAAGGTGTGAAGTGAGTTCACGAATCTTGTAACAGCTATAAAATATTTACCGATTATGTTTTTGTGAACTAATTGGATGTCATGAGATTTACATCGCTTTCACATGGACACTATGAGAATGAATCTCTTTCTGCTTGAGGCAGAGACCTGAGTTTTACACTTTTTGTTAATAAGGTGTGAAGTGAGTACACGAATCTTGTAACAGCTATAAAATATTTACCGATTATGTTTTTGTGAACTAATTGGATGCCATGAGATTTGCATAGCTTTCACATGGACACTATGAGAATGAATCTCTTTCTGCTTGAGGCAGAGACCTGAGTTTTACACTTTTTGTTAATAAGGTGTGAAGTGAGTTCACGAATCTTGTAACAGCTATAAAATATTTACCGATTATGTTTTTGTGAACTAATTGGATGCCATGAGATTTGCATCGCTTTCACATGGACACTATGAGAATGAATCTCTTTCTGCTTGAGGCAGAGACCTGAGTTTTACACTTTTTGTTAATAAGGTGTGAAGTGAGTTCACGAATCTTGTAACAGCTATAAAATATTTACCGATTATGTTTTTGTGAACTAATTGGATGCCATGAGATTTGCATCGCTTTCACATGGACACTATGAGAATGAATCTCTTTCTGCTTGAGGCAGAGACCTGAGTTTTACACTTTTTGTTAATAAGGTGTGAAGTGAGTTCAGGAATCTTGTAACAGCTATAAAATATTTACCGATTATGTTTTTGTGAACTAATTGGATGCCATGAGATTTACATCGCTTTCACATGGACACTATGAGAATGAATCTCTTTATGCTTGAGGCAGAGACCTGAGTTTTACACTTTTTGTTAATAAGGTGTGAAGTGAGTTCACGAATCTTGTAACATCCGTGACGGAAACTTTTCTTTATTTTCTGCAATAATAATAAATTTTATTCAAACAACTTTTTTATGTAAAATAATACTGATCTTTTAAATTGATTCTAAGAATATAAGTTGACAATAGTAATCTCATTTTCAATATATAGAGTTTGTAGATAGTAAAAATATAACATCCGTGAGAACTGGAATGGCTGCGTAGTGATTTATCTTTACTCTTCGTGTAAATCTTGCACGTACGTGATTTCCTAACAATGTTTACTAAAAATGTCTATCGTTGATGCATCACTGCACGTGTTTACTGACCGTGTTTGTGTAAATACTTTTGGCCACGTTACTTGTGAAGTATGTATCTTTATTACAAACATTTCTGTGCATAAATGGAGACGCAGCACCTCGAAAGGAAGATCCCATCTTGGGCTGTATTGGATTCTGCGGGTTGCATTCGAAGTCGTCACTCTGAATCTTCTTATGGTCGATTTATTCTCATCCCTTCGACGTGGAGATGATGAATAAGGGCCCGTTACGACTTGATATTTTGGCATCAGGAATATTCTCCATCCAGTGAGACCTCCGCTAAACTGGATGGATAAGAGGATTTCAAGCCGTTCAGAATAACGATTTTCGCTCTAACCTCACATAAATTGTGGACTTTAGAGCAGCAGCGGCCTAACGCTCCGCTTGTAGATGCTGGAAAATAAAAATGAAAGTTTTTCATTTGCTGTAGGTGTGATTCAGGAGACTGCTATAGATCTAGAGCAAATTCTTCCAGAAATTGCTGTAACTCTTACCAGTACGCTGTAATACGCCATGCACCCGTCTTTTACCCTTAATTTTTAGGGTTTCGATATATCGACGGCCCAATTAAAAAAGGAAACAACTCGAAATTTAAAGTTTTGAGAAAAGTGAATTTTAAAGCTTCACACTCTACTTTGAAACTTATAGTATATAAAACATTAACAGAATTTATTTATTTATTATTTATTTATTTATTTATTTTATTGCTAGTAAGTTTGAAATGAATACAAATTAAAAATAAATACAATGAAAGATAAACTAACCCACTCCTGAATGGGTAAGACTCGTGCTCAGGAGAGGATTCCAATACAGACAAAAATAAAATTAAAATTGAGAGTGAATACAGATTAAATAATGTTTATGCTCGACCATGCCGAAATGTAGTAATTATACACTTGGTAGCAGCCCTTTAATGGACCTCATTAAATTACACCTATTCATTAAAGTTCAGGTGTTCCACCAATCAGAAAACACCATTGTAGCAATATGAAAGAGCAAGTATCGATTATTCTCGGATATGCAATCGAAAGATAACTAGCGAAACGTCACGGAGGCTGGAAATCCAATACTGTCGCAGAAGGTTATGTTCTGTTACTATAATAATTAGCGTCAATTGTCATCTCATTTTTTCAATGTCTAAATCAATTTCAAGATTATATCAATATTAATGTTTATTTTATTCTCTAGATTATATCAAGGTCAATGACATTCGTTTCTCGGAAAAAAATCAATACTTTCGCGTCTGCGCACATCTCACAATTTACAAGATATTGCACAAGGTCAGTTCCGGTCCCCAGTCAGGTAAGAATAACATGAATACTTATGAATAATTTCAAGTTAGAAATATGGTCGAGCGAAAAAAAATCATATGAAACTTGCCTGTAATGGTAATTAAGATGCTCGTATGAAAATTATGAAACTCGCTTGCGCTCGTTTCATAAACATACTCGTGTCTTAATTACTACCATTAGGCTATAGGCTCGTTGCATAATGTACTATTAATATGTTTAAACCCAAACTATAAATCCAATACAATTTTTTATATTTTTTTATTAATTTGGAGAGGATTCGTGGTTGAAATATTATTGGAATAAAATTTGTTTAATAATCTGGGACCTTGGCTCATGCTATGATAAAAAGCTGCATTGGTTTTACGTCTTGGTTCACACAAACGCAGAGAATTCATATTTTTAGTTTTATATTTATGTATATACCTTTCAAAGTTATTAAAATTTCTATGAAAATATTTTAATAAAATAAAATAATACATTTGTTTAATATTGAAAACTTTGAAGTGTTTAAACAACAATTCAGTTGGGTAATCTTTCTGCTTTTTTAAACAAATTTTTAATACTTTTTTCTGTAGTAAAATTAACGGATAAAGGTAGGATTTATAAGTTACACCCCAACCTATAATACCATACATAAATATATATTGAAATAATGCTAAATAAACTATACGTAAACTGTTAAGCGACAAAATATTTCTTAGAATAACAAAGTAATTTATTATGAAAATAATGAAATTCCATTTTAAATGATTATCAATAATTATACCGAAGTATTTAACCTCATTAACTTCATTAATAATTGAACAATTGCAATTTATATCGGAACAATCAGAATTATGCATTTTAATTTGAAGTATAGATGAAATTGGTTTATTACCTTTATTATTTAAAGAAAATTGGATAGTTATTGTTTTATATTTATTAATTACAAGTGAATTGAAATCGTACGATTTTTATTCATTTAAGGGGAGAGGATGGTAATTTTTAAAACTTTTTTCCTATTTGGTGTAAAATATTAATTTTTTGTATGTAGAGAGCTCATGGCTGTAGCAACTCAACAAAATATAAATATTTTGAATAAATGATTTGGGAGCCAGGTTTGAAAAAAAAAATGTACCCAATGGAGGATTTTACTAAACGCGATATATCTAAGCCATTTTTAAAGATAAATTCAAACACTATGTTACAATTTATTTGTAAAAGAACGCTCTACAAACTGTCTGTAACAGAATTTTGATATTAGTTCCTACATTTGTAAAATAAACAATTAAAATTTAATAACATTTTTTTTTTATTTTCTTTCTTGCAACAGAGAGACTTATTTTTAAAATGAAATCAATTAGGGAAATTCCGTTACAGAGAAAAGTTTCCTAATAGTCTAGAGAATGTGTATTCTAATTTTCATTCATATATCTTTAATAGTTCAAAAATTATATCGATTTTTGTCTGGCTATGTAGCAAAAAAAAAATAAAGTTCCAGAAACAGCAATCAAAGGGGGTGTGATTTAATAATCCAGAGCGCAGGAACTTTAAAAATGGTGTCTCAACATCCAATAAGGGCACAGATACCCACAAAATGTTATACAATTTATTCCACACACATCACAGAGTATTTTGAAGAAAAATTTGGTTTTGAAAAAAAAATGAAGTTCCGGAAACAAGAAACAAAGGGCGGTGTGATTTAAAAATCCTGAGCGCAGGAAGTTTAAAAATGGCGTCTCAACATCCGATAAGGGCACAAATACCCACAAAATGTTATACAATGTATTCCACTCACATCACAGAGTATTTTGAAGAAAAATTTGGTTTTGAAAAAAAAATGAAGTTCCGGAAACAAGAAAAAGGGCGGTGTGATTTAAAAATCCTGAGCGCAGGAAGTTTAAAAATGGCGTCTCAACATCCGATAAGGGCACAAATACCCACAAAATGTTATACAATGTATTCCACACACATCACAGAGTATTTTGAAGAAAAATTTGGTTTTGAAAAAATGAAGTTCCGGTACCAAGAAACAAAGGGCGGTGTGATTTAAAAATCCTGAGCGCAGGAAGTTTAAAAATGGCGTCTCAACATCCGATAAGGGCACAAATACCCACAAAATGTTATACAATGTATTCCACACACATCACAGAGTATTTTGAAGAAAAATTTGGTTTTGAAAAAAAAAAATGAAGTTCCGGAAACAAGAAACAAAGGGCGGTGTGATTTAAAATCCTGAGCGCAGGAAGTTTAAAAATGGCGTCTCAACATCCGATAAGGGCACAAATACCCACAAAATGTTATACAATGTATTCCACACACATCACAGAGTATTTTGAAGAAAAATTTGGTTTTGAAAAAAAAAAAATGAAGTTCCGGAAACAAGAAACAAAGGGCGGTGTGATTTAAAATCCTGAGCGCAGGAAGTTTAAAAATGGCGTCTCAACATCCGATAAGGGCACAAATACCCACAAAATGTTATACAATGTATTCCACACACATCACAGAGTATTTTGAAGAAATATTTGGTTTTGAAAAAAAAATGAAGTTCCGGAAACAAGAAACAAAGGGCGGTGTGATTTAAAAATCCTGAGCGCAGGAAGTTTAAAAATGGCGTCTCAACATCCGATAAGGGCACAAATACCCACAAAATGTTATACAATGTATTCCACACACATCACAGAGTATTTTGAAGAAAAATTTGGTTTTGAAAAAAAATGAAGTTCCGGAAACAAGAAACAAAGGGCGGTGTGATTTAAAAATCCTGAGCGCAGGAAGTTTAAAAATGGCGTCTCAACATCCGATAAGGGCACAAATACCCACAAAATGTTATACAATGTATTCCACACACATCACAGAGTATTTTGAAGAAAAATTTGGTTTTGAAAAAAAATGAAGTTCCGGAAACAAGAAACAAAGGGCGGTGTGATTTAAAAATCCTGAGCGCAGGAAGTTTAAAAATGGCGTCTCAACATCCGATAAGGGCACAAATACCCACAAAATGTTATACAATGTATTCCACACACATCACAGAGTATTTTGAAGAAAAATTTGGTTTTGAAAAAAAAAATGAAGTTCCGGAAACAAGAAACAAAGGGCGGTGTGATTTAAAAATCCTGAGCGCAGGAAGTTTAAAAATGGCGTCTCAACATCCGATAAGGGCACAAATACCCACAAAATGTTATACAATGTATTCCACACACATCACAGAGTATTTTGAAGAAAAATTTGGTTTTGAAAAAAAAAATGAAGTTCCGGAAACAAGAAACAAAGGGCGGTGTGATTTAAAAATCCTGAGCGCAGGAAGTTTAAAAATGGCGTCTCAACATCCGATAAGGGCACAAATACCCACAAAATGTTATACAATGTATTCCACACACATCACAGAGTATTTTGAAGAAAACTTTGTTTTGAAAAAAAAATGAAGTTCCGGAAACAAGAAACAAAGGGCGGTGTGATTTAAAAATCCTGAGCGCAGGAAGTTTAAAAATGGCGTCTCAACATCCGATAAGGGCACAAATACCCACAAAATGTTATACAATGTATTCCACACACATCACAGAGTATTTTGAAGAAAAATTTGGTTTTGAAAAAAAAAATGAAGTTCCGGAAACAAGAAACAAAGGGCGGTGTGATTTAAAAATCCTGAGCGCAGGAAGTTTAAAAATGGCGTCTCAACATCCGATAAGGGCACAAATACCCACAAAATGTTATACAATGTATTCTACACATATCACAGAGTATTTTAAGGAAAAAAAAATTTTTTGAAAATTTACTCATTTTTCACCAAAAAAATACCATCCTCTTCCCTTAAGCCGCAATTTCAATTTGGAATAATTTCAGTGATCACAGTAACATACAGCTTTAAAATATAGGTTTCTCAAAACTTTGTGTTTTGAGTTGTTTTCCTTTTGAACTGAGCCGTCGGTATGTAGGAAATTGAAATATTACAGATATTATCACTTACGCATTTTGTATTACTTAGGAATGTGGTTATAACTACGACTTTCATGTATTAAAGTGAAAAATTAAGTTGTAACTTGCCTACTTGACTAGTTTCGATTTCGAATCAACCATCTTCAGAACTAGTGAGATCCGTCTTCTGTTTTCTTCAGTTATTTTGCTGGGGTGTGCGTTTATGTTTGTTAGTATGGAGTCAAACTCTTCACCTAACATTCGTATAGAGTGTTAGTTGGGAGATCTGAGGGAAAAAGACCGTTGGCGAGGCCGAGACGTAGATGGGAGGATAATATTAAAATGAATTTGAGGTAGGTGGGATATGATTGTAAGGATTGGATTAATCTTGCTCAGAATAGGACCGATGGCGGGCTTATGTGAGAGCGGCAATGAACCTCCGGGTTCCTTAAAAGTCATTTGTAAGAAGTAAGTGTGGAGTCAAACACAAACGCATCCTCCCAGCAAAACAACTGAACACACACAAAAACACACCCACAACACATCGTCAATACTTACTTACTTATTGGCTTTTAAGGAACCCGGAGGTTCATTGCCGCCCTCATATAAGCCCGCTATTGGTCTCTATCCTGAGCAAGATTAATCCATTCTCTATCATCATATCCCACCTCCCTCAAATCCATTTTAATATTATCTTCCCATCTACGTCTCGGCCCCCACAAAGGTCTTTCTTCCTTAGGCCTCCCAACTAACACACTATATGCATTTCTGGATTCGCCCATACGTGCTACATGCCCTGCCCATCTCAAACGTCTGGATTTAATGTTCCTAATTATGTCAGGTGAAGAATACAATGCGTGCAGTTCTGTGTTGTGTAACTTTCTCCATTCTCCTGTAACTTCATCCCTCTTAACCCCAAATATTTTCCTAAGCTCCTTATTCTCAAACACCCTTAATCTCTGTTCCTCGCTCAAAGTGAGAGTCCAAGTTTCACAACCATACAGAACAACCGGTAATGTAACTGTTTTATAAATTCTAACTTTCAGATTTTTTGACAGCAGACTGGATGATAAAAGCTTCTCAACCGAATAATAACAGGCATTTCCCATATTTATTCAGTGTTCATAATTTCTTCCCGAGTGTCATTTATATTTGTTACTGTTGCTCCAAGATATTTGAACTTCTCCACCTCTTCAAAAGATAAATTTCCAATTTTTATATTTCCATTTCGTACAATTTTCCCGTCACGAGACATAATCATATACTTTGTCTTTTCGGGATTTACTTCCAAACCTATCTTTTTACTTGCTTCAAGTAAAATTCCCGTGTTTTCCTTAATCGTTTGTGGATTTTCTCCTAAGATATTCACGTCATCCGCATAGACAAGCAGCTGATGTAACCCGTTCAATTCCAAGCCCTCTCTGTTATCCTGGACTTCCCTAATGGCATATTCTAGAACAAAGTACACATCGTCAATAGACAACTAAATTTCTGAACACACACCCTGTTTTTCGAAGTAAAATTTCTGTATAACAAAGTTACAGTACAACTTATCTTTGCTTTCCGCCGTTCCCAAGCAACGCATGTCTTTTTTTTCTGATCCAGCCAGCACTGTCTTGGTTTGTTTGCACGGAATGGATATTTGTCTGCGTATTGTTATGCAGGGGTCGTCCCGTCTCCCCCGTGCACTCGATAACGCATTTTTTGGAGGCTTGGTCCATCTGTCTTCACGAAGTACGTCTGTTCGTGCGTATCTGAAGGACATTAGGTTTCAGTCTTCGGCTAGGGCTATGCTTTAAATCCTGGCGCTCCTTCAATCGATAGATACGCTGCTTGCTCCCCTACGAAGTCACGCGACAGACCCATCATTCCTCCAGAGTAGCGATAACTTCTGACTGACCCTAAACGAGTTTGGGCTGGAGACTTCACGGCAGCCAAATCCCGCTCATGAACACTCCCACTGAATTTAGTTTCAGTGACATTTTCTGATATCCGTGTTCAACGGTTGAAGGAGCAGTTTGATACGGAGAACTTTTCTAACTTGTTTGCTTCCTTTTGAGCTATTCCATATGAAATCGATCAGTAAAAAATCTCGCAACTTTTTAATGCTATAATTTTTTCCCTATTTATACAAGGTGCTGAGGACAGTGCATTTTCAAAAATATACTATCGAAAGTCAAACGGTTTTCGAACTATTGAGCGACAAATTTAGCGTATTTTATAAAAACAAGCCTCTTTCAGCGCTCAGAACTCTGGAACCATTTACTGCAGAACATTGAACGGGAGCTTATTTTGAAGCTGACATTTAGTAGGTTATGATAAGAAGTAGGATCCTTATTTTTATTTACACAGAGAGTCAGATAATCTGATTTTACTTGCTTTTAGGCTTTTTGGCCATTTGTAAAACTGTAAAATAATATTGAGAAAAAACCTTGCATTATTAAGAGGATTCGGCATTGTTTGCTTAGTGGCTCGGCATAAGTTTCGAGGGTATTAAATAGATTATTTTTACACGCCTAGACTTCAACGGCGCAGTACCGCACGCACTGGCCGAGAGCTGAAGATAAGCGAGCGCTGGGCGTCATTTTACTCCTGTGTTTATGAAAACCTGTGATAAAGCTAGCACATCCATGACTGCTAGACGACACATTACGTGTTTGTCTCCTGGCCTTGCTTGTCTCGACTAGCTCCCGCCTCACAGTCAGCTGGTTAGTTCACGCGCGTACTATTTTTCTTTATCAGATATTTTTAATACTTTCTTATCAACAGTGCACCAGTAAAAATATGTGTTTATTTGTACTTTCAAAGCGGAATCTAACCATATATTTTAAAAATATTTTTTTCGTGGTCAAAGGCGTGTTAATGAAGAAAAATCTAAATTTCTCCATTTCCATAACAAGTAAGAAAATCTGTTTATATGTCAATATAAACTTTAATTTCTCAGCATCAAAATAAACCATGATTTTGATCATTGGGTGAAAGGGTTTCTGAGCCACAACAGTTTAAAGTTGTTAATTTTATGAAAATACGATAAATTTAAATATTTTAAATTTAAACACTATGAAGTTCTGATACCTCAAACTTTGCACAAAGCATTGTATCACAGCTGTCAACAGACAGAAAAAGTTTCATTGTATTTAAAAATAGCAAGGTCAATTTTCTCTATATTTCGGTCGATTTGAGATGGAATAGCCCTTTTGTACAGTACAATGCCCCGATTTAAAACTTAGACAAAGCTGCACTTTTGACTGCCACCAGTATGTCCATGTGTGTCCATAACAAAATTACAAAACACCTCCACTTATGCAGAACACATCACAAATGCTAACCACACCCACAGAGACATCAACACAGACATGGAAATACTACACATCCAACCAAAAAGCCAGAAACTCAACACACTAGAACGATATGAAACATACAAACACACGAAAACACACCCCAACGAAATTCTCAACACACAACTCAATTTCAGAACACACACACTCTTTGACTCTACATTACACCACACTAACACACCCTCACAGGAAGCAAAACAAGAGGCGCCAAGACCAACAACGACCAGTTTTGAGGATGACCCATAAAAGGTCGAAACATGTAAACAAGGTACGTTAGAATTTAACACAAGAAACTCTTATCATACATATTCCGATGTGATTATTTGTTAAAATAGTCACTAGAATGCGGAATGGGCCATATAAACCAATCCTTGAGCCCTGATGAAGATGAATGTTGATTGAATCTCATTAAGAAGCAGTGTTGCCAACAGTTGTTCGTATAATCCCGCTAGATGACTTTCGAAAACCCGCGATTTTCTAGCAAATATCTCTAGATTTTAATGTATTGTGACAGCGACGTGAGATTCGAACTCACGACCAGCGTCCCGCAAGAAAGCAGATCGCGCGGGGACGGCGCGCGGCGGAGAGAAGTAAGGGGGAAGGGCCTACGCGGCGAGAGAGTGGAGAGGGAGTTTGCGCGCTCATCTTCTGCTTGCCTAGAGAGGCCGAGAAACCCGTCGAAGTGGAAGACTCGCGAATTCGAACTTTCGAGGCTACGTCGCTGTGGTTATAAATTACGGTCGCGAAGGAACGACAGTAGTTTTTCAGTTATTCAGTCAGTGAGTAAGCCAGAGCAAGCAAGCCAGACTTGTGTGCCGGAGTTCGACTCGAGTGTGCGTCCGCATCTGCGTCAGCATCCGAAGGCCTGAGTTCGAGTGCAGTGGACCGCAGTTGGAGGGACCTGAGTTCGAGTACAGTGAACTGTCTCTGAAGGTCTGTGGTTCGAGATACTGTGAACTCGAGTGACTGAGATAGAAGAACTGTGAACTGAGAACTGATAGTTCTGATTTGTAAATAGTGCTTTGTAAATATTAGTTAAGATTAGCAGTTCATTGTTGTTCGCACTAGTCCAAGTAAATTGTCATTGTCGTCGGTGGAGTGCTATAACGAATACTGTGTTGAGTGAAAATACAATTGTTGACGAGAGCGTTTAAGGTGAATTGTAGAAAGGAATTATTGTTGGAAGAATAAAATCCTATTGTTGTGAGTTAAATAAAATTCACAGTATACTTATTATTCAATAACAATAATTAATGTATACTTATTATTCAATAATAATAATAATAATAATAATAATAATAATAATAATAATAATAATAATAATAATAATAATAATATATGACTTGAGGCTTTCCCGGCGTTTGATATAGAATAACTCTTCTCTCGGGTTCTCAGCCAGGTGAGTTGGAGATTAGCTTCCAAGCTTTCGACGGCTAGCTCTGCCATATTCTTCAGGGACGAAGTGATGTGGGAGACGTGTGCGGCTAGACGTGGTCCCACATCACTTCGTCCCTGAAGAAGATGGCAGAGCTAGCCGTCGAAAGCTTGGAAGCTAATCTCCAACTCACCTGGCTGAGAACCTGAGAAGAGTTATTCAATAATAATAATAATAATAATAATAATAATAATAATAATAATAATAATAATAATAATGGTAAAGATAGAGCATCCACTCCCCAATGTAACGAATATTGCACACTTTTTTCATTGCCAATGTGGCGCTATAAAGCAATTTTGAATACTTTTATCACAGACACAACATATTTAAATTCTTATTGCACTATATATGTTACCGTTAAAACCCAAAATTCGACAAAACCAGTTTCAACTAGTAAAGAGTAATTTTAAAATATAGGTACATAGAAAGCGAATTTTCGTAAGATCTAGAATCAATGACAGGTGAAGTCTGGTTTGTATAGTTTTTTTTTTTTTTTTTTTTTTTTTTTTTTTTTTTTTTTTGCCAAACAAAAACCTAAACATACCAAACCTAACCTGACATTGATTCTAGATTATACGAAAACTCACTTTCTATCTTTAATTGCTTAAACTAATTTTTACTAGCTGAAACTGGTTTTGACGGATTTCGGATTTTAACGGTAACATATATAATATGGAATTATCACTACATTAACACATTCATTATTTCACAGAACACACACTGAACGAATTAAACGTAATTATGAAGGCCGCTTATAATGCTAATATGAATTTCATTTCAGAAACTTTAAAGATTAAAAACCGCTAGTATTCCCGCTAAGCGGGATAATATAATTTTACCGCGAGATGGTTATCCAAAAAAAAGCTAGATTTAGCGGGAAAACCGCTGAATTGGCAACACTGTTAAGAAGTGCCTGAGTAATGAATTTTGTTGTTGCAAGGCTGCAGCTTGTTTTCGCAGACTTCTCAACTCCCCTGCGTATCTCTGCAGGTCGTGTCGGATCGTGTTTGCACAGCTAGCTGGAATTACTTTCACCGCGTTACTCTACAGGTGCTGCGAATGAGAGCGGTTGCTTATGAAATGTCTTGTCACGCTTGTTTATAAACAGAGATGTTTGTTCTGTGATGAGGAAATGAGGTGAATATCTTGTGAACGCCGCCTTGTAAATTATATGTAATCCATCATCACATGTTTATACAGTACAGCAGATGAGAAGGGTTGTTGTTTCTCTGGAATTGTTGCATATGTTCCGATTCAGATAAAGAACTCAGTGGCGGCTGATTGACTGAGGCAAGTGAGGCCGGGCCTCAGTCACTTGGCTTAACTGAAATCAAATTTTGTGTTTTTATATAATGTATTAGTTATTTGAATGAAGCATATATCGCTGTAGAAGCATTTGAAAACTTTGATGTCTATAGACCTGTTTTTCAGTAAAATTTGTTCCTGAGGCCGGGATCGCTCGTGTCGGGTCTGGCTTGTGATGTATATAGACCTGTTTTGCAGTAAAATTTGTTCCTGAGGCCGGGATCGCTCGTTTCGGGTCAGGCTTGTGATGTATATAGACCTGTTTTGCAGTAAAATTTGTTCCTGAGGCCGGGATCGCTCGTGCCGGGTCTGGCTTGTGATGTATATAGACCTGTTTTGCAGTAAAATTTGTTCCTGAGGCCGGGATCGCTCGTGCCGAGTCTTGCTTGTGATGTATATAGACCTGTTTTGCAGTAAAATTTGTTCCTGAGGCCAGGATCGCTCGTGCCGAGTCTTGCTTGTGATGTATATAGACCTGTTTTGCAGTAAAATTTGTTCCTGAGGCCGGGATCGCTCGTGCCGGGTCTGGCTTGTGATGTATATAGACCTGTTTTGCAGTAAAATTTGTTCCTGAGGCCAGGATTGCTCGTGCCGGGTCTGGCTTGTGATGTATATAGACCTGTTTTGCAGTAAAATTTGTTCCTGAGGCCGGGATCGCTCGTGCCGAGTCTTGCTTGTGATGTATATAGACCTGTTTTGCAGTAAAATTTGTTCCTGAGGCCAGGATCGCTCGTGCCGAGTCTTGCTTGTGATGTATATAGACCTGTTTTGCAGTAAAATTTGTTCCTGAGGCCGGGATCGCTCGTGCCGGGTCTGGCTTGTGATGTATATAGACCTGTTTTGCAGTAAAATTTGTTCCTGAGGCCAGGATTGCTCGTGCCGGGTCTGGCTTGTCATGTATATAGACCTGTTTTGCAGTAAAATTTGTTCCTGAGGCCAGAATCGTTCGTGCCGGGTCTCGCGTAATGCATTTCATGTCCTTTCGCGGGCTTTGAGTTTACGCTTAAAACGTTGTAGCTGAGGCACAATTCGGCTGGCCTGGTCAGGTTTCACTCGTCCCCATGGGCCGGCCTCAAGGGTAGAGTGGGGTGGGAATAGCAGTGGTGACTAGTCTTCCTAACTAGGCCATAAATAACAAAATTCCAGCTCTTTGGGAGGCAGAAACCCACTCGATTCTCTCCCCTTATGTCTCAGTTTATGACATATAAGCGAGGGTGTTCTACTATTGTACTTCGTAGTACAGTAGTGAATCTGGGCCAATGTTGTTATGTATTTTGGGAAAATATAAACAGAAAGAAATGAGAGAAGTAATGCTGGTGCAGTTAATTCATTGTTAGAGTGTCCTTTTTTGAGAAGAAATAATACTGAAAGAAAGGAAGTTTTAAATAAAGAGAGAGACTACCGAGATACCTACGACATCGCTGATAATTTTTCTCAGACATAATCTTAAAACGCGAGTTTCTATTGCATCCTGGTATGGGCAACATAAATGGTTATGTGGTAATGTGAGGCAAAATAAACTTCTCTTGGCCTTGTTTGTTGCTGTCAAAGAAAAATAAAATAAAAAGAAAAGAAAGAAAGGGGGATTTCAACACATAATATGGGATGCTTCATCACATTGAAACAATCACTGAAACTCAGAGCATAACAGCTTATTTGGTGAGTGAAATTATTATTTTTCATTGATAATAATAAGAATAGACTAATAATAATCATAATAATAATACAGTAATAATGATATTAATGATATAATAACAATAATAATTAATATCATAAACATTTCCTATCGGAGGCAATTAAACCAGTTGCATCTGGCCTCACCGAGGATTTCGATCACTGGCCGCTACTGATTAAGAACCATGTTCAAAATAGCAGTTATGGCATAGATGGGCATCGTGCCTCACTTGAGAAATAATGCCTCACTGACCTTCACAGAGCTTATCGCTCTGAGTGACATCATCTTCACAGTCCCCGTTCCTCCCTGACGCAGCTCCTAGGCGTGGGCAGGATCTATATCAGTTTCTTAAGCAATATCAGTGGTGGCATAATGGCATTATCAAAGCAGTGTGTACGCGTTAGAAAACGATTATTTCATGAGAAATGGGAGGAAGAGTTTTTGCTGTTTAGAAGGGGAGAACATACGATGTATGTTATGCTCGAAAATCCTATTAGGCATTAATAAATTTAATATACAACGACATTATTAATACTCCTTATGTCATAAAGAACATGCTGAATTAGAAGGTAGGACAAATTAAATGTTATTTTTTGTACTATTCCGAAGAAAATTTATGATCTTAACATTTGCATAGTATACTAAATACGACATTATACCTTAAACACGCTGCATTAAAAGGTACGATGAATTAAATGTTGTTTGTACGTATTATTTCCAAAAGAAATGTATAAAAAAATATCAAATGTGCGTAGAAAACGAAATATGATTTTCTGAAATTATTTTAGGTCGAGAACGTGCAAATCTATTAAGTAATCTTGCGAAACGCCAGAATATTCAAGAAAATAAACGTAGACAACGTGATGGAATATTATTGGCTAGTTACTCAATTTCTCGCCTGTGATTTAAATCAATTCAATGATGGAGAAATAGTAAAGAGGTTTATGATTAAAGCTGCCAAATTATTTTGCCAAATTGAATAGAAGTTTTCGAGTCTCTCACGTTAACCAAGCGCTTTCCTAATAGTTCGCCACTGACCGCCTTAGCGATTACGATATGGTGACGCAGGTCACAGCAGTTTATATTTCCCATCCTCCTCTGCAGTCTCCTCTCCTAGTAAACAAACTATTTCAAGTCGAGTGCCTCACGTAACCGAAAATTGTGCCCATGTATGTCAGCCTTTCCTAACACCACCACTGGCCGGCTTTTGTTTCCTCCTGCTAACGCCACTGGTTGTCGGCCTCCATTAAATCTTCCCGATAAGGAACTCTCTCCTCTTGTTTGTACCTCATATCACATCTCAGCTTGTTCTATTGACAGATGTGTTGCAGCCGAGTAGTACAGCAGCTATTTTCGGCTGTCTTTGGTTGTTGTCTGTGTTGTAATTGCTATTTCTCAAACCGACAAGGACAAAAAAGTGCAATATTGTTCCAGCTGCATGTAGTTTGAAGTTGTCTGCAGTTTGTTGATGTCGCTACATTCTTACGATTTCGTAAGTCCGGTTTAGACGTGAAACATTCTATTCTGTCACTTGTCTACAAAGTTTTTCAGTCTTTATTACACAGCTGTGTGTATTAAAACGTTTGAATTTATAACAGGGGACGTTGATGTCAGTAATTCAGAGTACTTAACGTTACTCCTGTTCTAATGTCTTATGACTTATGGGTATGAGGGCGTACCGCTCTGTGAATATTCTATATTCACCCATACGTGCTACATGCCCTGCCCATCTCAAACGTCTGGATTTAATGTCCCTAATTATGTTAATTGAAGAACACGATGCGTGCAGTTCTGTGTTGTGTAACTTTCTCCATTCTCCTGTAACTTCATCCCTCATAGCCCCAAATATTTTCCTAAGCACCTTATTCTCGAAGACCCTCAACCTCTGTTTCTCTCTCAAAGTGAGAGTCCAAGTTTCACAACCATACAGAACAACAGGTAATAGGCTATAACTGTTTTATAAATTCTAACTTTCAGATTTTTGAGAGCAGAGCAGATTGGATGACAAAAGCTTCTCAACCGAATAATAATAGACATTTTTTCACCTTTTCAAAAGATAAATTTGCAATGATTATATTTCCATTTCGTACTATCTTCTGGTCACGAGACAATCATAGACTTTGTTCTTTCGGGATTTACTTCCAAACCTATCTCTGTACTTTCTTCAAGTAAAATTCCCGTGTTTTTCGTAATAGTTCGTGGATTTTCTCCTAACATATTCACGTCATCCGCATAGACAAGCAGCTGATGTAACCCGTTCAATTCCAAACCCTCTCTGTTATCCTGGACTTTCCTAATGACATATTCTAGAGCGAAGTTAAAAAGTAAAGGTGACGGTGCATCTCCTTGCTTTAGCCCGCAGTGAATTGGAAAAGCATCAGACAGAAACTGGCCTATACGGACTCTGCTGTATGTTTCACTAAGACACATTTTAATTAATCGAACTAGTTTCTTGGGAATACCAAATTCAATAAGAATATCATATAAAACTTCTCTCTTAACCGAGTCGTGTGCCTTTTTGAAATCTATGAATAACTGATGCACTGTACATTTTCCAAATTTTAGGCAAAATATATTAAGCAATTACCTTCCGTCCTTTGCAATAAAAACTATGGCAAAATTTCTCCCTAAAAGGAATATTTTCATCGCCTTACCACGACTGGTTGCAACATTGTCGGTTTCACCAATCATGATTAAGACAAATTGGCGAATGACAGATGTTTAATTTCTTTCAGAGATCTAATTCACATTTCATCATTGTTCGTAATCTCTGACATTCGTAAAATGGATGATCGAATTTGAAGATGGGACTCCAATTAAGTTGATTGCTGTCAAGTGCTTGCGAAGTTTTATTCAGATGGCAATCTTTATTATACTGGATCGAAGTAAAGGGTGTTGTTGCAGAGATATAAACCATTACAGGTTGTCATTAAAAAAGAGTACTGTGATACAATAAGTATAGAGAAATGTCTTGAGGCTTTATGAAACATATTTTGTTGTTTCAGTGAAAAATAACAAATTGAAATAGATTGAAACACAATAGCACATTATGCAACGAGCCTATAATGATAGTAATTAAGAAGCGAGTATGGATGTTTATGAAACGAGCGCAAGCGAGTTTCATAATTTTCATACGAGCTTCTTAATTACCATTATAGGCGAGTTTCATACGACTTTTTATGCTCGACCATATTTCTAACTTGAAATTATTCAGATGTATACATTTTATTTGTATCTGACAAGATCGGAAGTGACCTTGTTCTAGGTTGTGAATTGTGAGATGTGCGCAGACGCGAAAGTATTGATTTTTTCCGAGGAACATTAATGTCATTGACCTTGATGTAATCCCGTTAAACTTGATATAACCTTGATTATTGAATTCGACATTGAAAAACGAGATGACAAATTGAATTTATTTGAATATTATTTACAATTAACGCTAATTGTTATAGTAACAGAACATAACCTTCTGCGACAGTATTGGATTTCCAGCCTCCGTGACTTTTCGCTAATTCTCTTTCGATTGCATATCCGAGAATAATCGATACTTGCGGTTTTATAACGGTACAGAGCTGACTTGTCATTGGCTGAACATATGTAAGCTAAGTTATCATTGGCTGAACACCTGTACTTTAATGAGTAGGTGTACTTTAATGACATGCATTAAAGGACTGCTACCAGGTGTATAATTACTACATTTCGGCATGGTCGAGCATAAAATAATATACGAAATAACGCCAAGAAGATGTGAATTAAAGTCATGGTCCCTTTGAATGATGCCTGAAAATAGCTATTAATCCTTTGCGTGTTTGTTTTTAAAATAATGTATTTAATCTATAACTACAGCCAGTGTATTGTTATTAGTATCTCTTTGTTGTTACCTATTGCTTTAGAAATAATGTGTTTAATTTGTAATCTTAAGTCATTTTTTCTGCTATTCCTTTACTGTTTACATTTGTTTTTAAATCTTTTGTGTTGCCCCTACCATTATATAATGCCCTTCAAGAATTTCGTTATTCGTTAGTTGTAAATCATTACTTGTGTTATATTTTAATTATTGTAATTGTTCCTGAATCATGTATGTAACTTGTAACCGTAAATCATTGTTTGTAATATCTCTTTATTACTCTTAACTGTTCCATTGTTCATGAATTAAGTATTAATTTGAAAGTGAAAGTCAAACTTTGTTATACTAATCTACTATTGATTATCTTTTTAGGTCGTGTATTTACTCTGAAACGGTTAGACATTCTTGTATATCTTTTACATTGATCATTCCTCAAACATCTCATTAATCTTTAACAGGATCCATTCTCTCACTAATGTGCATTCTTCTACATAATTCATGTATTTATTATTATTTTTTATTTTATTGGGTTATTTTACGACGCTGTATCAACATCTAGGTTATTTAGCGTCTGAATGAAATGAAGGTGATAATGCCGGCGAAATGAGTCCGGGGTCCAGCACCGAAAGTTATCCAGCATTTGCTCGTATTGGGTTGAGGGAAAACCCCGGAAAAAACGTCAACCAGGTAACTTGCCCCGACCGGGATTCGAACCCGGGCCACCTGGTTTCGCGGCCAGACGCGCTGACCGTTACTCCACAGGTTTGGACTAATTCTGTGAATTGTAACTGTGACCACTATTTTATATTATAACTTTACTATTGTTTATTGGTTATAAAATATGTATTTTTATGCCAACTATAACCCTAATATACCTCAGGGTGAAATAGGGTTTATTAAATTGGATAATAAAAAAGAAGAAGAAGAAAAAAGAAACGCATTATTTTTAAATGCAGAAGTTTACAAGTGTCCCTTTCAGAATCCAAGGATACATTTTAATACTCTAGCGACTGAAACCGCCTCGTTTGTGTTGATGGTTGCCCGGCGCCATACTCAAAACAGATGTTAAACTAATTGTTTTCAATAGAGACTGCATACATGCGGATTACCCTGTCTTCGTCACAGATAAAAATAACTGCAACTGGACGTTATGGTATTGTCCACTGAACGTACTGTACGCTCTGCTGAGTAATGCAATCTAGCTGGTGGAAAGGAGTGATGTTTTTCGTTTAGGTAATAGAGTGTAATGCTTTTGTGACTGGAAAGATGATGGCCTCTTGACACTCCATGGGTCACCCAGTCTGCCTCACAGCTGCTCTGACGTCATGGAGACTCGCTGTTATATCCTACAAGTGTGCGGACCGAAATGAAAACTAAGCATCATATCGTTCTAGCTTCTAACACATTCGTACATATTTAAGTTGAATTGTTTTGACATTTTTTATTTAGTTCATATGAATGAATGACAAAAATTAAAAACAAATTTTGCTTCACGAAAGATTGATTTTCATGCATTGCTTTTTACAGGCACTAACTCTCCTAGCACTTCTGCGCTCTGTCGTGGGTTCGAACCCGGTTTTCTCCGTCCGTCACATAGTCTATTGGCGATAGATAAATCCACAGATGATTTAGGATTATTAACTGACGGATTAAAGATAAATAAGGAGCATAATTAAAGTGTGTGTTTATGCCATGCATTGCGTCGTCAAATTGCAGTGTTTTATTATTTAAAAATATGTTATATCTTATGTATATAGATTGTAACAGACTAAGTACAAATAGTTTTAGTAATAGAGAAAAAACAAAATCAACAAATAATTCTCTTTTATTTCCACATAATATTTCGTAGTGTTTTTAGTCACTGCAAAAATCCAATGTTTTTGATTTAAATCTATATATATATATATATATATATATATAATTTGAACTGGTAATGGGAATTACGGGAAAATAGCTGGACGGATTTTAATAAATGACCCCTCATTTTGAAGCTTGAAACTCATTTCGGAAAAATAGTAGTTTTCAGTGAAATGTCAATTTTTAAACATAATTTTTCTATTTTCCAAAATCCATCTCCCGTCAGTTTTGAGAACTAGCTAATAGCATTCACGGCCGACTTGATATTCCCTTCGCTTTTTTTTTTTTTTTTTTTTTTTTTTAAGGAGAAGCGAAGCGAGCATCAAGTCGGGGCCGTGTTGCATTTCAGAATAAAACAAAAGACATACTACAGTAAACAGTATTACACGAAGGCCATGATCTGCAAGAATGCTGACATATTTAGAGCTCAAATTAAATTGGTTATTAAAAACTTAACTTACTAAAAATAATTTACAGGTTCGATTCTGTGGTGTGTAATTTTCTGGGTACAGCTGTGTATTGGATATTAAAAACTACAAAACTTGAGGTGGTTTGATGACATTATTACCATTAGAAATGAAATATTACTGTAGTTAATGCCATGATGTGACTATTTTTCATTATTTATACATATTAATGCTATATTGATGATATGAAAGTGGAACGTTTTGGGGTTATATAAATAGATGTAGAGAATAACTTAAATTAGATTTTGATTTCTATATTTTACTGAGTGGCGGCTATATAGTATATATAGTATATGTAACTGAAAGCTATGAAACTTACGTAAGATAATAATATTATTAAAAATCAAATATTTTTATAATTATTAATTAAGTGGGGTTGGGTCTTTTTCATATATTTAATGGCGGTGTGGTGTAGATATTTATATGCGTGGTTCTCTTCAGTATTGGCTCGAGAGAGAGTATCTTTCATTGTTATGGAAGCAAATAACTTTCAGAATGTCTGGTATTCTTCATTGAAAATAATTCTGAAAAATGTTTATTTGAACGTCTAATGAACTTAGTTTGCAGCATTTGCTGCACAAGCCACTAGTATAATAATATAATATAATATAATATATTTTTTTGTATAAAATATTATCTTGTAATGAAAAAATAAATTACTTCTAAAATATCTATCTATACTAAATAAATTTTACAAGAGAAAAAATTCATCCAAAGGGCTAGACTCGGGAAGGGTTCCCAAAACGCTCATTGCATTTCCGCGCTGAAATGCAATACTTAAGCGTTGACGCAAATAAGTACTGCAACGGCGATCACCAGTAACGGAGATCAAAATTTTGCCGATTTGAGATACCCAAACTTTAGCGTCATGACTCCAAGGACCGAAGGTCTCCACAGCAAAGGGGACAAAGATATAATTGTCTAAAAGATGAGTATATTTATTGACTTTATTTTCACGGCTAATTCAGCAGCAGATGCTGCGTGTCTGGAGGTATTCGGCAAGTGAGATGGAGCTAGAGTGTCAACGCAAGTGGAGTCCCAAATTTTAGATTTTCCTCTAGACCATGGGTTTAAGGTGAGACCATCGGGCCGTTTACCATCCGCTTACTTACTTTTACTTTTGAGGGCCTCTCCACTTTTCAGTGGTTACCCTTTATTCCCATTTTCCATCTGCGTCTGTCATTCCAATCCTGCTCATTTAGTCCCTTATCATTCATCATCCTCAATATTCCAGCCTTCCATGAATTTCTAGGCCTTCCTCGTTTCTTTCTACCAGCTGGAGACCACTGAAGTAGCACGTTTGGCCACCTCCCCTCATTCATCCTCCTTACATGACCATACCACTGAAGTTGTCTACTCTCTATTCTTGCAATCACCGATTCTTCCATGTTCATTATCCTTCTAACATCCTCGTTTCTTCTCTTTTCCAGCCTGGATATTCTAGCACCTCTCCTTATGCCGTCCATTTCAACTGCCTGTATCTTACTTTTTTGGCCTTCCGATAGACTCCAACCTTCAGCCCCATAAGTCAATATATTTTCCACTATAACCTCAAGAATTCTCTTTTTTGTTTGCATTGTTATTGTCCTTCTCCATAGCACTCCATTCAACATCTTTATTGCTCCTCTACCCTTCATTATCCTATAATCTATATCCGCTTTACAGTTTCCAGTCTCATGCAAAACCGACCCCAAATATTTAAACTCATTAACTATTTTAATTATTCCTTGGGGCAACTTTATATTTCGTCCATCTCCACCTATCACCAGGTATTCGGTTTTACTCATATTAACTTTCAGTCCCCCTGCTTCAAATGCTTCAAGGAGTTTCCTTACCATAAATGTTGCATCTTCTCGACATTGCGCAATTATCACCTGATCGTCTGCAAATAGCAGCGAGTGCACTGTCTCATTTCCAACTGGAATTCCCATTCCTCGACATGAGTTATTCAGTATCTGCTGGATATATATTTTAAACAAGGTAGGGGATATGCTACAGCCTTGTCTCAAGCCTTTGGTTGTATAGAAGGCAGCTGATAACCTTTTTCCTATCTTAACAGCAGCTTGACAGTCTTTATATAGTCTCTGAATTAACGCTATTAGGGGTAAAGTAACACCAATACCTTTTATTTCTTCCCACAACTGCTTTATAGGAACCGAGTCGTATGCTTTCTCTAAGTCAATGAATACTAAATGTGTTTCCTTTCCTTTAGCATACATTTTTTCACTTATCTGTCTCAAATTAAATATATTATCCATGCAACTCCTTCCTGTAGTAAAGCCTGCCTGATCTTCCGATATCTTCCCTTCTATTTCTTCCTCTAATTTACCATCCGCACGATGATTCCAAAAGAGACGGGATGCCACAAAAAAATCAAAGATCTTTTAATGATATCATTGAGTGATGTATGTCTGGGAATGCCACAAACTTCATTTGTTTTTCCAGTAATGAAATGTTGCGGGTTGCTAAGTAACCACGATTTGAAGGAAGGGTAGGTTATCAATTTACCTTGAACTAAGAAAGTTGTGACGTAGCCTCTTCTCGTTGTTTGTAACTCTCTATTGTAATGCAAATCGTTTTCTATTTCGCCGTGTTTTTCTCAGGAAAAATCTGGCCATCTGTCGCGTACCATATGGCATATTCATTTGTATTTTGACGTCCCCTTCCATTATAGCCTGGCTTCTGTATAAAGTCTACGGATTTCTTTCATACTTGCTAACAAGTCTGTAGACGGGCGGGCATAATTACACATTAAAATCTGGTAGATGTTTTAATAAGTTGCTTAGTAGCTAATTGCTTGGCCTGTTGCCGCTTCAGGTTACTGACTTTCGGCTTTGAATTTAACGGCGTACATTAAGCACTCAAGTTGAGATGAAGAATTGATGGAGAAAAAGCTTCCAGATTGAAGCTACGACGACATGTAATGGAAGGTTGGGAAATAATTGCATTTACATGTGAGAGGAATGGCAAAATAAAAGATACGTCGCCGAGGGGAGGGATGGGGACTGCTTCTTACACGCCTGCTTGCAGTTGGAATATTTATATCAATGTGAGTTCATTAGCCAGATAGCTGGCAGTTAGACTCAGACACCAATCGAACAGTGGACTTCTGTAAATGTTTGCCTTCTTGTATGTAGTGATATTTTAATACTTTTACTACACTTTTTCCAGATGGATTTTTAGAATGCGTAATTTTTATGCTAGATAAATCAAATGTATTTTTAGAAAACATCATTTGTATAGGCCTATCAGATAGTCTAAGTCAAATGTATTTCAGAAAGCATCAATGTTATATCAGATAAGTCAAATGTAATTCAGAAAGCATCAATGTTATATCAGATAAGTCAAATGTATATCAGAAAACATAATTTTATATCAGATGAGTCAAATGTATTTCAGAAAGCATCAGATATATCAGATAAGTGAAATGTATTTCAGGAAACATTAATTGTACATCAAATAAGTCAAATGTGTTTCAGAAAGCATCGATGATATATAAGATAACTCAAATGTATTTTAAAAAACATCATTTGTATATCAGATAAGTCAAATGTATTTCAGAAAACATCAATGATATATCAGATAAGTCAGATGTATTTCAGGAAACATCATTTGTATATCAGATGAGTCAAATGTGTTTCAGAAAGCATCAATGATATATCAGATAAGTGAAATGTATTTCAGGAAACATTAATTGTACATCAAATAAGTCAAATGTGTTTCAGAAAGCATCGATGATATATAAGATAAGTCAAATGTATTTAAAAAAACATCATTTGTATATCAGATAAGTCAAATGTATTTCAGAAAACATCATTGATATATCAGATAAGTCAAATGTATTTCAGGAAACATCATTTGTATATCAAATAAATCAAATGTATTTCTGAAAGCTTCAATGATATATGATATAAGTCAAATGTATATCAGAAAATATCATTTGTATATCAAATAAATCAAATGTATTTCAGAAAGCTTCAATGATATATGACATAAGTCAAATGTATATCAGAAAACATAATTTGTATATCAGATGAGTCAAATGTATTTTAGAAAGCTTCAATGATATATCAGATAACTCAAATGTATTTCAGGAAACATCATTTGTATATCAAATAAATCAAATGTGTTTCAGAAAGCATCGATGATATATCAGATAAGTCAAATGTATTTTAAAAAACATCATTTGTATATCAGATAAGTAAAATGTATTTCAGAAAACATCAATGATATATCAGATAAGTCAGATGTATTTCAGGAAACATCATTTGTATATCAGATGAGTCAAGTGTGTTTCAGAAAGCATCAATCATATATATCAGATAAGTCAAATGTATTCTAAAAACATCTTTTGTATATAAGATAAGTTAAATGTGTTTCAGAAAGCATCAACGATATATCATATACCAAACATCATTTATATATCTAATAAGTCAAATGTATTTCAGAAAACATCAATTGTATATGAGTTGAGTCAACATCATTTGCATATCAGATAGGTCAAATGTGTTTCAGAAAACATCATTTGTATGTCAGATAAGTCAAATATGTTTCAGAAAACATCATTTGCATATCAGATAAGTCAAATGTGTTTCAGCTCTTTGCTCGACAGGATCAATTAGTTCTATACTGACGCAACACTCCGTCCACTCGAACATCTGCTACGAGCCAATGCGGATGTGTATAGACTTGCTACTTGGCATGTACCCATAACATATTTCAATCATTTGTGTGCCATAAACTATAAATTTTAGTTCAACTAGAAATATGTCAGGGTTACAGCATAGGAATCAACCCTCGTATTTTAATGTCGTCTAACATCTGATATAATAATACTCTTCTGCAACGAACTTTTCTTCCGTTCACCATTCCTTCCAGTGTATCCTTCAGCCATTGTATTTGTTTATTGATGTAAAATAAATTGACAATTGTTGTTTACAATAAAATACAATACATATCATTTAAGGTATTTCATTTTCTTATTATTTCACATATAGGTTGTATTATCATTACACTATCCATTCTTGAGTAATCAACTTGAAGAGACCTCGGCTCAGGATCTTATATTTAAATCTTTCGGTCGCCTCTTACTCATTGCACAATTCATTCCCTTTCTCATGATGCCAATAATTTTACTGTTTAAAGTTTATTTTTTAACTATTATTCAGCGGTGGCGAAAATGTAATCGTGCGCCGAGCCACTGTGTAACCTGCAACATGCATAGCACCTATGGAGGGAGGCGGACACCCGAAGGGGAAGTGAAGCAACTGTCTGACTTATTAACGGATTTTCATTTTCCTTATGTCAAGCTCTTAAATATAATTTTATACAGTACAAGGCTACAAACTAATGTTTAGTACGTCTAATGAAGAAAGAAATGAACAATAAATGAACAATATCACAACCTAAAATTAACTGTCTTCAGAATGTCTCTGCGACAGAGTTTCAAAATCAGGAATTATGTCACTTACTGCCAGTCGTAGTTGATCACGAAGATATTTGTCTGTCAGTCGTGATCTAAATTTGGTTTTTATTATCTTCATTGTTGAAAATAATTTTTCACAAACGTAAGTTGTAGCGAACATGGCTTCAACAGAGCAAGCGAAAGAACGAAGCTTCGGATATTTATTTTTTGGCAAAGATTTGAAAGTTCAACATTTGTCAAGTCCTTACATCTAGCTTTCATTTAACATCACATAGTAAATCAGTGAGTTCAAATTGAAGAGCTAACCGCATTATTCGTACATCTGCTGAAAAAGGAACGACGTACAGAGATGATGATGATGATGACGACAACAACAATAACACTTAACCTTTTAATGTTTCATCAGTAACATGTAGTATAATGCCGTTTTATGTTATACAACCGTTTTCCTCGTAATACTTGTGAACAAATCATACATTTAATATTCTCATCATATTGACAGCAAAAAAATGCGTCCTCCCATCTTACTTGGAACTTTCGTACATGGTTTCGAGAGAGACATATGCCACTCGCAGGTCAGAGACAAATACAAATGGAACGGAATTTGACTCCAGTGAGTGAGAGGGTGGGGGTTGGCGGAGGTTAGAAGCAAGCGAAATGCACAGCTATCACTGCGAGCCACAATGTCTCGCGAGTCACTTTCTCGCCACGGCTGTTCAAAAGACATAAATTAAGTGTTATAGTATATAGTGAAATAAAAAGATGAATTTTGTTTCCTGGATTCTACACAAAAGACGTAATTTGCAAACCGCAACTGAAGACATTTCTCTGCTGTTATAAATTATTCTCTTTTATAAAACGGCGGTATGAAGGTTGTAAAGTTCCTAATATTCATTTTCTGTTTATAATGATAGTTCGTGGTATTTGTATAGTTGGGTACATTCATTGTACAGGTTTTCATAATTTAGTTTTGGGTTTGAGATTTGGTGAGCATCAACGGATTTGGAAGAAGGAATCACGTATTTTCAAGTTACAGTGTCGGAATTTTCTTGAAGTGACTGTACAAAAAATAAAACAGTAATAAATCGTATTTGGGTTTGAGAATCCTACTACAGACTGTCCGAATACTGCAGTCTTGCCAACTGAAATGTGCGGAAAGTCGCCAAACAGTAGTTCAAAAGTTCCTAGACTCTTTATTATCAGTAGAAAAAGTTTTTTTTTCCGCTAGAGGATGCTGAAAAAGTGGATAAATCTCTATCTATACTATTAATAAATCTGTAGCCGAAATGTTTCTGGTAATTTTCGGTTTTCCAAAAATAATTGGTGTTAACATGTATAATTAATCATCCTGAAACCGAAAATCGCTTTTTTTAAATTTTTGTTTGTATGTCTGTCTGTCTGTCTGTCTGTCTGGATATTTGTTACCTTTTCACGCGATAATGGCTGAACCGATTTATATGAAAATTGGAATATAAATTATGTTCGTTGTACCTTAGATTTTAGGCTATACGGCATTCAAAATACTTTATTTAAAAGGGGGGTTATAAGGGGGCCTGAATTAAATAAATCTAAATATCTCCCTTATTATTAATTTTCATGAAAAATGTTACATAACAAAAGTTTCTTTAAAAATGATTTCCGATAAGTTTTATTCTATACAAAATTTTGATAGGCGCTGTAGGCGCTCTATTGAAATAAAAACAAATGACTTCGTCTATAAGGGGCCTTGGACAACAACAATCGAAAGCTATTAAACATAGCCTACAGAGAATGCTTCTGTGTTTGTATGAAGTAATATCGAAGGCTAATAATTGTTATTTCACATTTGGAAAGTGTAGTGGACATAATTCTATAATGTTATTACAGTAATTTCTGAGTGAAATTTAAGGATATACAAGACTTTTAAAATAATAATACAATACATTTTCACCGCCACTTCAGATTGTAGCGTTGTTGTTTCTGCAGTAACTCCTATGTGCAAAATATAAAATTTTTGAGTAGGAAGAAAAAACACATTTATTCATTCCATGGCAATGGTACATAGGAGATCGTGAATTCTTACATTTTCGAAAGAAAGAAATATAATTACATAGCACTGTTTAAGCTGTATCACTATTTATTCGAAGTGTTCAGAACCATAGTGGGCCAAGCGCCATTTACTGAAGACGCAGAAAACAAGGGATAATAACAATTAAGAAACATGTTAAAGGAATTGTCATTGCACCAAATGATTGCTCTCTGGACCAAAATGATCGCATTGTAATTATTTAAATACAACTTAAATTAAGTAACATATTAAAGGATTTATCCTTCTATCAAAAACGAATGTTCCCTGGATCAAATGTCCTATTTTAATTATGTAATTACTTTATATTTATTTCTAACAGGTGCAGCGGAGCGCACGGGTACGGCTAGTTTAAGCAATAAAAGTTAAAAGAAATTGTCGCCAGGCAACACAGCTGTCCTGCTGCCCTGTTTCATAATTTAACATCGATTGTGTTCCACTTCAAGTGATGCTAATGCAGACGAAAGTTCTGGACTTTCATTGTTGCTCATTTACGCTCAATTATTTTACTTTTAGTTAATATGAAGTTGTATTTGTCGTCGTTAATTGGATCAGTCTGTGCTAGGTTGGAAATGAAATGAAAGGGTTGTTGTATTTATTTTGCTTTTGTCTGTGTTATGTGACTAATTCCACACTTCCTCTCGACACTGACAAAACACTGTCTACTTTATGTGGACTGTAAAACTTTTAATTGGAGTGCTAATAAATAATATTACGTGCCGAAACTGAACGAACTACGTGGGAAGCCTGACTGAATTGTGATGGCCGGGAGGATATTGTTCCTGTTCCCCCATGTTAATTTGGAACCAGTACACTCATTAGAACCTGGTACCCACTTTGAAACATGTGCAGAGCAGTACACCATTTTTGTTGTATTGCATTTTATTAATAAAGTAGTCATTAATGTTATAATTTTCAACTTTATTTGAATTTGCATGCTTATTGTGAGTACAGACGAATACAAAGATTGTCGGAAGAAAAATAAAGAAGGTGTACTATAAGCTGTAATATGAGCTGCTGCCAGAAAGTCAAAAGGAGGATAGCAATGCAAAGGAAGCTTTTATAATATAAAAAGGAGCATCTTCTGCTGACCTCTGGAGAAGGAACTAAGGAAAAGACTAGTGAAGTGCTTTGTGTGGAGTGTGGCATTGTATGGGGCAGGAACATGGACGTTATGACGACGTGAAGAGAAGCGAATAGAAGCATTTAAAATGTGGATATGGAGAAGAATGGAGCGTGTGAAGTGGACTGACAGAATAAGAAACGAAGCTGTGTTGGAAAGAGTGAGTGAAGAAAGAATGATGCTGAAATTGATCAGAAAGAGAGAAAGAAATTGGTTAGGTCACTAGCTGAGAAGAAACTGCCTACTGAAGGATGCATTGGAAGGAATGGTGAACGGGAGAAGAGTTCGGGCAGAAGAAGATATCAGATGATAGACGACATTAAGATATATGGATCATATGAGGCAAAGAGGAAGACAGAAAATAGGAAAGACTGGAGTAAGCTGGGTTTGTAATGAAAGACCTGCCTCTTGGCAGAAAACTATGAATGAAATTGTGAGTACAGGCTAGATCCCGGACTCATTCATTCATTCGTCTAATAAAGTTAAGGCCTTCAGATCTTTCTCTTTCACTCAATCTCTTTTTATTCGTCCAGAATAAAACGAGTAAGTCACGCTTCTTAAACATCGGTGCCTAGTTGTATTGTTAAGAATCAGTCGCTGTTAGTTGCGTTTAAATATTACCTATATACGCCCTGACAAAATATTGTTTAGCTGCGAAGAAGGTGAAACGCATGACTGTCTTTTGAAAGGCATTATAACTACTACAAACAGTGTGAAATAGAATACAAGGTTTTGCATAAGTAGATATACAGTAATACAATATAGTTTTATGAAGTGAAGATGAGAATTACAATCGATAACGGATCAATCAGGCAGTTAAATTGATGTCGATTGTTGCCATCTAACCACAAGTAGTATTTGGTAGTATGTAATCCTCATTTGCACTTAATAAAATTATATTGTATTACTATATACCTACTTTTACACCGCCCTGTATAATAAACTAAAATAGATACAATTAAATGAGTTTATGCTCGACCATGCCGAAATGTAGTAATTATACACCTGGTAGCAGTTCTTTAATGCATGTCATTAAAGTACACCTATTCATTAAAGTTCAGGTTTTCGATTATTCTTGGATATGCAATCGAAAGACAACTAGCAAAACGTCACGCAGGCTGGAAATCCAATACTGTTGCAGAAGGTTATGTTCTGTTACTATAATAATTAGCGTTAATTGTAAATAATATTCAAATAAATTCAATTTGTCATCTCGTTTTTCAATGTCGAATTCAATTTCAAGGTTATATCAAGTTTAATGTTTATTTTACTCTCTAGATTATATCAAGGTCGTCGACATTCGTTGCCCGGAAAAAATCAATACTTTCGCGTCTGCGCACATCTCACAATTTACAAGATATTGCACAAGGTCAGTTCCGCTCCCCAGTCAGATAAGAATAACATGAATACTTATGAATAATTTCAAGTTAGAAATATGGTCGAGCATAAAAAGTCGTATGAAACTTGCCTATAATGGCAATTAAGACGCTCGTATGAAAATTATGAAACTCGCTTGCGCTCGTTTCATAAACATTCTCGCGTCTTAATTACTATCATTATAGGCTCGTTGCATAATGTACTATTACAAGACAGTAATGGCATATAAAGATTCAAGTAATGTGTTCAACCTAATAAATGAAAACAGAGAGAATATTACGTTGTATTTTATGAACGAATATTGGCAGACATGTAAATTAATCCTGAAATTAAGCGTCCACCTATAAATAATTCTTTAAACATACTGTATTTGCTTTTACGACAATGGTATTCCTCTTGGGGTACTTCTTTTGTGGTGGGTTAAACATTTGGTTCCCTGTAAAACACCATTTCATCCGATTTCTGATATTTATTGCCGATCTTGCACACGATTAATCGAATGAATACAGTAGTTAGAAACATTAATGAATCTAAAGACTTCCCAACTTAAAAATTTTGCACGATTCTAGTTTAATATAGAATCTGATTCATTAGGTACTTCGTGGAAAGAAGACTTTATCATTATTTGCACACAATGGACATAAAGTTTTATGTCAGATAAATGAGATCTTGTTGAACAAATGGAGCAATTAACATCCTAGAAATTAAGCTGTTTAATTTCACACAGACACAGAACAATTAAGTGTTATCTTATCAGAGAGTCGGCGGTTTGCATGTGGCTCTCTTTCTGGCAAATAGCGGGTTTAATGCGGCGTGAAGGACTTCTCTAAACGAGCATTAGCCGCTGTTGGTGGCATGGGGGCGATTTTAACTGGTTCAATGTTGGCAGCATGCCCATTACACCAATACCAGTACTATTATTATTATTATTATTATTATTATTATTATTATTATTATTATTAGCTCCGTACGTAGATGAAATTATTGGAGGTCATCAGTGCGGTTTTAGGCGTAATAGATCGACTATTGATCAGATTTTTTGTATTCGACAGATAATGGAGAAAAAATGGGAGTATAAGGGTAGAGTACAGACGTGGACAAATTATTAGACAAAATTAATTATATGTGCAACAAAGCTGTATTTATCGGCAGAGATAATGAACAAAAATGAATTTTGTGCCGAAATAATGAACAGAAAATTTAGTCTTGTAGTTACTAATATTTTGTGAACATTCCCTTATTCTTTATTAACACGTTGATTTTGTCAGGGATGCTGGAAATCAAAGTTTAACACTTTCTTTAAATATCAGCATCATTTAGTCAGATATCAAACGATGCTTAAATGAGTCCATGTTTTGTTGTAAGCCTCTTTTTGTTCACTTTCTTCTTCAGTATAAATCACAGATTTTCAATTTCGTTCATGTCCGGGCTTCTTGCAGGCCATGGGAGAATATCTTCTGCAGTATATAATTAAAACGCCAGTAGTACCAACATAGTCAGTAAAAAAATATACTTAACCATTGGAAAAATATACTAGAAGATGTGAACAATCATATTTACAACAATAGACACTCTCCGAATTATACTGATAGTTGATATGACGAATTATATGATTTTTTCAAGAAAACGTTTTAGTCTAATAATTTGTCCACGTCTGTACATCAGTTATTCATAGATTTCAAAAAGGCATATGACTCGGTTAAGAGGGAAGTATTATATGATATTCTTATTGAATTTCGTATTCCCAAGAAACTAGTTCGATTAATTAAAATATGTCTCAGTGAAACACACAGCAGAGTCCGTATAGGTCAGTTTCTATCTGATGCTTTTCCAATTCACTGCGGGCTAAAGCAAGGAGATGCACTATCACCTTTACTTTTTAACTTCGCTTTAGAATATGCCATTAAGAAAGTTCAGGATAACACAGAGGGTTTGGAATTGAACGGGTTACATCAGCTTCTTGTCTATGCGGATGACGTGAATATGTTAGGAGAAAATCCACAAACGATTAGGGAAAACACGGGAATTTTACTGGAAGCAAGTAAAGAGATCGGTTTGGAAGTAAATCCCGAAAAGACAAAGTATATGATTATGTCTCGTGACCAGAATATTGTACGAAATGGAAATATAGAAATTGGAGATTTATCCTTCGAAGGGGTGGAAAAATTCATATATCTTGGAGCAACAGTAACAAATATAAATGACACTCGGGAGGAAATTAAACGCAGAATAAATATGGGAAATGCCTGTTATTATTCGGTTGAGAAGCTTTTATCATCCAGTCTGCTGTCCAAAAATCTGAAAGTTAGAATTTATAAAACAGTTATATTACCGGTTGTTCTGTATGGTTGTGAAACTTGGACTCTCACTCTGAGAGAGGAACATAGGTTAAGGGTGTTTTAGAATAAGGTTCTCAGGAAAATATTTGGGGCTAAGAGGGATGAAGTTACAGGAGAATGGAGGAAGTTACACAACACAGAACTGCACGCATTGTATTCTTCACCTGACATAATTAGGAACATTAAATCCAGACGTTTGAGATGGACAGGGCATGTAGCACGTTTGGGCGAATCCAGAAATGCATATAGAGTGTTAGTTGGGAGGCCGGAGGGAAAAAGACCTTTGGGGAGGCCGAGACGTAGATGGGAGGATAATATTAAAATGGATTTGAGGGAGGTGGGATATGATGATAGAGACTGGATTAATCTTGCACAGGATAGGGACCGATGGCGAGCTTATGTGAGGGCGGCAATGAACCTTCGGATTCCTTAAAAGCCATTTGTAAGTACAGTAAGTATTATTATTATTATTATTATTATTATTATTATTATTATTATTATTATTATTATTATTATTATTATTATTATTATAAAACATCGTGTACAAGTCGATTCTCAGTTTTTAATCCCACTTTTGATTAAAAATCGTCATTTACAACATTAATGTACATTGTTTCGGAAACAAAAACATAACGCTCCCTGTTTTGCACATTTGCATTGGTTTTGTCTTGTGTTTCGTGCTTTATCAGTATAGCAAAGCTGACAAATAATAAATTCCCTGAGGAGTACTATTTCTTTTAGGTATAACAATGTACTGAGGCTGTTTATCACATATATCTCGTATTTTTCATTACATAATTTTGTATTTAAAGAAGATGTATCAATTATTAGACTCTATTTTTCTTATACAGAATAGTACATTTTTTCGAAGGGGCTCACGACAGGAACAGCTTGGCTGTGGCGCATGCGCGGACCTCTCATGCAGTGCCAGCGTGATCTTTGCCTGGATTTATTTTCGCTCGCATATTCCAGATCAAATCAAAAAGTTCCCTTCGTGCTCAGGCTACACATCTTGCATATACGAAGGTTAGGTTAGGGGTTTTATTAATCAAATCCGCGCATGCGCAGTTATCATCTCACAGCCAAACTGTTCCTGTCGCGATGCACACGCAATTTTTTTTCCCCTGTCGTGACAGTGACTAGTTTTCGTTAAGTTTCGTATTATTTGACATTTTTTTTATTTATGTACACGTTGAATAGAACTCATAAGGAATTACCTTTCTGAAATTGTACGACTACAAAATCGTGGGAGTTTATATACAGGGTGGAAGGGGATTAAATAGGGAACTTTTGGGAAATTAATCAGGGCAGTGAGTTAAACATAAAAGTCTAATAGTGTATGATTGTCGTCTTTTGAGAACGGGTTTTGAGAAAAGTAGCAGTTTTAGTTGAATTTTGAAATGTTTATTCCAGGAAAACGGGAGATGTTAGCTAGGTGGTGTTGGGGCAGTTCGTATATCAAATACCAACAAATATTTCCTTTATTGAGAAATGCCTGTTGTTATTCTGTTGAGAAGCTTTTATCATCCAGTCTGCTGTCAAAAAACCTGAAAGTTAAAATTTATAAAACAATTATATTACCGGTTCTTCTGTATGGTTGTGAAACTGGGACTCTCACTCTGAGAGAGGAACATAGGTTAAGGGTGTTTGAGAATAAGGTGCTTAGGAAAATATTTGGGGCTAAGCGGGATGAAGTTACAGGAGAATGGAGAAAGTTACACAACACAGAACTGCACGCATTGTATTCTTCACCTGACATAATTAGGAACATTAAATCCAGACGTTTGAGATGGGCAGGGCATGTAGCATGTATGGGCGAATCCAGAAATGCATATAGAGTGTTAGTTGGGAGACCGAAGGGAAAAAGACCTTTAGGGAGGCCGAGACGTAGATGGGAGGATAATATTAAAATGGATTTGAGGGAGGTGGGTTATGATGATAGAGACTGGATTAATCTTGCACAGGATAGGGACCAATGGCAGGCTTATGTGAGGGCGGCAATGAACCTTCGGGTTCCTTAGAAGCCATTTGTAAGTAAGTAAGTATTGGTTTCTTGCGTAACATTGACTATTTAGCCGTAATTTTATTGAACATCGGTAATAAAATCTGTGGCAGGAAGACATTGCAATCGCCCATGTTCACTGCTTCTCTTCGTTTTTACTTCTCGTCCATAAATTTTTGAAACACCCTGTAGAACAGAGTCATTAGTCGTGAATTTATATAGAATTGAGTACATCTACATGGACTTCGTTGAAAGCAAGGGAGAGAAACTGCTTGGGAAAGAGTATATGAATGAGTTTCGAACACCTTTTCAAGGAAGAATGCATACAAATTGGGTAATTAGTCCTATGAAATTGACTCGAGAATGTGATAGGAATTCACACATCGTGCGTAATAACATCGGTGGCGGTTGTGTCATGAAATAAACATAAACCAGACGAAAATGAGGCGTCGGAAGGGAATGTGGTTGATGTAGAGAACATCCAGTTTTGAGACACGAACAAAAAGATGGTTGTTATTTTATTGGATATGTTAGTGTTTCAGACGTAACACATGTCTGTTTTTTTCTGTGGGGTAATTGATGGGGTGGTGATGTGTTACGACTTCTTTGTCGGCATTTGAAACTCGAGGCCCCCATCCAGAGTCCATGGCCCCGTGTCTTCTCATATCTGATGAAAGCCCGAAGAAGAGCGATATGGACGGTTGTTTGGTTCTTATCCACAAGCTCTGAGTATAAACATGGACGTAGACAGGAAGATCACAGCCTTGTAAAATTTTCTCCGCATAGCTGCGGTTATATTATAAAATTGTCCAAAATTGCTGTAGAAAAACTTGTTCATAGAGTATGTAGCTCGGTAAACTTGATGTCCATTAGAACTGCGACCTTGACACGGTCAGATCAAGACATGTGCAACGTGTGTTTTCTTTTTTTTTTTTTTGAGTGTTAGAAAGCTGATACAAAACCGTTATACGACAGGCTTATGGCAGGCAAACGTGAAATTTTAAGCCGAATAATGGTCAGCGTGGCATATATATTCTCATTAATCCACTCGTTTAGACGATTGAAGAATTTTCTACCCTTTTCCATGAAAAAAATGTTAGTGCAAACACTCGTGATGCCCCACTTCGATTACTGTGATGTTCTGCTTACTGACCTAAGCGTTACTTCGGCGCAGAGACTACAACGTGTTCATAATATGTGCGTCCGTTTCGTGTGCAATATTCGCCGGGCTGATCACGTAACACCATCCCTCGAAATGTTGTCCTGGCTCCGTCTAGAAGATCCTAGGAAAATCCACTGTCTTTCCCTTCTCTTTCACATATTGCATTTCTCCACTCCTGTCCATCTTGCGTCTCGTTTTCAAAATTTATCCACCCATCATAACCTAGACACACGATCACAACACTCCTCAATATTATCCATTCCCTCCCACCGAACATCCTCATATTCATCTTCTTTCACTGTGGCTGTTCCTCGGCTTTGGAATTCCCTACCGAGTAACGTCAGGGACTGTCAGACATCAAACCAATTTAAGAATAGACTAACGAAATATTTTTCTAACAATTCTTGTTAACAATAATAGCTGTTTCAGGTTTCGCAATGTTTAATGGTTATATATATCACAGATAAATGTCTAAATTATATTATTATTATTATTATTATTATTGTTATTATTATTATTATTATTATTATTATTATTATTATTATTATTATTATTATCAGTATTTCTTACCAATGTTTATTATTGTCACACTAACATTACTTATCCAACTTTCATTATTTACTTTCATGTTGTTTTATGGTCTAGATATTAATGTAATAACTATGTAAGCTGTTGTATTCTATTAGAATTAGAGTCTGGCTGGGCGGAAGAGAAGGCCTACTGGCCTGAGCTCTGCCAGATGAAATAAATAATAATAATAATAATAATAATAATAATTATTATTATTATTATTATTATTATTATTATTATTATTATTATTATACAGAATTTTAGATCCTTGCAAAGTTCCAAAGGAGATATGAAATCAAAATTTTCATCAGAGCCGAATAAATTATTTCGAATTTTAAATCAGAATGTATTTCTTCTGTTATTTTCGTTGAAAAAAATCCATGTGTTTGATTCGAGGTTTCATACTATATAAAATCAGCGGCCTTTTAAAGTAGCCGAGACGTTTGCACATTTCATCTTCTAGATCAGCGCTTCTCAAATTATGGTCCGCGGACCACCTGTGGTCCTCGAGGTCTGCCCTTGTGGTCCTTCAAAAAGACAGAAGAAAAAAAAGGATTTAAAGAACTATGAACATGGTGTTTCTCGCAATCTTTTCCCTGCACATCTGGCGCCGCGCCTGTAACTCAGCTAAGGACTACCCGAATTCATAACAGAACCAAAGTACCAACCTTTTCATGTGTTTATGACTTTCTTAATAGTTTGCACATTGAAATGGTCACATACTGTACGTCGTACACCAATAATAGAACATGCAAAATTGCATCTTTACTTGTTGAAAATCGGGCATGTTTCTGCATTAATTTTTTAATTCTCTTTTTGCAGATATAAGAAATTTTCTTCTATTAACATTAACATAATTAGTTAATACTAATATAAAACTAATTGAATTAAATTAATTTTATGCTCGACCATGCCGACATGTAGTAATTATACACCTGGTAGCAGCCCTTTAATGGACCTCATTAAAGTACACCTATTCATTAAAGTTCAGGTGTTCCACCAATCAGCAAATGCCATTGTAGCAAATTGAAAGCGCAAGTATCGATTATTCTCGGATATGCAATCGAAAGACAACTAGAGCGAGATTAGACAATATTAAACTCAGTCGAAAAAAACAACACACAAATTAACATCAATTCACCGTCATCTTCCAGCCTTTCACAAAGCACATTCCCACAAATTCATTTCACCAATTGCCAGAAAAAATCAATATGGTCGAGCGTAAAAAGTCGTATGAAACTTGACTATAATGGTAATTAAGACGCTCGCTTGCGCTCGTTTCATAAACATACTCGCGTCTTAATTACTACCATTATAGGCTCGTTGCATAATGTACTATTAATTAATTATTTCTACATTAAAGTGTAAGTATATTGATATTAAAATATGCTACGTAAATGATAAATTTGCTTTCGAAGGGAACAAGAGTAAGGTGGTCCGTGGAACTGTTCTGACTTAAAAAAGTGATCCCCACTTCAGAAAAGTTTGTGAAACGCTGTGATAAGTCATTAAGACTGAAAATTAATTACATCTTATACTGTATCAGTCTTTTAGACCCAGGCTGACATGTTCCGAAGACACAGTGACCCTGAACTACCAGTCTCAGTTTTTAATTTATTGTTGGAAATAATTCACCTCACGTTCGTTGGAAAAAAGTAGCCTATGCGAGAACCAATTACAAACAGAAGACTAAAGGTTATCAACATTCAGGATGTGATCTTGACAGTACAGATCATGCCTCGGAACCGAGGAAAAGCCTTGGCTTGAAACTGAGCATAGGCGTAAGGAGTTATCGACAACAGACTTGTGTTTTCAAACAGAATGCTGTTCACGTCTCACTGGAACATTATAAACTGCCTTCACTCACTTGCTGATGTCAGGTTGCTGGACTTTTTATTGTTTACTTTCTCGTCTATCACCGATTTCTTTCTTCTTCTCGTACTGTATGTCTATTTGATTCTTGTCTCCTTCGTACCTTACTTCTTTCTTCTATTCACGTCTGCGTTGTACACTCCTATATAAATTAACTTTTTCTCTTCTCTTCTGTGTTGATCTACTTTCTATTTTCTGTATTTATTTTATAGTTATGCCGGGTACAGAAACTTATCACAAATCTGATGAAATTATATCAGTATGTTCACAGAAATTCAACTTTTCAGTTTATAAATATACTATTATTATCTTCATTCACGGGTTAGGTCCTTGTCCTTATATTTCTCTTGTTATCCTTGTGTTCCCTTTGTTGTCGTATTCCCCTTGTTCCTCCATTCTTCTCTGTGTGTTCCATTTCACCTCTTTGTACTTCCCTTCTCCTTGTCTTCTTTTTGTACTTCTGTTACCGTTGTCCTTGTTTTTCCCTTGTTCTCCTTGTGTTTCCGTTGTCCTTTTTCCCTTGTTCTCCTTGTGTTCCACTTCTCCTTGCATTTCCCTTGTTCTGCTTGTATCTCTGAGTTCCTTGCATTCTCCTTGTTTTCCTTGTCTTGGCCTTCTTCTGTTTGTCTTCGCCTTGTTTTGTTTTTGTGTTCCCCGTGTTCTCCTTGTGTTTGCGTTGTCATCATTGTCTTTCCCTTATTCTCCTTGTCTTCGTTTTCTTCTGCCTGTCTTCCCTTGTGCTCTCTGTCTTCCCCTTGTTCTCCTTGTGCTACTCTTCTTCTTGTACTCCCCTTATATTCCTCTTTTCTTCTTGTATCCCCTTGTTCTCCTTGTATTCCCCTTGTATTCCTTGTCTTAGCCTTGTTCTGATTGTCTTCCCCTTGTTTTCCTTGTATTCCCCTTGTTTTCCTTGTACCCCCCTTGTTTTCCTTGTCTTAGCCTTGTTCTGATTGTCTTCCCTTTGTTTTCCTTGTCTTCCCCTTGTTTTCCTTGTATCCCCCTTGTTTTCCTTGTCTTAGCCTTGTTCTGATTGTCTTCCCCTTGTTTTCCTTGTCTTAGCCTTGTTATGATTGTCTTCCCCTTGTGTTAGCCTTGTTCTGATTGCCTTCCCCTTGTTTTCCTTGTATTCCCCTTGTTCTCCTTGTGTTAGCCTTGTTCTGATTGTCTTCCCCTTGTTTTCCTTGTATTCCCCTTGTTTACCTTGTGTTAGCCTTGTTCTGATTGTCTTCCCCTTGTTTTCCTTGTATTCCCCTTGTTTTCCTTGTCTTAGCCTTGTTATGATTGTCTTCTCCTTGTGTTAGTCTTGTTCTGATTGTCTTCCCCTTGTTTTCCTTGTCTTAGCCTTGTTCTGATTGTCTTCCCCTTGTGTTAGCCATGTTCTGATTGTCTTCCCTTGTTTTCCTTGTATTCCCCTTGTTTTCCTTGTCTTAGCCTTGTTATGATTGTCTTCCCCTTGTGTTAGCCTTGTTCTGATTGTCTTCCCCTTGTTTTCCTTGTATTCCCCTTGTTTACCTTGTCTTAGCCTTGTTCTGATTGTCTTCCCCTTGTTTTCCTTGTATTCCCCTTGTTTTCCTTGTCTTAGCCTTGTTATGATTGTCTTCCCCTTGTGTTAGCCTTGTTGTGATTGTCTTCCCCTTGTTTTCCTTGTATTCCCCTTGTTTTCCTTGTATTCCCCTTGTTTACCTTGTCTTAGCCTTGTTCTGATTGTCTTCCCCTTGTTTTCCTTGTATTCCCCTTGTTTTCCTTGTATCCCCCTTGTTTTCCTTGTCTTAGCCTTGTTATGATTGTCTTCCCCTTGTGTTAGCCTTGTTCTGATTGTCTTCCCCTTGTTTTCCTTGTCTTAGCCTTGTTATGATTGTCTTCCCCTTGTTTTCCTTGTCTTAGCCTTGTTATGATTGTCTTCCCCTTGTTTTCCTTGTCTTAGCCTTGTTATGATTGTCTTCCCCTTGTGTTAGCCTTGTTATGATTGTCTTCCCCTTGTGTTAGCCTTGTTGTGATTGTCTTCCCCTTGTTTTCCTTGTATTCCCCTTGTTTTCCTTGTCTTAGCCTTGTTATGATTGTCTTCCCCTTGTGTTAGCCTTGTTCTGATTGTCTTCCCCTTGTTTTCCTTGTATTCCCCTTGTTTTCCTTGTATTAGCCTTGTTATGATTGTCTTCCCCTTGTTTTCCTTGTATTCCCCTTGTTTTCCTTGTCTTAGCCTTGTTATGATTGTCTTCCCCTTGTTTTCCTTGTCTTAGCCTTGTTATGATTGTCTTCCCCTTGTGTTAGCCTTGTTGTGATTGTCTTCCCCTTGTTTTCCTTGTATTCCCCTTGTTTTCCTTGTCTTAGCCTTGTTATGATTGTCTTCCCCTTGTGTTAGCCTTGTTCTGATTGTATTCCCCTTGTTTTCCTTGTCTTAGCCTTGTTATGATTGTCTTCCCCTTGTGTTAGCCTTGTTCTGATTGTCTTCCCCTTGTTTTCCTTGTATTCCCCTTGTTCTCCTTGTGGTTGTTTTCCCCTTGTTCTTCTTGCATTCCCCTGTTCTTATTTTTCCCCTTTGTTCTCCTTACGTTCCCCCTGGTCTCCTTACTTTTCCGTTGCTCTCACTTTTTCTCTTATTTTGTTTCTCACTCCACCACACATAGTTTCACGTAATGGTATGCAGAATAGTAAAGCTATGCACCTGTCTATTTATTACAACATTTCTTGCTCTTCGATTACACTAAATACAGATTGTTGTACTAGTATGAATTGCATTTTTCATTTCCGGTTTGTAATTGGAGTCAGCGGTTAGCTGTCTGTTATCTATTTTCTGTTTTTAACACGATACATTGACTGAATAGAACAACATTGTCCACCATCTTGAATGCTCGCGCAGTAGCAGAAGACGAGCGCGCAGTCCCACTTGTTGACGTCACTAATCAACTGTCCTCGGAGCTAAATGGACAGGCGTTGCATTCGAGTAGAGGAAATTTGTCGTTAATGAATCGTCCAGATGGTTTAGATTGTTGTTTGCTGGTGCCATAACTCCGTCAATAGCGGCAGGACCTTCTGGCTCTCTGTTGCTATGGCGACTTGCAGCTACTCGACGCGGAAAAAAGAATGAATAGCGTCTCTACGCAAAGAAAGTTCACATTTTTCTGAATGTTGTATGTCTCAATGAGCGAGTTTATTAATGCTAATGGACAATATTACGTTAATACTTACTAAATATGCAAACGTAGACAGTTCAAATATGCATCCATAGATAGTTGCTCACCACCAGGATCGCTACTATCGCCTCATCACAGACTCTTTCCCTAGCAGACCATAAAATGTATTCTATTTTCGATATGGTGTTCTTTTGAAAAAATTAACACCTTCCTTCCACTATTGAAATATGAAATACATAAGGTTTATATATTATTTTCATAAAATATATATTATATTCTATAAACTCACCTTCCTGGATCTTTCGGAAGAAGGATAACTCTAACCTATTTTTCTTACAAGTACTACAAACGTCTCCTTGTCCCATATTATTATTCAAATTATTGTATTTTAGCCATTTACAGTTATTACAACCGATAACGAACATTTCACAGTTTACATAGCTTTTCACAAAAATGCGAAATACGGCACAGTCAATGCTTTTTCGATCTAGACCAGGCCGTAATGTTTGTTCGGGTTTTCTATTTCATTGTATGCAGCTCAATGAAATATTATATTATAACTTTATTGCGTATCATAGCTAAGTTTTATTTAGTGTAATGTGTCCATAAGTTCCGTTTACTTCTTGTTGCATAATATGTTGCAGGAATAATTACAAAACTGTTATTTTAATGTGAAGAGAATTTTACATATTAACATAATCTGTTCGCGTCAACATTTCAAGTTTAGAATGAAAGCTATTTTGAGGTTTAATAAAAAACAATTTATATTGTGATTTCAATTTAGCACATCTACCTTCCTTAATTTTAGACAAAACATTTACCATACCACTCCTATGAAATTAGTGTACGTACAATTGTGTTACTTCGTCTCTTAAGTAGTAGATAAATACAGTAATTCAGTACTCAATTGTAGTATTAAAATACAAATTGAATGTCCGGGTATCATACATGACATTATGCTTAACTATAATGTATGATTGTGAATTTAGGAATATAAGTTAAATATAGTGAACATAACCTATAATTTTCATATGAATGGCAAGGCATTGGATATCACTAAATTTAGACAGAAAGGGGCATCTGGTACAGTAAACATAACCTATAATTTCAACATATCTAAATATCCGTGCAGTGCAATTGAAAATTATTGAATCGTGCATAAATGAATGTACAAGAATTTCGCAATATTTAATCGAAATAAAGGCAGGTATTACACATACGAACAACGTAATTTTCACAGCAAAAATAATATTACACCTTAACTCGCAAGTGAATTATATCTGAAGTGTCTCATAATCGTTGTTTTAAATTTTATTAATGGAATTACACTACATTTAGAGAAACACTTGTTACTGTTTATGCATTCCAACTAATTTATATGGTTGAAACGCCGCCCTTCGTGATCGGGTTAAGCGAATTACATGGTCTGCCTTACGGCCTGTATTAGATCACGATGGCAGTGACACAGTCTATTGTTCCTAGTACTCACAGCGCTCCAAGCGACTAGCAACTATCGCTAGATTTGCAAAAAAATCATCCCAAACTTCGTGACTGTATATAGTAGACTGTGGTTTAATCAAAATATCTTCTTTATTCCCAGTTTCACCAAGCTTTGTTAAATACTTAACATGTTGTTAAAGCACTTTAACAGTAAATTTGGTTAATGCTAACATCATGTTAAAGCAATTGCTAAATTAAGATCCAATATTGCAGCACTGAAATCCTTAATATCCTGTCATGGCTCCCAGGGAAAATATGCATTTTTTATATTAAGATATAGCTAAATGACAGCTGTGTACAGTGTGACATGAAGATAAATGCAAATAAGACGAAGATCATGGTTGTCGGAAAGAAAATAAAGAAGGTAAACTTGCGAATTCTAAATGAGGCAGTAGAGCAAGTGGACAGCTTCAAATACTTGGGTGTACTATAAGCAGTAACATGAGCTGCTGCCAGAAAGTCAAAAGGAGGATAGCAATGGCAAAGGAAACTTTTAATAGAAAAAGAGCATCTTCTGCAGACCTCTGGAAAAAGAACTAAGGAAGAGAATAGTGAAGTGATATGTGTGGAGTGTAGCACTGTATGGGGCAGAAACATGGACATTACGACGAAGTGAAGAGAAGCGAATAGAAGCATTTGAAATGTGCATATGGAGAAGAATGGAACGTGTGAAATGGACAGACAGAATAAGAAATGAAGCTGTGTTGGAAAGAGTGGGTGAAGAAAGAATGATGCTGAAACTGATCAGGAAGAGGAAAAGGAATTGGCTGGGTCACTGGTTGAGAAGAAACTGCCTACTGAAGGTTGCGCTGGAAGGAATGGTGAACGGGAGAAGAGTTCGGGGCAGAAGAAGATATCAGATGATAGACGACGTTAAGATATATGGATCATAAGAGGAGACAAAGAGGAAGGCAGAAAATAGGAAAGATTGGAGAAAGTTGGGTTTGCAGTGAAAGACCTGCCCTTGAGCAGAACACTATGAATGAGTGAAAGAATGAATTTGGCATTGTTGGGGTTCAAGAAAATAATCATAGAAGAAATAATTAGATTTATCAGAAAAAACAATTTACATGTAAGATGACTAATGACGTGTAAAAATACGTTAGGTGTCTAATATATGAAAATAATGTATTCAGCAGTACAATCATCTCCATTTTCTAATGGTGTTATTTCATCCTGGATAATTCAAAGAATCTTCGCGCCCATATCATCAATTTTTGGGGTGAAAGTATCACAGCCTGTTTTTCCGACGTTCCACTGTTTCTTAGCTTTCCTCTTAATATTTTCATAACATTTATTTCTTTCATATTTCTCGTTTTTATATTGGTTGAAATCTTAGGTTAAGGAAACCCATGCTTGTTCCTTTTGCCTTATGGGAATTCCATCACTACGTTTGTTTGCAATTACATTCTTATAAAAATAGTTTCTAGATCTACTAAAATATATTTTGTGCGAGATCGTGCGTATTTGCTTGCTTTCCGCACAGAACCAATACGCGGTAAGTGTGAAATACCACATTCAGTATTCCCAACGTAACACACATAACAATTTCCCTCTTCTTACCGCTTAAGCGCGACATTCATTTTACTGCTTTAGGCTTTTAACATATTATTTTTAGAGACGTTTAACATAGTAATAATTATAAATTGGAAACTTACCACTGCAATTTCACCTAAATTACAATGTTAATTATTGTTTTTAAATATTTGCAAAAATTAAGTGAAGTCTACTACTCCACGAAACTTATTGCATTCCTGATACAAGTAACATTAAGGAAGCCGTGAAAAAATCAACAAGATTCCAGATGCCGATGTTATTACTGCAATATGTTATATAAATAATATTGTTTAAATATTAAAATGAAAAATAAATCATTACATAACCTTACCGTTTGTTTTAAGTTCGCGTTTATAGACTGGGGGGAAGAAAAGACAGACGTATATCACGGCGTGCTGGAGTATAGTAATCACAGAAAACATTTTATAGCAACAATGTTGAAGAAAGATATTTTGGTGTTCCGAAGTTGCCGTCATTAAACAGAAACCAAGATGGAGATTTCATTGCAACTAATTAGAAATTCGTCTTTCAGGTATGTAATAAACGATTTTCGCACAAAATAATGTACGATACACGAGCGGTATGTTTGTTTCATGATCTCGGAAATTAAAAAAACTCAACTACGTTTCTCTTTTTCAATCTTTTCCTCGACCATGAAAACGTCAACATACCGCTCTTGTAACGTATATTACTATTGGGGTAAAGTTACTGCTCCTTACACTTTTTTACCCTCGATTTCCATTTATTATATTAATCTGTAATACTTACATACTTACACAATGTAGAAATGCAATTTGTATCTCAAAAAAGGAAGAAAAAACGAGCAAAATTCTATTACATTTTTTGTTTGGAATATCTCAAAGAATAACTCCCTGGAATTGACATTACTTACTCTGTATTTCTGACGACAATATCTGAGTAAAATGGACGTTGAAGTTTTTTTTTTCTGTAACTTCTCCGTCGTCAGATTCGCGGATAGCAGCAGGTTCCAAACTACAGTTCGACAAAATGAACTGAGTGCTGTATCATCCTTCAATAATAGTATGTCGTGAGGCGTGAAGGTCTGACGTAACACGCTGTAGGACTGAACTGTATACACAACTAGAGATGATTTCACACTATTACAAGGTCTGTTTGAAATAGACGATGATGTTACTGTGTATTGGTTTAACATAAGATGTCTTTCCTAAGGCTCAGAAAATATACTCAGATTCTTGATCTGAGAGATCTTGAAATGGGAATGAAAATAAATGAAATTGGCTAAATTTATACAGGAGTGCGAAGTGCTAAAGTTAGCCTATAATATCGATGTTACTGCTGCTACTGTTAGTAATGCTGGTACTTTCAGTGTTGCCAACAAGGATTAGATAAATGTAGCTAAATCGTTATTTAAACATTGCTCAAAGTGCTGGGTGCGGTAAATAAAACAGATCTGTAACAATAGTCTGAAAATTATTACATTCTTTTATACCAACGGGGTCCAAACTCTTTCATTTGGAAGATGATCGGTAGCAGGCCACATGTTATAATACTTACAATAATTCCTGGAAATGCAAATAAATTTATTACTTACTCGCTTTTAAGGAACCCGGAGGTTCATTGCCGCCCTCGCATAAGTCCGCCATCGGTCTCTATCCTGAGCAAAATTAATCCATTCTCTATCATCATATCCCACCTCCTTCAAATCCATTATAATATTAACCTCCCATCTACGTCTCGGCCTCCCTAAAGGTCTTTTTCCCTCCGGCCTCCCAACTAACACTCTATATGCATTTCTGGATTCGCCCATACGTGCTACATGCCCTGCCCATCTCAAACGTCTGGATTTAATGTTCCTAATTATGTCAGGTGAAGAATACAATGCGTGCAGTTCTGCGTTGTGTAACTTTCTCCATTCTCCTGTAACTTCATCCCTCTTAGCCCCAAATATTTTTCTAAGCACCTTATTCTCAAACACCCTTAACCCATGTTCCTCTCTCAAAGTGAGAGTCAAAGTTTCACAACCATACAGAACAACCGGTAATATAACTGTTTTATAAATTCTAACTTTCAGATTTGTTGACAGCAGACTGGATGATAAAAGCTTCTCAACCGAATAATAACAGGGATTTCCCATATTTATTCTGTATTTAATTTCCTCCCGAGTGTCATTTATATTTGTTACTGTTGCTCCAAGATATTTGAACTTCTCCACCTCTTCAAAAGATAAATTTACAATTTTTATATTTCCATTTCGTACAGGGCAAATAAATTTATACATGCTATAATGTCAGTAAATATTTGGGAGGGGAGTACATTTAGTTAATTTTTTTTCCTCCCAGTTGTTTTTCAGAAAAGAATAATTAATTTCAGAAATAATAAATTGTACCCATTTTGAAATTAGTAACTTTTATTTCAGAAAACACCAATTGTATTTCAGATTAGTAACTTATAATTTGAGAAAACAACAATAAAATCCACCGGCGCCGTAGCTCAGAAGGTAGCGCGTTTGCATGCTGATCCGGAGTTGCGCTCGGGCGTAGGTTCTATTCTCTCTTAAACTGATTACCTGGTTGGGATTTTTCATCTCGCCAAATATCATCTCGCTATCACCAATCTCGTCGACGCTAAATAACCTAGTAGTTGATACAGCGTCGTTAAATAATCAGCTAAAAACTACGACTGGTTACTATAGCAACCTTAAAAATTACAATGTCACACGACAACTGGTTAATATAGCAAATTTAGAAATAAAAATGTCGCACAACAACTGGTTACTATAGCAACCTTAGAAATGACAATGTGACACTACGACTGGTTACTATAGCAACGCTAGAAATAACTATGTCACGACAACTGGTTACTAATGCAACACTAGAAATAACAATGTCACGACAACTAGTTACTAATGCAACACTAGAAATAACAATGTCACGACAGCTGGTTACTAATGCGATACTAGAAATAACAATGTCACGACAACTAGTTACTAATGCAACACTAGAAATAACAATGTCACGACAACTAGTTACTAATGCGATACTAGAAATAACAATGTCACGACAACTAGTTACTAATGCAACACTAGAAATAACAATGTCACGACAACTGGTTACTAATGCAATACTAGAAATAACAATGTCACGACAACTGGTTACTAATGCAACACTAGAAATAACAATGTCACGACAGCTGGTTACTAATGCGATACTAGAAATAACAATGTCACGACAACTAGTTACTAATGCAACACTAGAAATAACAATGTCACGACAACTAGTTACTAATGCGATACTAGAAATAACAATGTCACGACAACTAGTTACTAATGCAACACTAGAAATAACAATGTCACGACAACTGGTTACTAATGCAACACTAGAAATAACAATGTCACGACAGCTGGTTACTAATGCAACACTAGAAATAACAATGTCACGACAGCTGGTTACTAATGCGATACTAGAAATAACAATGTCACGACAGCTGGTTACTAATGCGATACTAGAAATAACAATGTCACGACAGCTGGTTACTAATGCGATACTAGAAATAACAATGTCACGACAACTGGTTACTAATGCAACACTAGAAATAACAATGTCACGACAACTGGTTACTAATGCAATACTAGAAATAACAATGTCACGACAACTGGTTACTAATGCAACACTAGAAATAACAATGTCACGACAGCTGGTTACTAATGCGATACTAGAAATAACAATGTCACGACAACTGGTTACTAATGCAACACTAGAAATAACAATGTCACGACAGCTGGTTACTAATGCGATACTAGAAATAACAATGTCACGACAGCTGGTTACTAATGCGATACTAGAAATAACAATGTCACGACAACTGGTTACTAATGCAACACTAGAAATAACAATGTCACGACAGCTGGTTACTAATGCGATACTAGAAATAACAATGTCACGACAGCTGGTTACTAATGCGATACTAGAAATAACAATGTCACGACAGCTGGTTACTAATGCAACACTAGAAATAACAATGTCACGACAGCTGGTTACTAATGCGATACTAGAAATAACAATGTCACGACAACTAGTTACTAATGCAACACTAGAAATAACAATGTCACGACAGCTGGTTACTAATGCGATACTAGAAATAACAATGTCACGACAGCTGGTTACTAATGCGATACTAGAAATAACAATGTCACGACAACTAGTTACTAATGCAACACTAGAAATAACAATGTCACGACAACTGGTTACTAATGCGATACTAGAAATAACAATGTCACGACAGCTGGTTACTAATGCGATACTAGAAATAACAATGTCACGACAACTGGTTACTAATGCAACACTAGAAATAACAATGTCACGACAGCTGGTTACTAATGCGATACTAGAAATAACAATGTCAGGACAACTAGTTACTAATGCAACACTAGAAATAACAATGTCACGACAGCTGGTTACTAATGCGATACTAGAAATAACAATGTCACGACAACTAGTTACTAATGCAACACTAGAAATAACAATGTCACGACAACTAGTTACTAATGCGATACTAGAAATAACAATGTCACGACAACTAGTTACTAATGCAACACTAGAAATAACAATGTCACGACAACTGGTTACTAATGCAATACTAGAAATAACAATGTCACGACAACTGGTTACTAATGCAACACTAGAAATAACAATGTCACGACAGCTGGTTACTAATGCGATACTAGAAATAACAATGTCACGACAACTAGTTACTAATGCAACACTAGAAATAACAATGTCACGACAACTAGTTACTAATGCGATACTAGAAATAACAATGTCACGACAGCTGGTTACTAATGCGATACTAGAAATAACAATGTCACGACAACTAGTTACTAATGCAACACTAGAAATAACAATGTCACGACAACTAGTTACTAATGCGATACTAGAAATAACAATGTCACGACAACTGGTTACTAATGCAACACTAGAAATAACAATGTCACGACAACTGGTTACTAATGCAATACTAGAAATAACAATGTCACGACAACTGGTTACTAATGCAATACTAGAAATAACAATGTCACGACAACTGGTTACTAATGCAACACTAGAAATAACAATGTCACGACAGCTGGTTACTAATGCGATACTAGAAATAACAATGTCACGACAACTGGTTACTAATGCAACACTAGAAATAACAATGTCACGACAACTAGTTACTAATGCGATACTAGAAATAACAATGTCACGACAGCTGGTTACTAATGCGATACTAGAAATAACAATGTCACGACAACTAGTTACTAATGCAACACTAGAAATAACAATGTCACGACAACTAGTTACTAATGCGATACTAGAAATAACAATGTCACGACAACTAGTTACTAATGCAACACTAGAAATAACAATGTCACGACAACTGGTTACTAATGCAATACTAGAAATAACAATGTCACGACAACTGGTTACTAATGCAACACTAGAAATAACAATGTCACGACAGCTGGTTACTAATGCGATACTAGAAATAACAATGTCACGACAACTAGTTACTAATGAAATAACAATGTCACGACAACTAGAAATAACAATGTCACGACAGCTGGTTACTAATGCGATACTAGAAATAACAATGTCACGACAACTGGTTACTAATGCAACACTAGAAATAACAATGTCACGACAGCTGGTTACTAATGCGATACTAGAAATAACAATGTCACGACAACTAGTTACTAATGCGATACTAGAAATAACAATGTCACGACAGCTGGTTACTAATGCAACACTAGAAATAACAATGTCACGACAACTGGTTACTAATGCAACACTAGAAATAACAATGTCACGACAACTAGTTACTAATGCAACACTAGAAATAACAATGTCACGACAGCTGGTTACTAATGCAATACTAGAAATAACAATGTCACGACAACTAGTTACTAATGCAACACTAGAAATAACAATGTCACGACAGCTGGTTACTAATGCGATACTAGAAATAACAATGTCACGACAAATAGTTACTAATGCAACATTAGAAATAACAATGTCACGACAACTAGTTACTAATGCAACACTAGAAATAACAATGTCACGACAACTGGTTACTAATGCAATACTAGAAATAACAATGTCACGACAACTGGTTACTAATGCAATACTAGAAATAACAATGTCACGACAGCTGGTTCACTAGACAACTGGTTACTAATGCAATACTAGAAATAACAAACGAATGTCACGACAACTGGTTACTAATGCAACACTAGAAATAACAATGTCACGACAGCTGGTTACTAATGCGATACTAGAAATAACAATGTCACGACAACTGGTTACTAATGCAACACTAGAAATAACAATGTCACGACAACTGGTTACTAATGCAACACTAGAAATAACAATGTCACGACAACTAGTTACTAATGCAACACTAGAAATAACAATGTCACGACAACTGGTTACTAATGCAACACTAGAAATAACAATGTCACGACAACTGGTTACTAATGCAACACTAGAAATAACAATGTCACGACAACTAGTTACTAATGCGATACTAGAAATAACAATGTCACGACAACTAGTTACTAATGCGATACTAGAAATAACAATGTCACGACAACTGGTTACTAATGCAACACTAGAAATAACAATGTCACGACAACTGGTTACTAATGCGACACTAGAAATAACAATGTCACGACAACTAGTTACTAATGCAACACTAGAAATAACAATGTCACGACAACTGGTTACTAATGCAACACTAGAAATAACAATGTCACGACAACTGGTTACTAATGCAACACTAGAAATAACAATGTCACGACAACTAGTTACTAATGCGATACTAGAAATAACAATGTCACGACAACTAGTTACTAATGCGATACTAGAAATAACAATGTCACGACAACTAGTTACTAATGCAACACTAGAAATAACAATGTCACGACAACTAGTTACTAATGCAACACTAGAAATAACAACGTTGTTATGCTTTCTTACCGCATCACCATGTGACAAGTAAATTAGCTTATAAAAGACAACAGACAACCTGTTACCAACTGATCCACAACAACCACATGTAAGTTAAAACGGAACTTATTTGCAGTTAAATGTAGAATTAGTGTAGTTACTAAGTGCACTATTTCTTTGCTCAAAATAAACAAGAGCTACAATGCTCAGTTATATGATTTTAATCGGCCCTTATTTATCAATGCTGCTTACAAGTAAAATCCACGTTATGGTTTTCACCGTATCTTGAAATTCTTCTTTGAGCATTGGGGCAAACTTGAATGGCAACATATCGTCCTGGTTAGTAACATCACGAAATTAGAGGGCAAACAAGCTGTAATAGCAGAGTAGTTAAAACACTTTCGTTCTGGGTAACTCCAAACTTAATCATTTTCTCAGAAGAATTTGTTTATCCGAGAACACCAACATGTAATTCATGGAACCACTTCTGTATGTAGCATCCGTTCAGTAAATAATTAGGTTAAGTTTTCAAGAAAAGAAAGCGAGACTGACTTTATGAAGATACCCCTGGAAAATATACTTTTTAGTGGAAAAAATCGAAAAATCAGAGTCACTGACTGCTTCAATGAGAAACCAATGTAGAACTATTCTATAATAATCTGGTTATTAGATTGTTAGAATTCATTCCTAAAGACTCTGATAAATCGTGAAGTTGTGATATCTTCATTGCCAATCTACTTCATCTTGTCAGTTGAATTTGTGCGCTCGGTTTGATTGACTGTGGTTTGTCTTGCAGAAGTGTCTTGTGGGAACTATATTTTAATACTCAGTGTATGTATTTTCACAGTCTGCTGTATTTGTTCGTAAATTTCTACTTTCAACATTAGGATTTAGAAACAGAGAAAGTTTTACACGTTACATTATTTATCAATATTGAGAATTTGCGTTCCACTTGACTTATAAAATTTGTACGCATTTCTAGTAGGTCGTATAGTGCACAGAGAGGTCTTGGTTTCGTGTGTATATAATTTTCGTATGCCTTAGCTCAGTTGAATGAAAAAAAAAGTCTTTTAGAACGGCGCACAATATGTCAGAAGCCAAATCTAACTGGACAAAATTTAAAACTTCTATGTAACAGCTTTTTTTTTAAACTTTGTACAGAAGCTACAGGTAGCATATTTTTTTGTATACAAACTATGATTGCGTTTGTATAAGAGAAAGTAATCCTTTGTAGAAGATGATTTTTAAACATTACTAATAACTCGTCTACTATTAAACAGATCTTCATGAAAATTTGTACAGGAGTTACAGATAGCATATTATTATTTGTGTACAAACTGTGTAAGAGGAAGTACTCGTTTATATAGGGTGGCTTCAGATAAAATTAATAACTTGTCTTGTATTTAAGAGATTTTCATGAAATTTTGTATAGAAATTATATGTAACATTTTTTTTTTTCGTGTATGAACTATAATTATATTTGTGTAAGAGGAACTACTCCTTTATAGCTGGTGGTTTTAGACAAAATTTAACAACTTTTTTTTTCCTATCTAAGAGGTTTTCATGGAACTTTGTACAGGAGCTGCAGGTAGAAAATAATTTTTATGTACGAAGTCTAATTACGTTTGTAGAAGTTGAAGTTCCTCTTTACAAAAGGGTGAATTTAGACGAAATTAATAACTTCTCTTCTAACATACTTTTATGAAACTTTATACAGAAGTTAGAGGTAGCATACACACGTAATCACAGTGTGTACAGACTCAGAATCAGACGTGGATTTTAGTTCGAACTCATGGGTTAAGATACAAATTAGATTTACTTTAAATATTGTTTTAAGTGATCGGGCTTCATTTAATTTAGGATGCTCCTTGTTAAATTTATTATACTACTAGCCGTACCCGTGCGCTCCGCTGCACCCGTTAGAAATAAATATAAAGTAATTACATAATTAACATAGGACATTTGATCCAGGGAACATTCGTGTTTGATAGAAGGATAAATCGTTTATTATGTTACTTAATTTAAATTGTATTAAAAAAATTAAAATGCGATCATTTTGATCCAGAGACCACTCATTTGGCTATAAACATTATTTTAGGAAATACAGGAAACGAATGTACAGAATAGCCTATCAAGTTTTCTGTGCATAAGAAGCTATTTTAATCTTACCTGTCCTCGATTCACCCAGAAGTTACTGTAATAACATTATAGCATTATGTCCATCTAGAGAAACTACACTTTCCAATGGTGAATTAATAATTAATTATACAAATCGGTTAATTTAGCTTCCGATATTACTTCATACAAACACAGAAACATTCTCTGTAGGCTATGTTTCATAGCTTTCGATTGTTGTTGTCCAAGGCCTCTTATAGACGAAGTCATTTGTTTTTTATTTCATTACACCGCCTTAGATGGCGTTGTTATTGTAATTTTGAAACTCATTTATCTCATTAAATATCAGTTCTATCAAAATTTTGGATAGAATAAAACTCATCGGAAATTATTTTTAAAGAAACTTTTGTCATGTAATATTTTTCAAGAAAATTAATAATAAGGGAGATATTTCGATTTATTTAATTCAAGCCCCCTTATAACCCCTCTTTTAAATAAAATATTTTGAATGCCATATAGCTTAAATTCTAAGTTACAACGAACTTAATTTATATTCTAATTCATCGAAATCCGTTCAGCAATTATCGCGTGAAAAGGTAACAAACATACAGACAGACAGACAGACAGACAGACATAGAAATAAAAAATTCTTACCATGTGATGGACAATATGGCAGGATTTTGCACAATGAACGTCTGAAACCAACAGCAGAATGTTCTGGAGTTTCGATTCCTTGTCAATAGATGCGCAGATGTTTATGTTTTATTCCTATTGTTGGCAGCTGTTTTCGACATTTTGTGTCAACGTGAAAATGCAGTACACATTAAATCAACGACTCTTCCTTGTGAAGCAATACTGGATTACGAATTCAATTACAGCTACTCAAAGGGCATACCAGAGAGAATTTGGTGTTCGCAATCCTCCCAAAAGAAACACAATACTGGGACTGGTAAACAAATTGGAAACAACTGGATCTCTGGTGAGTGAAAAGGGCAAGCATCGTTCATCTAGGCTTCCCACGGTTGTTGTTGTCGTAAGAGCACGACTGGAGCAGTCACCCAAAAAATCATTAAGACGTTTGTCGCAGGAGACAGGGTACACCTACTCAATGTGTCAGAGAGTCTAAAGCCATATAGGGTTACGGTTGTTCATCAGCTACAGGAACCAGATAAGGATAAAAGATTGAATTATTGTCGTTGGTTTCAGACGTTCATTGTGCGAAATCCTGCCATATTGTCCATCACATGGTTCATAGATGAAGAATGGTTCCTTTTAGCCGGTTATGTGACGACCGAATAATTTCCAGGAACCTGTGGCCACCGAGATCTCCGGATTTGACAACGCCGGACAACATTTGCTATAGAGGTAAATAATCTCCCAAAATTCCTCTACATTTTAGATATAATAAGTTGTCGCTAGCACCGACCGTGCCTTAACTGTGCACAATACGGCCACACAAAGACAAACTGTGACAAGCCCAAGACTTGCTTTAAGTGCGGCAAGAATCCCGACCTTTGCAACCACAACCGCCTATCCCAGATTAGGTATTGCGCCACGTGTAACAGCGAGACCCATTATACGGGCCAAGCTCGCTGTCCAAAATATCCAAGGACTAATCTCATAACCTCCACCGATCCCACGCATGTCCCCATAGACACTCACAAACCAACACCGCCACCTATACCCAAACCATCACAGTCCGTCTTCAAACCAACACTTCCCAAACCCGAATTGTCTTATGCGGATGCAGCTAAGACTACGACAACCAAGACAACCACTACAGACGATCCACAGACAGACAAAACAACCACGGAACAGGTGGTCGAGGGGGTTCTACGTTCTGCTATGCAGAAAATAGAATCCTACATAGACCGGCAACTAAACAGACTACAGGACGAAATAGTGACATTCACTATTTCCTTACTCACCACAGACACAAACCCCACGAAACGACACACGACACTTGCCACAGCCAACCAGGCAGCCAGACGGCTTCTACGGAAACGAGTAGCCCACCACTTTGTTGGTAACAGGCTACGAGTCTCCCTAGCGCCACTACAAAAACGTGACTAGGACAGAACTGACCAGAGCACTGGACTCTCCACCTCTCATTAACATCTGCGGGGCATGGTGCTAACTTCACTTCATTCATTCACTCACAATTCAACTGATAGCGTGCACATTTTTCATATAATCTTTTACAGGGGAAAATACACTACTGTTAGTTGAGAGGGCAAACAGCTTTTAGCTGGGAACCTCGATCTAAAGTTAGTGAATTGCAAGTCGGGAACCAATGGAGGCATGGGATGCTTACCCTGCCTGCCATTTTAAACATCATTCATTCTTTCTTCGTCCCCTTTCATTCATTCATTCGGCTCATCATCAGACGAGCACCATGCCCCCCAAAGCTTCCGGAAAGGCTGCCAAGAAGGCCGGCAAGGCCCAGAAGAATATTTCGAAGGGCGATAAGAAGAAGAAGCGCAAGAGGAAGGAGAGCTACGCCATTTACATCTACAAGGTTCTGAAACAAGTTCACCCAGACACGGGAATCAGTTCAAAGGCTATGAGCATCATGAACAGCTTCGTTAACGACAATTCGTTTTGAAACAATTAATGAAAGAAATGTGTCAGTTCTATATAAATCACTCTGTAGGATGTCTGAGAAGCAAGTTTGTAAAAATGACCAGAGATGATGTACCTCCATAAAATAAAGGTTAGACGAGTAACACAACGTGATTCCTTTAATTGACAATAAAATGCATGAATGACAACTGTAAAGAAGAAGGAGGCGAAGAAAAATTAAAGTTAAATCCTGGCGAGACAACATTTCTTAAAAAGAAATAGTTATTTCCATCTGAGCGAATATTGAACGAACACTAAGAGTACTGAACTCGTGGACAGCCAGTGTGGAGTGAATGCAGCAGCCTCAAATCATTTAGGCTGAGAATTCGTGTGATTCCTGCCCTGAACGAAGGAGAGGCTCTGAATAACCGAACTGCAAGTGACCGCCAAACAAGTTACAAACGACTTCTGGCACTGCCGAATGTTTACTACTCCCCTTCCTCGTACTCCTTCCTACACATTGACATCTTCGAGGAAGTCAGTGGAGGCTCGTAATAATTATTAGACATGGATATTTTTATGAGAGTGTGGAGAAAACGATCATACTACGGAAAGATCACTTAATATGAGAACGACTTTTATACGAGAAAAGTAAACATTGGTTACGAGGGCTAGAATTTTCACAATTTTTCACTTTTTCCTTCTAAGATGAAGTCGTTAGTCATTTGGTAATTCTTTTCTCGACTTTCTACCGAGTTAGTTCATAAGAGTAATTTTTGTTCTTTCAGGTACTTATCACCATTTTCATACCGTAGTTCTTGGCCATAAATACACATGATTTAAAAAAATGAGTTCGATATTATGATATAAGTCATATTTGTATTATACTTAAATTTACAGTTTTATATTGTAACAGTCTTACTAATAAACAGTGTATAGTTTTTATACGAGACTTACGAAGAGTTGAGACAGAAAACGTTACTAATAAACCGTGAATAAGTTACGGACGTATAAACAAGCTGTAACTATACAATGAGAATTGCTTTGCAGTAGTTATATACACGAAACCCCTTGTTTAAGCGTTGTATATAGGGAAAAAATGGCCGCCCCTCTAACAGCTGTTCGTATCGACTGTCATTTTATGATGATGGTTACCTTGTAACCACAGAAGAACAAACCAAAGATCATAGAATTATTAGAGTAATATTGCTGTAGCTTGTACTCTTTGACCAAAATGTAGTGTGGTAATCGATTAGAGCCAGTTGTACTATCGATATTTAACATGCCACACTAGAGCGCTCTGACGGATGCAATAGAGAACCTCAGATATTCTATTATCTTTCGTAACGAAGTAATGACGAAACTATGACGTAGCTGTGTAACAGTCATACTGTTATACACGAGTTATGTAGTGATTATTAGTAAGGAATTTACACACGACTTATAAACGAGCTACTCATTGTATAAGTATAAGACAGTTAAACGTCTGTATATAGAGTTTTTATTAGTAAGACCGTAAATGTGTAGCATTTATAGAGGAAATCCTGTGTTCTCGAATGACCAACAATTCAACAAAAATCCTCTTATTAACAACTCTAACTAGAGGTATACTAATCTAAAATATAAGACCCACAAAATCCCCAATAATTGAAAGATATTAATCCTCCAATAAGAATTCGTATATGAGGTGCAGAAGAATAATCAATTTAAAACTTATTGCATCAATGAATCCTGGCTTCACACTCCAAAAAATTGCGCTAAAGTTTGTCAAGTCTCCCATATTTTTGTGATCAGAAGTTGGTCACTTTAACTGCTCGGATTCTGTAAAGTTTTCTTTTTTTTTTTAATTTGCTATTGCATTCATATAGTGTTCTGCCCAAGGGAAGATCTGCAAACCCAGCATTCTCCAGTCTTCCATATTTTCTGTCTTCCTCTTAGACTTCGCATATGATCCATGTATCTTAATGTCGTCTATCATATCTGATAACTTCTTCTGACACGAACTCTTCTCCCGTTCACCATTCCTTCCAGTTCATCCTTCAGTAGGCAGTTTCTTCTCAGCCAGTGACCCAACTAATTCTTTTTACCTCTTCCTGATCAGTTTCAGCATTATTATTTCTTCACCCACTCTTTCCAACACAGCTTTATTTCTTATTCTCTCTGTTGATTTCATATGCTCCATTCTTCTCCATATCCACATTTCAAATGCTTCTACTGTGCTCCAACCACGAGAAAGTCTCTGCCGGATGAGACGAAGGGGAGTAATGCTGTGAATGAATGTTGATGTCATAAGATGTCATAAGGTCACACACGTGGGTACTCGTATCTCTATTGGCTAGCTCTCACAGCACAAACAATAACATTGATACACATATGTTTATACTACTCTAGTTACAAAATTAGATCACAGTTAATCTCCTGGTCTTTTAATATCTCCATACAGGAAATAACATATGCAAGAGAGCGCATGGTTTTTAAACTGGCGTTATAACGGTAATATTATTTATCTACTTCGCTCCAATAGATGACGCAATAGTAAGCACATTCCTTTCACGGTTGATCTCCTGGTTGGAGAACAGTAGTCGCTTTTCTTCACTTCGTTGTGATGTCCACACTTCTGCCCCCGTACAATGTCACACTGCACACATAACACTTTATTAATCTCTTAGTTCTTTTTCCAGAGATAGGGGCCTATGGCATAGGAGAAATTTGCACAGTTTATCTGTCATCTGGCGGAAGCGAGATATGTATTACTTCTTAAAAATCGCTATTGTTCACATAATGATATGGTTCGTTCTTTTTGTATTTTGCCGCCCAAAGGGGTTCTACCCTTTATTTTTATTTTAGTAGGTTATTTTACGACGCTTTATCAACATCTTAATTTATTTAGCGTCTGAATGAGATGAAGGTGATAATGCCGGTGAAATGAGTCCGGGTTTCAGCACCGAAAGTTACCCAGCTTTTGCTCATATTGGGTTGAGGGAAAACCCCGGAAAAAACCCCTACCAGGTAACTTTCCCCGACCGGGAATCGAACCCGGGCCACCTGTTCTACCCTTTATACCGAGCCGCCACTGCTTGAGTTACCAAACCACAGCTCATTGAGTGCCGCCGCTGGTTCCCAGAAGCAAGAAGTGTACGTATAAGCAAGTGCCGTATTTAAATTGTTTGCATGTACTATGTGACTTGGGAGGTCCGTCCTCCTGAGGCAGGCAGCAGTGTCTGGCATTTTTTCCCCTCTTGCAACGAAAAGCATCCATTAGGCTCCTCTATATTTTCCAGTTTGCGATAATGAGCGCTTGTATTCTAGGTAAACTGCAGAGGTCGTGTAGAGGCGTTAATGATGACGCAAGAGGAAGCGTTTGGGAGGGAAGTTGTGGACCAGGGAGATCTAATTGGACATTTAAGAGATTACGTGAAGGTCGTGGCATACCGCTGGGTTAATTTTAAGTCAGATTTCAACGAAGCAGAAGTGCGTAATTCTTAATATGCGTCGCCTCAAACCCACGATAAGCAAGATATAGATACTATCTGTACATATTAGCATTATACATGTTGTATTATAATTATGACTAATAACTAACTATTCCTGAATTTTTTGACGTAAAACTCTTTTTTCTCACTAGGTACAAGAAGTATAACTTGGGAATTCACCGTCACATAAAAATTCAAGCCCCTCTCCTTGTTTTCCTTGTCTTCCCCTTGTTCTCCTTGTCTTCCCCTTTTCCCTTGTTTTCCCCTTGTTCTTGTCTTCCCCTTCTTCTCCTTATATTCCCATTATTCTCCTTATGTTCCCTTGGTTCTCCTTGTATTCCCCTTGTTCTCCTTGTATTCCCCTTGTTCTCCTTATGTTCCCTTAGTTCTCCTTGTATTCCCCTTGTTCTACTTGTATACCCCTTGTTCTACCTGTATTCCCCTTGTCCTCCTTGCATTCCCCTTGTTCTCCTTATATTCCCCTTGTTCTCCTTATATTCCCTTTGTTCTCCTTGTATTCCCCTTGTTCTCCTTGTATTCCCCTTGTTCTCCTTGTATTCCCCTTGTTCTCCTTGTATTCCCCTTGTTCTCCTTATATTCCCCTTGTTCTCCTTGTATTCCCCTTGTTCTCCTTGTATGCCCCTTGTTCTCCTTGTATTCCCCTTGTTCTCCTTGTATTCCCCTTTTTCTCCTTGTATACCCCCTGTTCTCCTTGTATTCCCCTTGTTCTCCTTGTATTCCCCTTGTTATCCTTGTAATCCCCTTGTTATCCTTGTATACCCCTTGTTCTTCTTGTATACCCCTTGTTCTCCTTGTATTCCCCTTGTTATTCTTGTATTCCCCTTGTTCTACTTGTATTCCCTTTGTTCTCCTTGTATTCCCCTTCTTCTCCTTGTATTCCCCTTGTTGTCCTTGTATTCCCCTTGTTCTCCTTGTATTCCCCTTGTTCTACTTTTATTCCCCTTGTTCTCCTTGTATTCCCCTTGTTCTCCTTGTATTCCCCTTGTTCTACTTGTATTCCCCTTGTTCTCCTTGTATTCCCCTTGTTCTCCTTGTATTCCCCTTGTTCTCCTTGTATTCCCCTTGTTATCCTTGTATTCCCCTTGTTCTCCTTGTATTCCCCTTGTTCGCCTTGTATTCCCCTTGTTCTACTTGTATTCCCCTTGTTCTCCTTGTATTCCCCTTGTTATCCTTGTATTCCCCTTATTCTCTTTGTATTCCCCTTGTTCTCCTTGTCCCCTTGTTATCCTTATATTCCCCTTATTCTCCTTCTATTCCCCTTGTTCTCGTTGTATTCCCCTTGTTATCCTTATATTCCCCTTATTCTCCTTGTATTCCCCTTGTTCTCCTTGTCCCCTTGTTATCCTTGTGTTCCCTTGGTTCTCCTCTTCCCCTTGTTCTCCTTGTATGTGTGTATGTATTTATTTGTGTACCTGACATAATTAGAAACATTAAATCCTGACGTTTGAAATGGGCAGGGCATGTAGCACGTATGGGCGAATCCAGAAATGCATATAGAGTGTTAGTTGGGAGGCCGGAGGGAAAGCCGAGGCGTAGATGGGAAGATAATATTAAAATGGATTTGAAAGAGGTGGGATATGAAGATAGAGAATGTATTAATCTTGTTCAGGATAGGGACCTATAGCAGGCTTATGTGAGGGCGGCAATGAACCTCCGTGTTCCTTAAAAGCCAGTAAGTAAGTGTGTATGTGTATGTGTACTTTGTACGTCTACGAGTACAGCAACTGACCTATCACCTTTTCCACATTTGCTGCAGTGTTAATGTGTATGCTTTTCCTGTACATAGTTTTTTTATTTTATTCGTATGATAGTATATCCAGTGTCTTTCCATTATGTATTTATTTATTCTGTGAGATACAGCATTTGTGTAAATCCTGTTACACTGCTTATATATATATATATATATATATATATATATATATATATATTGTGCTGAAAAACATTTTTCCCTTTTTCCATCATAGTCTAAGCTTTACTTATGAAGTTATGAGTGTTTCGAAACCAATTTTTTTTTTTTTTCTAAATTTGATCATAATAAATTTGGACCCACGAATTCTGGTGGAATTAGATCTGGAATCATTTCTTTATTATTATTATTATTATTATTATTATTATTATTATTATATGTGTAGACAAAGTGTATGATTATGTCTCGTGACCACAATATTGTACGAAATTGAAATATAAAAATTGGAGATTTATCCTTCGAAGAGGTGGGAAAATTCAAATGTCTTGGAGCAACAGTAACAAATATAAATGACATTCGGGAGGAAATAAAACGCAGAATAAATATGGGAAATGCCTGTTATTATTCGGTTGAGAAGCTTTTGTCATCCAGTCTGCTGTCAAAAAATCTGAAAGTTAGAATTTATAAAACAGTTATATTACCGGTTTTCTATATGGTTGTAAAACTTGGACTCTCACTTTGAGAGAGGAACAGAGATTAAGGGTGTTTGATAATAAGGTTCTTAGGAAAATATTTGTGGCTAAGAGGGCTGAAGTTACAGGAGAATGGAGGAAGTTACACAACACAGAACTGCACGCATTGTATTCTTCACCTGACATAATTAGGAACATTAAATCCAGACGTTTCAGATGGACAGGGCATGTAGCACGTATGGGCGAATCCAGAAATGCATATAGAGTGTTAGTTGTGAGGCTGGAGGTAATAATACCTTTGGAGAGGCCGAGACGTAGATGAGAGGATAATATTAAAATGGATTTGAGGGAGGTGGGATATGATTGTAGAGACTGGATTAATCTTGCTCAGGATAGGGACCAATGGCGGGCTTATGTGAGGGCGGCAATGAACCTCCGGTTTCCTTAAAAGTCATTTGTAAGTGAGTAAGTAAGCCAGTTTCGGATTATAAAGATGAGTGAAGTCAATAACTGACCTCCACACCGTGACCTTCAGCATCTATTGTGCGTCAGTTAATCCCCGAGTTGCCAGCAAAGGTTGCTCTGTTGTTAATTGAGACAGTGCCTACTTAAAATGCCAGCTCTTCGCTGTGTTAGCCTTCGCCTGCACTTAATACAATGCCCAGCAATTTCGTCTGCCTTATTAAAAGTGCAGCTACAGAGTCCAGGCAATGCAACGCAAATGGAAACTGACAGAGTTTGCTAGAGCACGATGGTTACTATAGCAACCGACATGTTTACTCTCATTGCATGCAAGATGGCTTTTCAAGGTATCTGGAAAAACGAGAGGTGCTGACGTTTACCTTTAATAGCAATTCTATCAGCGACGTGTCTCCGAGACAGCCCACCTCGAATTTCTTTTTTTGTGGCGTACATGCTGCTTGTGTCCGCCCTGTGATGGCTGCAGTGATCACTAGAGGCCTTATTGTGGCCAGGACGTATGAGCTATTCCATCTCAAATCGACCGAAATATAGAGAAAATTGACCTTAAAATTTTTAAATACAATGAAACTTTTTTTGTACGTAGAGAACTGTGATACAATGCTTTGTGCAAAGTTTGAGGCATCAGAACTTCATAGTGTTTAAATTAAAAATATTTAAATTTATCGTATTTTCATAAAATTAGCAACTTCAAACTGTTGTAACTCCGAAACCCTTTCACCCAGTGATCAAAATCATGATTTATTTTGATGCTGAGAAATTAAAGTTTATATTGACATATAAACAGATTTTCCTACTTCTTATGGAAATGGAGAAATTTTGATTTTTCCTCATTAAAAGACGCCTTTGCCAAGGAAAATATATTTTAAAAATATATAGTTAGATTACGCATTGAAAGTACAAATAAACACATATTTTTTACTGATGGTACGTTGATAAGAAAGTATTGAAAATATCAAATAAAGAAAATAAATAGTACGCGCGTGAACTAACCAGCTGGCTGTGATGCGGGACCTAGCCGAGGTAAGCAAGGCCAGGAGACAAACACGTGATGTTTCGTCTAGTAGCGCATAGCTGGGCTAGCTTTATCACAAGTTTTCATAAACACAGGATTAAAATGACGCCTAACGCTCCCTTATCTTCAGCTCTCGGCCAGTGCGTGCGGTACTGCGCCGTTGAAGTCCAGGCGTGTGAAAATAATCTATTTAATACCCTCGAAACTTATTGCAAATAATGCGGAATCTCTCTTAATAATGCAAGGTTTTTTCTTAATATTTTTTTACATTTTACAAATTGGCAAAAAGCCTAAAAGTAAGTAAAATCAGATTGTCTGTCTCTCTCTGTATACAATAAAAGTAAGGATTACTTCTTAACATAACCTACCAAATGTCAGCTTCAAAATAAGCTCTCGTTCAATGTTCTGCAGTAAATGGTTCCAGAGTTCTGAGCGCTGAAAGAGGCTTCTTTTATAAAATACGCTAAATTTGTCGCTCAATAATACGAAAACCGTTTGACTTTCGATAGTATATTTTTGAAAATGCACTGTCCTCAGCACCTTGTATAAATAGGGAAAAAATTAGAGTATAAAAAAATGCGAGGTTTTATACTGATCGATTTCATATGGAATAGCCCGTACGGAGATAGACTTTATTGACGTGACGTCATGTATGTCCCGTGCCACTGGGAACACTTGCATCTTCTTTGTGCTGCAGTTGACGTTTTATTCATGATTCAAAACTAGACCACACAGATTGTTGAAAATGCATTCTAGTGTTAAATACTGGTGTTAACGATTATCTTTCCTACGAGGGTCATTTCATAAATAATGCACAGGTTGGCAGAACTGTGAAGTGGGTTCAGTTGCAGTTGGGTGATTGTGGAAGAAGCACGTGTGTTCGTTCCGTCCGTAGTATTCTGTGTGTTTAGGTAACGAGAGCTAGAAATGGAGCCTGCACGTGTCTCGAGTACTATGACGATTGAAGATCAAAGATCGAATCTTTATGTGGCAAAACCTCACAGAAATCCACAGCAGAACGTAGTTTGTGGTGAGCTTACAGTGACCGTAGTACAGTTTATCGTTGGGCTACCGTTTTCGGGTCAGCTTACACGATGATGCAAGACCAGGAAGGCCGAAAACATCAACACATGAACAAAGTGTGAAACTCGTGGAACATGCTTTTCAAGAAGATCGTTGAGCGACATGTGAGGAACTTTCAGAAGCTACGAGGATTTCACCAAATTCAGTATTCCGTATTTTGACGAAGAATTCGAAGAAGAGAAAAATTCTTCGCGATGGGTCCATTACTGCTTGACTGGTGAACAGAAAACAAATAAAACAAATAGTATAGGTTTTTTCAGTCAAATCACTTATCATAGGTACATATTGTGACAGCGACGTGAGAATCGAACTCACGACCAGCGTCCCGCAAGAAAGCAGATCGCGCGGAGCACGGGGGGACGGCGCGCGGCAAGGGGCCTACACGCGAAGGGAGGCTGCGCGCGCAGCTGCTACTTAACGCAGTGAATGGGAAACGGACGTTCCCGACCCTTCGAGAAATCCGTCGAAGTGGAGATATCGAGATAATTCTCTACACACCTGTAGAAATTTCTCGCAACTATGATTTTGCTATAAAAGAAGAGGCGCCAGCGAACTAGAGCAGAGTTTTCAGTTATTCAGTCAGTGAGTAAGCCAGAGCAAGCAAGCCAGCCGAAGTTCGACTCGAGTGTGCGTCCGCATCTGCGTCAGCATCCGAAGGCCAGAGTTCGAGTGCAGTGGACCGCAGTTGGAGGGACCTGAGTTCGAGTGCAGTGGCCGCAGTTGGAGGGACCCGAGTTCGAGTACAGTGAACTGTCTCTGAAGGTCTGTGGTTCGAGATACTGTGAACTCGAGTGACTGAGATAGAAGAACTGTGAACTGAGAACTGATAGTTCTGATTTGTAAATAGTGCTTTGTAAATATTAGTTAAGATTAACAGTTCATTGTTGTTCGTACTAGTCCAAGTAAATTGTCATTGTCGTCGGTGGAGTGCTATAACGAATACTGTGTTAAATGAAAATCCAATTGTTGACGAGAGCGTTTAAGGCGAATTGTAGAAAGGAATTATTGTTGTGGCGAATAAATTACATTGTTGTTACTAATAAAATTCACAATATGTTGAACCTTTATGTTAATACATGAAGTGATATTTACAAGTTTAGACGAACGTTTTCACCATTAACTATGGCATCTTCAGGTCACAATAAAAGAATTACAAAAAAACACATAATGAACACTTAAAATTCAGATAATCACAATCGTTAAAAAGATAAAAATATTTTAAACAGGTGTGGTATGCAATCAAACCTATGCCATTAGAATTACATGTAGCATAAAGTAAACATCATGAAGACAAGGAATGAGCAAAAATCACTATAGTAACCGATACGTGTACAAAAAATTAGGATGAAGGCATAACATTCTTGAAATTCATATAGATGCAGTTCACAAAATGATGAAAACATGCTACAGTAGTAGCCCTGTAACTTATAAAGGGGTAATGTCAGAATTTTTTTAAATTATGGAATTAATATGGGACTGTAAATTTTGAGGTCAAGGTTAACGTTATTTACAAGACTCACGTCAGCCTCTCTTCAACCATCTTGGTTATAATTTCAAACACCCATAAACAGCAGCACGGTGATCTACTACTGTAGCATGTTTTCATCATTTTATGAACTGCATCTATATGAATTTCAAGAATGTTATGTCTTGCAAATCAAGATTTTCAGGTATAACTCCCTGTAAAGTTGATTTGAATAATTTCGAGGGAAAAATTGTTCCGGAGCCGGGTATCGAACCCGGGACCTTTGGTTTAACGTACCAACGCTCTACCACTGAGCTACTCGGGAACTCTAACCGACACCGATCCAATTTTTCCTTCAATATCCACAGACCTCAAAGTGGGCTGACAACCGTCAAGCAACCAACTTCGTGTGCACACTAACTCCGTGTGACTTATTGTGGTTTTCTGTTAACGAACAGTGACGTGTATTATGGAAATCAAGATTTTCAGGTATAACTCCCTGTAAAGTTGATTTGAATAATTTCGAGGGAAAAATTGTTCCGGAGCCGGGTATCGAACCCGGGACCTTTGGTTTAACGTACCAACGCTCTACCACTGAGCTACTCGGGAACTCTAACCGACACCGATCCAATTTTTCCCTCTATATCCACAGACCTCAAAGTGGGCTGACAACCGTCAAGCAACCAACTTCGAGTGCACACTAACTCCGTGTGACTTAAATTGTGGTTATGTCTTCATCCTAATTTTTTGTACATGTATCAGTTAGTATAGTGATTTTTGCTCATTCCTTGTCTTCATGATGTTTACTTTATGCTACATGTAATTCTAATGGCATAGGTTTGATTGCATACCGGACTGTTTAAAAAATTTTTATCTTTTTAACGATTGTGATTATCTGAATTTTAAGTGTTCATTATGTGTTTTTTTTTAATTCTTTTATTGTGACCTGAAGATGCCATAGTTAATGGTGAAAACGTTCGTCTAAACTTGTAAATACCACTTCTTGTATTCATTCATTCATTCATTCATTCATTCATTCATTCATTCATTCATTCAATCATTCATTTATTTTATTCCATAGATCTTACATGAGCAATGAAGCTTTAAGATGTGGAACATGTCAACATTTTACAATATTACAATTACAATTTTTACAAATTTTTATAGTTTTACAATTTAGTAATTTTCTACAATTTTTACAATTTTGTACAATTTTTTTACATTTTGGCGAGATGTAGTGAGATGAGATGAGGTCCGAGGATTCGCCAAAATATTACCCGACAATTGCCTTTTCGGTGGGGGAAACCTCAGAAAAACCCAACCAGGTAATCAAATCAAAGGGGGTAATCAAATCAAAGGGGTTGATGCCAAGGACTCGCCATAGACCATCCGGCTTCAGTCCCACGGCTGGGGAAAACCTCCGAAGAAACCAAAGTCCAAAGGGGGATCCAACCCAAGCCCGAACGCAGCTCCGGATCAGCAGCCCGGCGAGTCTGTCGACTGAGCTACATCGATGGCTCTACTAAAAGTATACAATACATAGCCAATCAGATTATTAAATTTACAAACGCAAACGATCATTCATAAGTTGAGCTATATTATAATACAAAACAATTTAATTAAATTTAAGGCATAAACAATTCAACCAGTTGTGATATACAGAAATTGGTAATACATATCATGCAAACTACTTCAAATTACAAACACAAACAATATCAGTAGAGTTATATAGATTACTATTCAATTTAAAGCATATACAATTCATTGGCCAAAACTATACAAATATGTACAATACAAAGTAGCATACTTTCATTAAGCTATACAAATTTGTGCAATTAATATCAAGTAGATTAATTCAATTTATAATCATAAACAATTCATCAGTTGAGCTATACATATTACCATTCAATTTACAGTAGGTCTATATACAATTCATCAGTAGAGCTACACAGACTAGTAATCATTTTAAGAACATATACAATTCATCAGCCAAACTATACAAACATATACAATCAAATTAGTCCAATTTACAAACTTATTTTCGTTAAGCTATACAATTCATATGAAGTAGATTAATTCAATTTATAAGCTTAAACAATTCATCAGTTGACCTATACAGTATACTATTCAATTTACAGTACATACAATTCATCAGTTATGCTAAACAAAAAATACAATACATAGTAAACAGATTAAGTCAATATAAAAACATATTTTAGTTGAGCTATATAAAATTGTACATGTCATTTAAGTAGAATAATTCAATTAACAAGCATAAACAATTCATCAATTGTGTAGAAGGTATGAGTATGTAGAAATTTGGTTAATTCTTTTCTGAATCTTTTCTCGTTGTTCTTCAAATCTTTAAGATAAAGATAACATAAAGGTTCAACATATGTACCTATGATAAGTGATTTGACTGAAAAAACCTATACTATTTGTTTGATACTACACTTATCGGACCCAACATGCCTTTAAAATTGCTGAACAGAAACTGAAACGCCTAGACATCGCAAACTTCCTGACAGGACCATCACAAAACGAGTAGCCCAACGAGAAACTGTATCACGGTCCAGTGTAAGTTCACCACAAACTCCACTCAAAGCACTGTGTAAGTGTGGATTTCTGTGGGGAGGAGGGAGTTTTGCCACGTAAAGATTCTATCTTTGGTATTCAATCGTCACAGTACTCGAGACACGTGCAGGCTCCATTTCTAGCTCTCGTTACCAAAACACAGAGTATGCTATGGTCGAAACGAACACACCTGCTTCTTCCTCAATCCTTCAATTGCAACTGACGTAATTTTTGATTGGTGTTGCGTCATCCATTTCACAGTTCTACCAATCTGTACATTATTTTATGCAATGACTGTCGTATAATTTAAGTTATTTGTTTAGTTATTTAATTGGACTTATTTTTACCGGCAGAGTAAAGCCATAACGTTACGAACAACAGTGGGATATCATGCAAAAATCATATTTTAAATATTGAGGATAAGAATTGCTATTGAACATATCGAGTGCAATGTGTAATCAAAGTTTCTTGTTGTTTCAGCTTCATATTAAATCAAAAGTTTGTTTACACATTGCACTCGATGTTCAATAGCAATTTTATCCTCATTTTTTTAAATATGATTTTTGCAAGATATCCCACTGTTGTTCTGAGGTAACGATAAGGCCTCCTCTTCTACTCAAACAGTTACTTACATACTTACAAATGGCTTTTAAGGAACCCGAAGGTTCATTGCCGCCCTCACATAAGCCCGCCAGCGGTCCCTATCCTGAGCAAGATTAATCCAGTCTCTATCATCATACCCCACCTCCCTCAAATCCATTTTAATATTATCCTCCCATCTACGTCTCGGCCTCCCTAAAGGTCTTTTTCCCTCCGGTCTCCCAACTAACACTCTATATGCATTTCTGGATTCGCCCATACGTGCTACATGCCCTGCCCATCTCAAACGTCTGGATTTAATGTTCCTAATTATGTCAGGTGAAGGATACAATACGTGCAGTTCTGTGTTGTGTAACTTTCTCCATTCTCCTGTAACTTCATCCCGCTTAGCCCCAAATATTTTCCTAAGCACCTTATTCTCAAACACCCTGAACCTATGTTCCTCTCTCAGAGTGAGAGTCCAAGTTTCACAACCATACAGAAGAACCGGTAATATAACTGTTTTATAAATTCTAACTTTCAGATTTTTGGACAGCAGACTGGATGATAAGAGCTTCTCAACCGAATAATAACACGCATTTCCCATATTTATTCTGCGTTTAATTTCCTCCCGAGTGTCATTTATATTTGTTACTGTTGCTCCAAGATATTTGAATTTTTCCACCTCTTCGAAGGATAAATCTCCAATTTTTATATTTCCATTTCGTACAATATTCTGGTCACGAGACATAATCATATACTTTGTCTTTTCGGGATTTACTTCCAAACCGATCGCTCTACTTGCTTTAAATAAAATTTCCGTGTTTTCCCTAATCGTTTGTGTATTTTCTCCTAATATATTCACTTCATCCGCATAGACAAGAAGCTGATGTAACCCGTTCAATTCCAAACCCTGCCTGTTATCCTGAACTTTCCTAATGGCATATTCTAGCGCGAAGTTAAAAAGTAAAGGTGATAGTGCATCTCCTGCTTTAGCCCGCAGTGAATTGGAAAAGCATGAGATAGAAACTGACCTATACGGACTCTGCTGTATGTTTCACTGAGACACATTTTAATTAATCGAACTAGTTTCTTGGGAATACCAAATTCAATAAGAATATCATATAATACTTCCCTCTTAACCGAGTCATATGCCTTTTTGAAAGCTATGAATAACTGATGTACTGTACCCTTATACTCCCATTCTTTCTCCATTATCTGTCGAATACAAAAAATCTGATCAATAGTCGATCTATTACGCCGAAAACCGCACTGATGATCCCCAATAATTTCATCTACGTACGGAGTTAATCTTCTCAAAAGAATATTGGACAAAATTTTGTACGACGTCAACAAAAGTGATATTCCTCGAAAGTTACCACAGTTGGTTTTGTCCCCCTTTTTAAAAATAGGTACAACTACTCAAACAGTAGTCTATAAAAATACGTAGCAAACACAAATAAGAGCAATACGGAAAACAATGCAAGCGTCGGGTCACTTGCTTCATGCAAGCACTTCTTTCATTTAAAAATCTCCAGTAATACTAATCTTATAACCTCCTGAGACAAAGTACTGTCTCTAGCGATCACATTGTGACACTTCTGAACTCTAGTTTGTTGCCGTCACGTCTGAATTATGAACGAATCTTGCAGGTGAGTGAGGTGTGATAAAAACTAGAGAACTGGAGGCGAGATTCGAGCTGCACCCGCCCACGTAGCGTTCCACTCGCTACTGTCCTTGTTTCACACCACGCCGAGGGCAGGGTTTCTAAAAACCAACGATTTTCTAGCTTCTGTTCTTTCGTTACCGTACTTCTCTGACCCAGTTACTGTGTGCTAACTAAGCATTATGTTTTGCAGGATTTCAGTAACCATTATTTTCTTCGCATTCTGCACAACAACCCCAAAATTTAATTAAAGCTTAGTTTAAAATGTTATTTTAGACAGACATTCATAAAGGTAGATCTTTTAACACTGGCAAACGTGTTAAAATTGACTACTGTACGGTAGCGTGCGAAAAGTAGCCTTCTTTTATCACTAGTGATGTTAGTAATATGCGTTGCAAGAGCGGTATGTTCAAGTTTTCATGTTCGAGGAAAAGTTTGAAAAAGCGAAACGTAGTTGAGCTTTTTTAATTTCCGAGAATTGAAAGAAAACATACCGCTCGTGTATCGTACATTATTTTGTGCGAAGATCATTTATTACATACCTGAAAGAGGAATTTCTAATTAGCTGCAATGAAATCTCCATCTTCGTTTCTGTTCTATGACGGCAAATTTGCAAAACAAAAATATCTATCTTCAACATTGTTGCTTTAAAATGTTTTCTGTGTTTACTATACTCCAGCAGGCCGTGATATACGTCTGTCTTTTTTTTCTCCTAGTTTATAAATGCGAACTTAAAACAAACGGTAAGGTTATGTAATGATTTATTTTTCATTTTAATATTTTAACAATATTATTTATATAACATATTGCAGTAATAACATCGGCAAGTTTGTTGATTTTTACACTTAATTTTTGCAAATATTTAAAAACAATAATTAACAGTGCAATTTAGGTGAAATTGCAGTGGTAAGTTTCCAATTTATAATTATTACTACGTTAAACGTCTCTAAAAATAATATGTTAAAAGCCTAAAGCAGTAAAATCAATATGTCACTTAAGCGGTAAGAAGAGGGAAATTGTTATGTGTGTTAGGTTGGGAATACTGAATGTGGAATTTTAGACTTTCCGCGGATTGGTTTTGTGCCGAAACCAAGCAAATACGCACGATCTCGCACAAAAGTACTTTCAACACTGATTTTCAACTGTTTGCTCCGATTGTTAGTTGTTTCCCCACCAGATTCATATGGCAGTAATTACAACCGATCAAGAAAGCTGTTCAAACAATGCCAGATCTACTTTTAAAAATTACTTTTTTTTTGGTTAAGATATGTATACATATTAAGTAAATTACTTCAGTAAATATTTTATTGGCAAGCAGAAATTCTCTTCTTCAAAATATATCAATGTTGACGTTTTCATGGTCGAGGAAAAGATTGAAAAAGCGAAACGTAGTTGAGCTTTTTTAATTTCCGAGAACATGAAAACAAACATACCACTCGTGTATCGTACATTATTTTGTGCGAAGATCGTTTATTACATACCTGAAAGACGAATTTCTAATTAGTTGCAATGAAATCTCCATGTTGGTTTCTGTTTAATGACGGCAACTTCGGAAAACCAAAATATCTTTCTTCAACATTGTTGCTATAAAATGTTTTCTGTGTTTACTATACTCCAGCAGGCCGTGATATACGTCTGTCTTTTTTTTCCCCCAGTCTATAAATGCGAACTTAAAACAAACGGTAAGGTTATGTAATGATTTATTTTTCATTTTAATATTTTAACAATATTATTTATATAACATATTGCAGTAATAACATCGGCATCTGGAATCTTGTTGATTTTTTCACGGCTTCCTTAATGTTACTTGTATCAGGAATGCAATAAGTTTCGTGGACTAGTAGAGTTTACTTAATTTTTGCAAATATTTAAAAACAATAATTAACATTGCAATTTAGGTAAAATTGCAGTGGTAAGTTTCCAATTTATAAAACGTCTCTAAAAATAATATGTTAAAAGCCTAAAGCAGTAAAATGAATGTCGCGCTTAAGCGGTAAGAAGAGGGAAATTGTTATGTGTGTTACGTTGGGAATACTGAATGTGGTATTTCACACTTACCGCGTATTGGTTCTGTGCGGAAAACAAGCAAATACGCACGATGTCGCACAAATAAATTATCACAATAGCTAATGTATTTATAAATAATAATACTGAACGACTGTATAGAAATAATGTATGACACATGTTAGAAGTGATTTTATTTTGTTCCTAGATTTGCTACACTCGTCCTGCAGCTTCGTTTCGTTACTCAAAATAAAATATTACTTTTAATGCTTGTATCATAAATTATTTTTTATTGCAACATTTTAAGAAAGTTGTAAATTTCTCAGGATTTCATTATAGTTCGGTGATACGTAACGATAGAGTATCGTCACATTCATACCGCTAAGGAGCAAAGCTATGTTGAGGGTTGCTAAGCAACAAGGTGCTCATAGAGTATTACAGAAATGGGTATAGGTGCCTACGTAAAATATACTGAAATTTCACCAAGACGCTGACAATATTGCATAGTGTAATATGTTCTTAAATTACTTTAAACAGGACATACACCTTTAAATACTGAAAAATTGACGAAATTAAGTTAATATATTTTTTTTCTCAGCAATTAATACATCTGTAACTCTGGAATTTTATATGCTGTATATACGTTATTTCTGAAATTTGATACTTTTTTGCCGATTCAGTAAAAGTATTATCCTTATGGGTAATTATCAATTCAAAATGGCAGCTGCATTTTGTACATTAAAATTCCGTTTCTCTGATGATTTCCACAAATATTAGTATTTCTGATTGATTCTTTTTTCTACGTGTTCCTGAATGTCGTGTGGACGACATGAGTCAATTGAAATATGTTTTATATCAATTTCCAAAAATAGTATTATTAGTATTATTATTATTATTATTATTATTATTATTATTATTATTATTATTATTATTATTACTATTATTATTAAATTTCCAAATGTATAGAACCCTATTTTACCGGAAGGTATATTAGGGCTGTAAAATCATAGTTATATTAATATATAAATACGTAGATATGCGATAAAATAGATATACATAGGAACGGGTACACAATATATGAATATATTACATACGATACAATACTTACAAAGTATTAAACCAATTGTTTAGATAGGTTCATTCATAAGTTTGAAATACAGTTAAATGTAGAATTTCACTGCAATATCTTTAAAACTGTTTGCATTGCCAGAGAAAACGTGAATAGACAAAAGTTACGGGTGCCATTTTGAGTTTGTAATAACCCATAGCGGTAATAGTTTCACTAAATCTGAAAATAGTATACAATTGCAAAAGTAGTGTATATTGGGCATGTAAATTTACAAGGTTACAGGATTATTCATAGCCCAGGAAAAAGATACTACCGAATTTCATCAATTTTTCAGTACATAAAGGTGTACGTACCCCCTTTAAGGATAGGATGGTGATGGTGGTGGTGATAAATCGAGAAAATGTGAAATTCCGCGAAAATCCGACATCCCCAACAGTTTCCTTGGAGTTATGACTCTCCACAGTCTGAACCCGGTTCTCCTGCAAAGGAAACAGTTGCGAGCTGCCTCAGACTTCGGGGTGGTCCTGCCTATGCAGCACTCTTGGTCTCTGTTTCTTTGTAAAGGCGCCGACTGAGCGAGAAAGATTGTGAAAATGGTTGAAGGGAACAAGGAAGCCTTATCCTAGCGTGGACACCCTTGAGACCTTGCATCAACAAGTTGTCCGCTGGCCCACGCCGCTCGCTCCGTCACGTGGGCAGTGTAAAATGAGACAGGGAATAGAGTTGGGCAACACGATTCTTTTTCAGAAGTCGATTCCAACGATTCAATCACACATTACGAATCGATTCTAACGATTCGTTCACGATTCTTCTCAGGCTGCGATTCCAACTATTCTTTTGAATCGTCAACGAGTTCACGATTCTTCCCAGTCTGCGATTCCAACTATTCTTTTGAATCGTCGCAAGACACTTTCCTTTGCAATTTTTTTTTTTTTTTTTTAATTCGTCAACTTTTGGATACAGTATCGAAATCTTGGGTGATCTCCCGACTGTTCCTAATTACTTTTACTTATTGCTGAGAGGTAGTTCATTTATTATGCTGCACTCCCGTCATAAACTTTCCTTTGCAAACCACGCGTAGAACAAAAACGTTCTACATCTCTCTCATAGATGGCATAAGAGGCGAGACATTCGATTGTCTCTTTCTCATTGGCTGGAACCATTCAGTATGACCTCCATTAGTCTACAAAATTACCCAAGATAATGTCTCTAAATTATAATTTATCAACTGAACCTTATTATGAAGTACATTTTTTGCATTACATCTCTATTTAACTATGCAAATTTCAGGTTTGTGTTCATTATTTTCCATACTTAACAAATGCAGTACATATTTTGATTTCACTCTCGCTCGGGAGCATTCGACACGGTTCGGAAATGTCCGTTGACAGGTTACATCAAACAACGAATAGAATCGTGGGTTACGATACCATGCCGATTCCTTAATATTCTTTTGAATGACGATTCGTTACGATTCTTTTGAACGACGATTCGTTGCTACCACGAATCGATTCTTACGATTCTTTATTATTAGTCGTTCGAATGAACGATTCGTTCACGAATCGACCCAACTCTAACAGGGAACTCGTGGAACAAAGTGCATAGGAAACTTGTAGTAGCGTTCTGTGGTCGCGAGAAAGTCCGCAGTTTGAATGTGCTAAACATAAAAAAAATAAAGTTTTGAGTTCACACCTGTGGAGTAACGGTTAGCGCGTTTGGCCGCGAAACCAGGTGTCCCGGGTTCGATTCCCGGTCGGGGCAAGTAACAAAAGGCGCCAGGACCAGCACCAACCAGTTCTGAAGATGGCCCATAACAGGCTGAAACTAGTTAACCGGGTACTGTAATATTTAACACGCCTGTAAAAAGGTAAAGATATCCCCGTAACATGCCATGAAGGCACTTGGGGGGCATGGAGGTAGAGCCCCATGCTTTCCATGACCTCGGCACTAGAATGAGGTGGTGTGGTCGGCACCACGCTCTGACCGCCTTTTACCCCGGCACTCAATTTTATAGGAGGCTGAGTGAACTTCGGGGCCGAAAGTTTGGCAACGAGAAAAAATCCTTCACCACCTGGGATCGAACCCCGGACCTTCAAGTCCGTAGCCAGCTGCTCTACCAACTGAGCTACCCGGCCGCCAATACAACACAAGTAAATGTTTTATATTTTCTGGAAAAATATTACATCTTGTCTGTTAATATTATTTTGTCCGATAAAAAACCCAAGAGGGGGAAGAAATTAAGTATACAGGAAAATTTGAGATATTAATTTAACTAGGCATGGCAACACTGGGAAGACATTCTCTGGATACCGGAGTGTTGGGGGAGTGGGTGGCTTGGGTTTTCCAATAATTTCTGAAAGTATTTCTTTTTTTCCCCTTAGAATCTCTGGAATATGGATCATGTGCGGAGACTAAGAGGAAAGTATAAAGTAGGAAAGATTGGAGTAGGCTGGGTTTGCAGTGAAAGAACTCCCATGTACAAAAAACAATGAATGAAATGAATTTCCTGTTCGGATAGTTACAGAAATATTAATGGACGGGAAAATTTGTTGCAAAATATGAAAATAACTTTTATACATATTTATGAAACATTAAAATTTTACCGAAACATTATGAAAAATTATTTTTTTTTTCAGTTACATTCTACACATTGTCAATTATGAAATTTTTTGCCCCACACAGCTAAGATGAATTTTTGTTTTGTTTTTTTTTTTTTTTTCCAAATTTCAAATTCAAATTTATTTACAATTTATATTTGAATTGAATACATATGAATGGATACCCGAAATGAGCATAATGCTCGTGCTCGGGTACAGTCCAGTAGTCTACATAAATTTTACAGGGTTCAAATAATAATGCTGATGATATAAATAATAGTAACAATAATAATAATAATAATAATAATAATAATAATAATAATAATAACATAATCGTGACAGAAATGATACAAAGATTGTAATACAAAATAATTCATTAACAATAATAATAATAATAGTAATAAAACAAAAATATTTACAATAATAAAATAAATACTAAGACGGATAAAATAAAATATAAAACCACTAGCGAGAGTTAACACAACTTAAATAAGCATATAATAACCGGAAAAAATGCCGAACTCGAAAATCAACAGAAAAGTTCGTTGTATCGCAGACGACAGCAACCGCCGTATTGACATTGTGTTATGCATTATTGGTAGTAGGGGGGAGCCGAAAGTCTACGTAACTGCCGTTCTCTTCGAATCTTCTCGTACAATCATGGGAAGTTAATGCTGAAAAAACAAAATGTCTACGAGTCAAACTGTTCATTATTACCAGGATAAATACAAATAATACTGAAATATATTAATCGAGTTTCAGTTATAGATCTCCCCTTTTGTGCAAGAGATATCATATCAAAATATTTTATGAATGGCGGGGAAAATATAAATTTCAAGAACTCTCTAGTGACAAGATATAGTGACAAGTACAATCAAGTGTATCTGTGGCGATGCTAAGGAATCATTTATTGGAGATATACACTGTTATTAATTAAGAAAATGATCTAATTATATTTATTACAATGTTTTATCTTATAGGGTACATGCATCAGATAAATACAATAAAAATTAGTACCATATAATGCTAGTAACACTTAAAAAAATTATAATAAAATTTATCAAATATCATAGATTTAGATTTTGAAATTTCACACTTTGTCACTAATTAAGCCAGTTGATGTTCTCGTCCAATTTTCTAAGTGTTGATGACCTCCCCGTCTTTGCGCCCACAAGAACGAAGTCCAGCACGCAGATACGTGTAGCTCTTTCGAATTCAGCGTGTAGACAAGTTTTAAATCTCTTATTTGCTAGCCATTGCATTAAGAAGTCAGTCACATTCTGCAGAGTGGGGAAACCATGGCATTGCCTGCTATAGGCTAAAGCCTGAAACATACGATTTGTTGAATACGATACATAACAGCACGTGAATCAGACGAGGCGCAGCGAGTAGTGGGTGGAATCTGGGATCGCCGGAAAGATTTACAACTCTGACGTGGCTTGTGTGAAAACATGAATGACCAGAAATCATGCAGACGATGGCGTCACCCAGCGCCGTATGATTATGTATGACTGGTTGAATCTAATGCGATGTTTCTCAGGCCTGAAACCGTACCCTGGACAGCTGATCCACAGGATTGAGTAATTCTCTGTCAGTGCTCTATTTTGCACTACTGAACTCTTATCCTGGACACTTGTATTATATTGTACAGGGACATCATTTTATTTTTACTTCAATTCTTATTGTACCTGCGTTTCTGAATGTACTTGACTCCCACCCCTTTCACTAATGTCCTTGCTAACGTCAGTCACACAAACTTACGGCCGCTGTTGCTAGCAGTGAAGTAAACAGTACAAAGTACAGTGTGTTTCAGAAATATGTTGCGTTTTCTATAGAAGAAAGAGCTTATATTATTGAAGTTTATTTTCACACAGGTATGGTGTGTAGCATAACTGAATTTATCTGTGTGGACTGAGCACAAGTGAAGATTAGAGTTACCGAAAGTACGGTACCCTATAATATGGTGCGGTACTTAACAGCATTATTTAAACAAGAGTTTTGTTTTACTATTTGTAGGTATGAAGGACGATGATGGAAACTGGAATTACAATGTAACCGAATGTGAACAACAGCTTTTCTTGTTTTCTTTTTTCACAATTTCCTGATTATACTGTATCATTACGGAATATTTTCGTAGAAATATCATTAATCTGGTAGATAAATTTAGAGCAACAGAGTGTACAGAAAGGAAGAAAAGTGTAAGATGCCCAACAAAGGTGACAGAAGATGCTGTAGAATATGCTAGAGAAAGGATGCAGCGAGGTCGTAATAAGTCGGTCAAGAAGTTAGCTGTAGAAATTGGGGTTTCTTACGGAAGTGCTCACAAAATTCTCAGGAATAAATTAGGTTAGTAATATGCTGAATAAAGCAGACATTACATAATGAATATAACCGCCTGAAGACTTGAGTTTGTGAAAAAAAAATTGTTACTATTCTACTGTTTTTTGATAAAATACTGTAAAGTAATGACCAAACTGAAAATCGTAATACTATATTTCCCTGTAACATAAATGGATACACTACTTTTCTCTCCTCCTATAGCTAGTAAAATGCTTTGTTTACATATTGCACTAACAACTCCAAACTGCTGTAATGGAAGGGGGGGGGGTAAAAGTGTTTCCGAGTATAGCCAGGTTAATGTTAAAAATGTTAGTAAAAATAAAGTGATGTCCCTGTATTTATTTATTTATTTACATTCACAGGTTCACAGCTAGAATACGGACATGTCAAGAAAAATCTTAATAGTACTACAAAGTCTTAATTATAGTCACAGTCTAGTTGAAATATATACAGAAGAGTTTTACAATATAGTCTACTAGTACAACCAGGGTTGCCATACGTACGACTATAGTCGTACGCTTACGACTATTTTGACTAATCGTACGAGGTACGACCGAACTCTAAATTGCACGCAATTTTGTACGACTATTTTACTGAAGGGACAAAATTATTTTGGAACTCACAATGTTGGACTATAATAAAAAAAAAAACGCTTAATTTGCCCCTTTTCTAGACAACTTTTCTCCATTCAGTATGTCATTGACTAATATCCCTGATCACACACATACTACTAGGTTCAAAAAGTTCCCGGAATTTTACTACCATTTTTCGTATTAATATATAACAAGGGATATTATACATTTGTTTTGTTGGTAACATTCATGATGTCATTTCCTTAAAGTTTGCTGATAATGGCAATTATTGGTTTTGAGTTGTAGGCAATTGTTTATCATAGTGTTTTGTTTGTTCGTCGCATTTTGTAATTATGTCCACAGAGCAAAGTACAAACATCAAGTTCTGTGTTTTGCTGGGGACATGATCAGTATGGCTGATGAAGATGGTGATTTCTTAAACAAAATGAAACTGGTGCTACTTGTACGACCCAGTTCCTAAACGACAGTCATCTGAGTGGAAATCGAAAACATCTCCTCGGAAGCAAAAATTTCCTAGGGACACTTCCAAAGGCAAAGTTATTTTAAATGTTATGTTTTATTTAACGACGCTCGCAACTGCAGAGGTTATATCAGCATCGCCGGATGTGCCGGAATTTTGTCCCGCAGGAGTTCTTTCACATGCCAGTAAATCTACTGACATGAGCCTGTCGCATTTAAGCACACTTAAAGCAAAGTTATGTTGGAAGTTTTCTTCGACTCTCAGGGTCTCATGCACCATGAGTTCATTCCAGAAGGTCGTACTGTAACGAAAGAATTGTACGTAGAAACCCTCCGTCGCCTCTGGGACGCAGTGAGAAGGAAACGTCCAGAAAAGTGGGTAGAAAACAACTGGTTCCTTATGCATGACAATGCACCTGCTCATCGCGCAATTATTGTAAAGAATTTTCTTGCCAGGCACAACATAACTGCTTTGGATCACCCACCATACTCTCCTGATCTCTCACCACCTGATTACTTTCTGTTTCCCCGTCTGAAAAGTCATCTGAAAGGACGGAGATTCAATGCTGAAGAGGTTATCGCAAACGCGACGAGAGCACTAAGACGGGTTTCACAAAATGGCTTCCAGGCCTGCTTCCAGGAACTCTACACGCGTTGGCAAAAGTGTGTTGTTGCGGAAGGCAACTATTTTGAAGGGAATGCTGTAGAATAGTGTTTAAGGTACGTTGTTTCTATGATGCTAGCAAATTCCGGGAACTTTTTGAACCTAGTATGTATATATTATGCTTTAAAGGGATAAAAGATGCTTTGAAAATCAATATGGTGACTACACTTGTCATGCAAATCATAAATTCGTCATCTTGAGCTCCAGGTTTCATGTATGGTGCGGTTATATCAAAGTAACACGAGTTCAAAGATCTGCTATCTTCATTGTATGTTCAGCAATGGAAGTAATTATTTTTATATGAATTAAATAGTACCGCGCTAGGATTAAGAAATCTAGATGCGCTGACATTTTAGCGGTGTCGGATTTGAGTCGACTGCAGGTGGATTAATTTGATGTAATCATCAGCTGCCACACTGATTGATGTTAAATATCTGCCGTTGCGCCGGCCAAAGATAAAGTTTCTGCTGGCTTTCAATATAATAATGTTGTTTCCAACCAAGCGTCATCATGCATGCTTTACCGAAAATTATAGTGTTGATGAATAAAAGGTAATTTGAATGCTAACTACCATTGTGGACATCAACTATAATTACTAAAATTCTTGATTGGATGAAGAAATGGGTGCTGGAATAGTAAACGCTGGAGAATGCTGGGTTTGCAGTGAAAGATCTGCCCTTGGACAGAACACTATGAACGAATGAATATAAATTTATAGGCCTATGAACCACTTTTTATGGGCGTTATGTGAAATATATTTGTGTGCACTATGTATAAAATAGTAAAATGATGAATGTACGACAATTTTATGCTAAAGTACGACATTATTCATGAGTTGGTACGACGATTGCGTTTCATTTATCTGGCAACCCTGACTACAACACTAGGGGTGAGTATCGATACTTAATGCAACACAGAAATATACATGAAGCGTTGTTGAGTGTCATGAATTCACCTACAGAATAGAAGGCGTGAGAAATTAGGTACTTCTTTAATTTGGCCCTAAATAATTTTATGTTTTGAGTTTCATTTTTTATAGCGATAGGGAGGCTATTAATAATGTTTACTGCCATATAACGCACACTTTTTTGATAGCACGATAGACTTGCCGATGGAGTATGAAAGTCATTTTTGACGAGTATTTGTATTACGAACTGTTGAATTAGTTACAAAGTTTTGACGATTACATACCAGAAAGTTTATTAATTAAAAAATATAACTGACTAGCCATGGATATTTTTTGTAGGGTTTTTTTAAATGGTTCTACACGATTCCCTAGATTTGGCACCTACTGTTTTATTATTCTTTCTTTGTAGTAGGAATATACTGTTACTATCTGTAGAATTTCCCTAGAATATTATTCCAAAACTCATTGTGGAAGTATGCAAAGTAGGCATATTGTTTTCAAAGTATTGATATTCACAGTCTTTTGCATAGATCTAATAGCAAGACATGCTGAATTTAGTTTGGTGGAAATTTTTTTAATATGATTCTTTTTAAATTTAATATAATATTATAAATTAGTAAGCCAAGAAATTTGGTTCTTGTTTCTATTAGGGACCTGTTGTTAATTATTGCACTTGAAATTTTCGAGGTTGAATTTGGACAGGATTTAAATTGAATTACGTTAGTTTTGTTACAGTTTAATACTGTAATGGATAGACGCCCTTAAAATGGTAGGCTATGTCGCTCCGGTCCGAGCTGTACCGGGTAGAAGTCGGGATGGTACCCGCTGTAGGCGCTGTCTCAGCGAGATTGAAACTCTTCCCCATATCCTTGGCTTCTGCCCCTATAGTGAGGCCCTTCGCAACATCCGTCACCATGCTGTGCGTTCTATGCTGGCCGAGGCACTGAAGGAAGTAGGGTTTACAGTCCATCAAGAGGTGCAGGGACTAGCCACACAAGGAAGTGTTCGGCGAATTGATATCATTGCCATTAAGAACAACTCGGCATACATTCTCGATCCCACCATCAGATTTGAGACACATGCAGATCAACCGCATGAGGTGGACAGTGAAAAGAAACGGATCTATGAACCAACAATCCCGTTCTATAAAGATAAATATAGCCTGTCCCACATTGATGTAATAGGTCTGATGGTGGGAGCACGAGGTACCATACCCTCCTTCTTTGCCAACAAATGTCAAAACCTGGGGCTAACACACAGCATTGTGAAGGAAATAGCCATTAGTGCCCTCAAAGGATCGGTTCACATATTGAGAAATCATTTGTATGGGAGTGATAATGGAAATTTCAAGTTATCTTAACCGATGGCTGTTGATTGGTTTAGATATCAATGTCAATCACTCCGTACTATTATTTTTCTCGCGGTATATGGGATTCAAATCATTCTAACCTATCTGATGATATTTCCCCCTCCCCTTTCTTAACTGTAAATGAGCACAAACGCTACTTAGGTGTAAATTTTTCTGACATTTTGCATATTCGATTCCCTAACCGTTTCAAATGCATATCATTTTACCTTTTAGGTGTGTTTCCAAATTATATGTAATACGCTTTGTCAAATCTGACAACCTTTTCATAAGGGATCTAAATTTATTAATTTATTATTATTTGGCTTAGAACAAATCACATATTCTGAGGAGAATTATCTCTGTTGAAGATTGGAATGTATTGGAGTTAGTAGCTATAATTACTATACTTGTGTCATCTGCTAATAATATCGGATGACCTACATATTTTATTATTGGGCAAGATCATTTCTGACCACTAGAAAAAGTAGGGGATTAAGAGACTTTTGGTAATTGAACGCACAGTATTGTTGGTCTTATATGAAGATTCACATCCTAAGGCTTCATTTGGAATGTCACTACACCTACCCATTCGCCCATAGGTGATCGATGTACTGCCAATCTACACGATTCGGCTCACGCACACGTCTGACAACAGTGCCAGGGTATTTCAACTCTAATGGTGTACAGGTATATGCACTCCGTTGTATTGATTCCACGTTTAAAGATGTATGCAAACATTGTATTATTTATTCGATAAATGTGATTGCAAAGGGTTTTCCAGCGGGCTTGGCATGTTAGCTTGAAATATTTACTTTTTTTTTTTGTTCTTCTTTTTTTTACTTTTTGTACAGCTACGGAAAAATTTATCGGCTCATACAAACTTCCAGAAATAAGTTTCAGTTAAAAACTAAATGAGAACAATCAACAGATTTTCCAAAACAGTAGAACATATTTTAGTTCTTACATCATGTCATAGTTATAGACATATAGGCTACTTACCATTCAGTAGCTATCCCATCTACTTCATTATCCGGAAAGCTGGAAAAATGGAGAATTATTTGTAGCATCCGTTAGCAAGAGCTCTTTTTTAGGATTGAGCCATTTTCCAGGACAGAGCTATGGAGAGAAATAATTCATGCACGAAGCCGTGTTTTTATGATGGCATTTTTTTAATTCCGCGTATAATTAACAAAAGCAGTTTTTCTCATTTAGATGTTGAATAAAGTATAATACACTCAGGGACAAAAAAAAACCGGACACTTCTATATTTGCTTGTATTTTGTTGCCAATTATTTCAAAATGAAACAAAACCCATTTAAACAAAATAATGTTTCATTTAGCACCTTATACGACAACATTTGAAAAAAAATCTCTGATGTGAAAATTTACAAAAAATTACAAAGGGCGTATAACTATGGCATCGTTTGGTCTAACTGTTTTTTTCATTTTATGGTGCCTTAAACATTAAAAACTCTTTTTAGTAACGGGTATTACCCCCTCTGGCTTGAATAACTGCATCCATACGTCTTGGCATGCTCTCAATTTGGTTAGCAATGTCTTTTTGAGGAATAAATTCCCAATCTTCGCCAAGTGCTCGCCTCAACTCTTTTAACGATTCTGGTCTCGGTCGTCTATTCTTAACACGCCGTCCCAGCATGCCCCACACGTGTTCAATTGGGTTCATGTCTGGACTCCTTGCTGGCCATGGAAGAACATGGATTCCCACTTCTTGGAGATAATCTCCGACCGCATGGGCAATATGCGGCCGTGCATTATCATGCATTAAAACAAAATTATCGCCTACAAATTGGCCAAATGGCACAACATGATCAGCCAAACATTCATTTATATACCTATCAGCTGTTAGTCTTCCATTTTCAACAAAAACCAACTCTGTACGAGCATCCGTACACACTCCTGCCCAAACCATCACTCCACCACCTCCATACAGCACATTTTCGGAAATGCAACACTGTGAGAATCGTTCTCCCCTCCTTCTCCAAACTCTTTCACGTCCATCAGGTGAGCACAGATTGAAACGGGACTCATCGGTGAACAGAACACAGCTCCACTGTCCATTTCTCCAATCCCTGTGATCATCTGCAAAACGCAGTCGTTCAACTCGATGCATCCTGAGAAGTCTGGGACCAGTTGCAGGTCTACTTGATATCAGTCCACTTGCTTTCAACCTCCTTCTAACTGTTTTGGCCGAAATTGGGCGTCCATGCATGTTAACAAATTGCTGGGCTACACTAGTAGCTGGCAGGTTGCGCTCCCTAAGAACTCTCAACACCATATACCTGTCTTCATTTGGATTTGTAGCTCTTGGACGACCCGAACCTGGTCTTCTGGTATATTCTAGGGTCTCTCTATACCGTTTTATGGCATCATGGGTTGTGCTTCTAGCCATATTCATAACATTTGCAATGTAACGTACACTGCGTCCATCATCGTAAAGGGCTACAGCTCGAGCCACATCTTCAGGTCGCATCTTGTTTTAAGACAAATGTTACAACCCCACTTAAACTCAGAAAATGTAAAAATAAAGAAATAACGAATGATAACGATAATGAAGCACAAAATGATTGAGACAAAATTGTTATAGCTGAGACTCCGAAAGCAAAATTGGAATATTTGGTTGTAATGGCTTGTTTATGAAACAAAAAACAATCAACAATGTATACACGTCTCCATAACAACAGATGGCTACCATAATATTGTATGAGAAGATAATGTTTTGCAAAATACCAGTAAATATTAAAGTGTCCGGTTTTTTTTGTCCCTGAGTGTATTTTCGCTATAATTTTGCAATAATGTACCTGTGTCATTTGTGTAGTAACTAGGGAACGAATTTCTAGTTTCGTACCTATTTTGTTTTCTACGTCGTAGACTATGTTATTCAGATATCTCTACGTTTCATGTAGAGGAGATTGTTGTACCTTCAGGTTAGCGTACCTTGAGACTTTTTTTTTTTGTTTCTAATTTTTTTGTTATGTAGCCGACTCAAACTGAAGTAGACTGTAGAGAAAGCCGCTAGGTAGCTCTGGTCATAGTTCCGGTTTGATTTATTACAAAGTGTGAGTTCTGTACTACAGTCTACTATAAGCTCACCACAAAGTCCGCTCCGCTGTGGATTTCTGTGAGGTTTTGCCACATAAAGATTCCATCTTTGATCTTCAATCGTCCCAGTACCCGAGACACGTGTAGGCTCCATTTCTAGCTCACGCTACCTAAACACAGAGTATGCTATGGATGAAACGAACACACGTGCTTCTTCCTCAATCCTTCAACAGCAGCTGACGTAATTTTCATTGTTGTTGCGTCATCCTCATCTACTTCACAGTTCTGCCACCCTTTGCATTATTTATGAAATAACCCTCCTATTTCTATGAAAAATTAAATATCATTTGCGTTTAAAATAAATGATTAAATAAATAAATAAATACAATATTCTTCGTATTTATCGCACAAATTAAAACGTTCAAAAGAAAACATATATTTTCAAAAATTTCCGTGAAACCATTCTCATAAATGAACTGGCTGGCTAATTGGATTTACGAGGTCTGGTCCCGAGGCTAATCCGTGTACTTGCTCATGCTTTTGTCGATCATACATGAACTACATTTAACAGTAAATTTGTGCATACCTCTAACCACACCTAAAAATCATTAGCTTTCAAAATTATTCAGTTTCTATTTTGATCCTTGTTGAATTGCGAGACTAACGTATATGTTTATTTCATACTCCTTTCATTTTCGCTTTGAATTAATTGACTTCTTTTCCAATTCACTGCGGGCTAAAGCAAGGAGATGCACTATCACCTTTACTTTTTAACTTTGCTCTAGAGTATGCCATTAGGAAAGTCCAGGATAACAGAGAGGGTTTGGAATTGAACGGGTTACATCAGCTGCTTGTCTATGCGGATGACGTGAATATGTTAGGAGAAAATCCACAAACGATTAGGGAAAACACGGGAATTTTACTTGAAGCAAGTAAAGAGATACATTTAGGAGTAAATCCCGAAAAAAACAACGTATATGATTATGTCTCGTGACCAGAACATAGTACGAAATGGAAATATAAAAATTCAAAATTTATCTTTTGAGGGGATGGGAAAAATTTAATTACCCTGGAGCAACAGTAACAAATATAAATGACACTCGGGAGGAAATTAAACGCAGAATAAATATGGGAAATGCCTGTTATTATTCGGTTGAGAAGCTTTTGTCATCCAGTCTGCTGTCAAAATAACTGAACATTTGAATTTATAAGCAGTTATATTACCGGTTGTTCTTTATGGTTGTGAAACTTGGACTCTCACTAGAGACGAACAGAGATTAAGGTTATTCGAGAATAAAATGCTTAGGAAAATGTTGGAGGGATGAAGTTACAGGAAAATGGAGAAAGTTACACAACACAGAACTGCATGCATTGTATTCTTCAGCTGACATATTTAGGAACATTAAATCCAGACGTTTGAGATGGGCAGGGCATGTAGCACGTATGGGCGAATCCAGAAATGCATGTAGAGCAGCCGTGGCGAAAAGGCCATGGTGCGCCGAGCCACTGTGTAAGCTGCAACGTGCATAGCACCTATGGAGGGAGGCGGACAACCGAAGGGGAAGTTAATGTTTAGGACGTGTAACGAAGAAAGAAATGAACAAGAAAACATAGGACACATTATCACAACCTAAAATTAACTGTCTTCACAATGTCTCTGCGACAAAGTTTCAAAATCAGGAATTATGTCACTTACTGCCAATCGTAGTTGATCACGAAGGTATTTGTCTGTCAGTCGTGATCTAAATTTGATTTTTACTATTTTCATTGTTGAAAATAATTTTTCACAAACGTAAGTTACAGCGAACATGGCAAGCGAAAGAACGAAGCTTCAAATATTTATTTTTTTCCAAAGATTTGAAAAGTTCAATATCTGTCAAGTCCTTACATCTAGCTTTCATTTAACGTCGCATTGTAAATCTGTGAGTTTAAATTGAAAATCTAACCGCACCATTCGTACATCTGCTGTAAAAAAATCGACGTACAGAGATGATGATGATGATAATAATAATAATTATAATAATAATAATAATAATAATAATAATAATAATAATAATAATAATACTTAATCTTTTAATGTTTCATCAGTAACATGTACAGACGTGGACAAATTATTAGCAAAAGTGAAGATTTTCATTACATATTTTTACAAAATATGATTCTTCAGCTTGGACTACAGTTGACATTTTTGCGTATTTCGAAATTATTAGCAAAATTGAAGATTTGTATTGTATATTTTTTTACAAAATTTGACTCTTCAATTTGGACTACATTTGATATTTTTGGATATTTCCAAATTATTAGCAAAACTGAAGATTTTTATTATATATTTTTACAAAATTTGACTCTTCAATTTGGAATACAGTTTACATTTTGGATATTTCCAAATTATTAGCAAAACTGAAGATTTTTATTATATATTTTTACAAAATTTGACTCTTCAATTTGGAATACAGTTTACATTTTGGATATTTCCAAATTATTAGCAAAACTGAAGATTTTTATTATATATTTTTACAAAATTTGACTCTTCAATTTGGAATACAGTTTACATTTTGGATATTTCCAAATTATTAGCAAAACTGAAGATTTTTATTATATATTTTTACAAAATTTGACTCTTCAATTTGGAATACAGTTTACATTTTGGATATTTCCAAATTATTAGCAAAACTGAAGATTTTTAATTTATATTTTCTACAAAATTTGACTCTTCAATTTAAACTACAGTTGACACTTTTGCATATTTACAAATTATTAGCAAAATATGAAGATTTTTATTATAAATGTTTACAAAATTTGACTCTTCAATTTAAACTACAGTCGACATTTTTGCATATTTCTATCTATTGTAATGATAGAAATATGCAAAATTGTCAACTGTAGTCTAAATTGAAAAGTCAAATTTTGTAAACAGAATTATCATAAAAATCGTCAATTTTGTTAATAATTTGTCCACGTCTGTAGTAACTTATAATGTCGTTTTATGTTATACAACCGTTTTCCTAGTAATATTTGTGAACAAATCATACATTTAATATTTTCATCATATTGTAAGCAAAAGAATGCATCCTCCCATCCTACTTGGAACTTTCGTTTTTATAGAGGTACATGGTTTCGAGAGAGATATTGCGACGATACGCCACTCGCAGGTCCGAGACAAATACAAATAGAACGGAGTTTGACTCCAGTGAGTGAGAGGGTGGGGGTTGTAGGTAGGAAGCGAGAGAAAAGCACTGCGAGCCACAATGTGCTCGTGAGTCACATTTTCGCCGCGGCTGATGTAGAGTGTTAGTTTGGTACCTGAGGGAAAATACCTTTGAGGAGGCCGAGAAGTAGATGAGAAGATAATATAAAAATGGATTTGAGGGAGGGGGGATATGATTGTAGAGACTGGATTAATCTTGCACAGGATAGGGACCGATGGCAGGCTTATGTGAGGGCGGTAATGAACCTCCGGGTTCCTTAAAAGCCAGTAACTAAGGAATAATTGACTTATTTACATATCGATTTATTCATGTTTAATAATTACAGAAATGTGCGTGCCTTGTTCATTTTGTGCCGTGTGACAGTCTTACCAGTTAGATATCAAGTTTTACAGAAGAGTTTCCTCGTACATTAGTACAAAAATATTCAAACATGACGTGGAAAGGATCTCTGAATTAAGATAATCCTTGCTAGATGGAACAGAGAGTTGGGACGTGCGTTGCTTGCAGACATCCCTGTACACATAAGAACGTGAAAGTCGGTTTGTTTAGAACTCGAAACAAGCTGTACATCAGGTCTTGGTGTTTTACTAAGGGTTGGGGATTGGAGCTGTCCAATAAAGAAGATGAAAGTCGGTCGTAGCAGTCGTTTGGGAAACGAAGATAGTCACAGTATTATTAGACTAAACGTAACTCTTGTCAGCTTAAAAGTGATTTAACTATAAATTGTACTTAAGTGGGGTGAGTCTTGTAGATATCCCCCTGCAGGGTCGCCCCTAAGTCGAGAGAGAGGGGCGACAGATACCTGAGCCATGATTCAGTGTTAGCCGTGTGTAAAACATCGTCTAGGGCGTCACAGAGGTGAGATTACAATAGCAGGGAGATAAGTTAAAGCGCCGTGAATTTGAAAAGAATAGGATGTTTCCGACGTGTTGGAGTCGATAATATAGGCCTGCGTTTAGTGTGGATTTAATTATATTAAACAAATAAACAAAAAAGTTAATAAGTTAATAAATAAATAAAGAATAAGGAAGTAAATTAATTAAAAAGTTAATAAATAGATAAATTATTTAATTAATAACCGAGCTAACATAATAGTACATTATGCAACAAGCCTATAATGATAGTAATTAAGACGCAAGTATGTTTGTTTATGAAACGAGCGCAAGCGAGTTTCATAATTTTCATACGAGCGTCTTAATTACCATTATAGGCAAGTTTCATACGACTTTTTATGCTCGACCATATTTCTAACTTGAAATTATTCAAAAGTTATATTATGCTTATGTAAGTCAGTAGCGAACTGACCTGAATTGTGAGATGTGCGCAGACGCGAAAGTATTGATTTTTTCCGAGGAATAATAATGTCATTGACCTTGATAGAGAATAAGATGAAGATTAGACTTGATATAACCTGGAAATTTATTTAGAATTGAAAAACGAGATGACAAATTGAATTTATTTGAATATTATTTACAATTAACGCTAATTATTATAGTAACAGAACATAACCTTCTGCGACAGTATTGGATTTCCAGCCTCCGTGACTTTTCGCTAATTGTCTTTCGATTGCATATCCGAGAATAATCGATACTTGCGGTTTTATAACGGTAAAGAGGAGATTTGTCATTGGCTGAACACCTGAACTTTAATGAATAGGTGTACTTTAATGAGGTGCATTAAACGGCTACTACCAGGTGTATAATTACTACATTTCGGCATGGTCGAGCATAAATAAATTAAGAAATGAAATAAGTGAATAAATAAATAATAAATAAGTAGCTTAAACAAATAAGTTAGTAAGTAAATAAATAATTAACAATAAATAAATGAGTAATAGAATAATAAATAAGTAAATTATTTAATTTATAAGTTAATAAATATGTAAATAATAAGTAAAAGATAAAGAAATATGTACAAATAAATGAATAAGTAATTAAATAAATAAGTAATGAAATGAGTAATTGAATAATAAATGAGTAATTAAATAAAGTTAATAAGTGTGTAAATGAATAAGTAATAAATAGATGAATATATAAAAATAAATAAATAAGTAAATGAATAAATAACTAACAAAATAAAGAAATTAATAACGAATCAAATAAATAAGTTAATAAATAAACAACTAAAGATAAATGAGTAAGTAAATGATAAATAAGCGAACAAGTAAATAAAAAATAAATAAATAAGTAAATAACTAAATAAGTATAACAGACAAACAAATAACTTAATAAGTAAAAGTAAATAAATAAATAAATAAATTAATTAATTAATGTATAAATATTTAACAGCAAATAAGTATATAAATATACAAGAGAAAAACAATTATTTTGAATTGAATACGGATTCTCGTCTGAATTTAGCACATAAATCTCTGAGTATTCCATTGCCAGAGAAATGAGCCCATTGCACTCCGGACGTGTATAAGTCACTTTATTTACTTAGACAAGCAGATGATGGAGTTTTATACCTTTCAAGTAATTACTAGAAGAAATATTGCGCAGAAAGGGTGTCCGAGTGTATTGATGTAATGATAAAGTAACACCAGCTTAATTTGCCTGCATAAAGCGGGACATACTTTCTTGTAGCGCAATAACTTGACGTGCAACTGACGTTATCGTGGTGTGACAAAGACCAGTTGACAGTGGAGATGATGCTCGTTAAATATCCAGAGGGATATGATTGTCCCTGCCACGTTTTACTATATATTACATACGTAAACGTAAAATAGGAATCAACATTTCAGTGTAATTTCAGGTATGATTTCATAGAAACAAAAGTGAATTTACAGGGTGTTAAAAATAACGTTTACAACGTTTCAGGGATAATAGAGGAGGAAAAAAAATCTTTTGTAAGTGACAAAACTTAGGCAGATGCGCCGTTTATTGTGTAGGTAAGTGTTAGTAAAGGGTGCGTCAGAAAGAACGGATGGATTTCAAACTATCGATACGCAACGAGGAGAGAGATATAGTGAGGGGGACCACGACTGTTGGGTCAGCCATAGAATGCAGTTTCAGTTGAGAACATGGTGTTGGTCTGGTGTACAACGTGCTTTCATCGTAGAGACATTTTTGAAAAATGAAGAGTCTGTGATCGCCACTCAGGACTCATTTCGACATCGGATGTCACGCTAGGATTCCAACTCGGAATACAATTTTGCGGTGGGTGGCTTCATTTCGTATCACAGGTTCAACATTAAAGAAGAAATCACCTGGACGAAATTCTATTGCACTGAGATTGTCCGAGGCTACGGTAAGATCTCGCGCCCTGCGACTTCTTTCTTTGGGACCATTTGAAGGCGTAAGTTTGTAAACATCGATCACATACACTGGACGAACTGAAGACAGCGATTCGTGAAGAAATCGTGGCAATTGCACCAGCTATGACTGTGAAAGTGATGGCGAACATCAGAAAACGCCTCGATGCCTGTATTGAAAGCCAAGGACATCATATGGATAATGTTGTTTTACATAAATAAACTGCATGTATTGGTGAATATGTTGAAAACAATAAATTTTTGATTTGATGAATCTTTACAATTTTCTTGCCATGTGAAATCCATCCGTTCTTTCTGACGCACCCTGTATAATCCATAAAGAACAAGACCAATTGTCGTTTTAGAGGGGGTGTTCAAACTGCCGTCCATTGAAGGCATTGCACAACTGGTACCTTCGTACTATGAGTGTCTGCAACGCTCAAAAAGGCCAACATTGTCTCTAATAACATATGCAGCTTCAACAACGCGAGCAACTAAGTCTTCTGCCGTATCGATCGATATCTCATACACAAACCGTTTCACTTCTCCCCACAAAAAGAAATCCAGTGGGGTTAGGTCCGGTGATCGAGGTGGCCACGGTATCGGCCCACCCCTGCCAATCCAGCGATCGGGGAATGTAGCATTTAGGTGGTTCCTGATACGACGATCAAAGTGTGGAGGGGCACCATCATGCTAAACCATATTCGTTCTCTGATGTTCAATGGAATATTTTCTAAAAGTGCTGGTAGGACGTCGCGTAGAAAAACAAAATAATTACCACCATGGAGACTGTGAGGTAACAGACAAGGCCGTACATAAACAGAACTAACCAGTGTGTGTTGTGACGGAAGTCAAGTCATCTATCCTTCAGGCCATCTAGCGGCAAAACGGCGTATCTGCTAAAGTTTTGTTACTTAAAACAGATGTTTGTTTTTACCTCCTCTATCACCCCTGAAACGTTGTAAACGTTATTTCTTAACATCCTGTATTTAAACACCTGCTACAATGAAGTCTCGTAGAGTGTAAATCTTCATTTGAACAAGTTTTACTGCACAGTCAAGCGAAGAACCTGTACATGAACGATCTGCTTACAAGTCTAACCACCGACACGTCGAAAGAAAAGAGTAGCAGAAGAAAGAAATTACTTTTTGAAGACATGTTTTTGTACTGATGGGAAAATCGTCTTCTGTGCAATATGGCTTCTTCATTAATTTAAATTATCTTCATTTATATCGTATTATTAAATGCATAAAATGTTTTTTGTTGCATATATTTCAATTTTTAGCGCATATTTCAACAATTTTTAATTACTGCACATTTGCATGCATATCTTCAGTTTTTTTAGTTGATAAAGTTTCGTGGTCTAATAATAAATTTCCATGTTTTCGCTTCATGATTCTGCATATAACCTCAAGGTGTTAAAATCATATTAAAGAAATTACCCCCAAACTAAATTCAGCTTGTTTTGCTATTAGATCTATGCAAAAGGTAGTAAATATCAATACCTTAAAAACAATATACTTTGCATACTTCCACTCGGTAATGAGTTTTGGAATAATATTCTGGGGAAATTCCACAGATAGTAACAATATATTTCTATTACAAAAAAGAATAATTAGAATAATAGTGGGTGTCAAATCTAGGGAATATTGTAGGACTATTTAAAAAAAAATTACAAATAATGCCCATGGCTTATCAGTATATCTTTTCATTAATAATCTTCCTCGTATGTAATCGTGAAAACTTTGTAACTAATTCAACAGTTCATAGCATAAATACACGTCAAAAATGACTTTCATACTCCATCGGCAAGTCTATCGTGCTATCAAAAGGAGTGCGTTATATGGCAGTAAAAATTTTTAATAGCCTCCCTATGGATATATATATAGCCTATGTATATATATATTCTCCCTGTAACATAGTCCTAGTAAGCTTATATTAAATTAATTTTCATCATTTTACTAGCTATCTCAAATATTAAATTAATTATAATTCATTGAATTAAATTAGCTCATAAATTAAGTTACTACTTTACCTTATAGATTTATCTAAATTTAAATAAATGTGTAGTGAAGATTATTGCTGGAGAACCTTTTAAGTGTAGTGAAAATATTTGTAATTTAAATTTATGTATTGTATTGATTAAGGCTGGTTGAGTGGAAGAGAAGGCCTTATGGCCTTAACTCTGCCAGCGAAAATAAAACATTATTATTATTATTATTATTATTATTATTATTATTATTATTATTATTATTATTATTATTATTATTATTATGGATATAAAAATGAAACTCAAAACGTAAGATTGATTATTTAGGGCCAAATTGAAGAAGTACCTAATTTCTCACGCCTTCTATTCTGTAGGTGAATTCATGGCATTCAATAACGCTTCATGAAATTGATACTAAAACTTTGTGTTGTACTAGTAGACTATATTGTAAATCTCGTCTGTATATATTTCATCTAGACTGTGACTATAAATTAAGACTTTATAATAGTATTAAGTTTTTTGACTTGTTCCATATTCTAGCTGTAAGCAATGAATGAATACCATGGAGTGTTAATAAATACAATACAATACAACTCTCTGGACCGCCATCAGGCCGGGACAAAATACATGTAGGACGAAATTTCATGTAGCCCTAGGTCAAAAAGGAATTGGACAAAAAATTTCTGAACAAAAATTTATGTAGGACAAACGTTTAAAAAAAAAATTGGACGAAAATGTGATGGACGAATATTCTGCGAACCTTCAAGAAAACGTAGGAAGTCCCTACACGCTTAAAGACTTAAGTCCATCACGTTTCGCTGTTCCGTGCTTTTCTCTAGAGTTTAGACGTAGTAAACCTTTTTGTTCGTGGTTTGCATTTGTTTCGGGAGGGACAATGTCTATTTGTTAGACTTCGAAACACGTGTTCGCGCGCGGAATGCATTGTACAGCGCTACTATTGCGTGGGAGGTATGTTTTGCAGTATTCCAGTCTCGTGCCGCCCGTCACATGACGAGCTTTAATTCGCTGTTAATAAACCGGAGGACTCCGGGATGTCCGTCCTCAGTAATTTCTGTGCAAGTAGGAAACGTCTCCCTTGCCCTGCGTGCGCCTTTAACTCGGCTTTTCCATTAATATTCGCGCTTAGCAACTGTCAGCAGGGCTACAACAGCTCGCAGGACCGTATAAATAACGAGGATGTTGTGTGCATGGCTTTCTTAGAACAGCACGTCATTATTTGTTCTCCGGTGTCTTCTGGTATTCTTTTCTACTCAGAGTCACGTAGACTTATTCTGTAGGTAGATGAATTTATTGTGATGAAGAGAATGGCGATGGTATACCGCATTCAAAAATGTGTACACAAATTTATCGGGAGAAGTATATATAAATCCCACAAGGGTAGCTACCCTTCAGTAAGGGTTGCCAAAAGACACAGCATACTAAACAAATAAAATAAAAATAAACATTCTTATTGAATTTGGTATTCCCAGGAAACTAGTTCGATCAATTAAAATGTGTCTCAGTGAAACATACAACAGAGTTCGTGTAGGTCAGTTTCTGTCAGATGCGTTTCCAATTCACTGTGGGCTAAAGCAAGGAGATGCACTATCACCTTTACTTTTTAACTTTGCTCTAGAGAATGCCATTAGGAAAGTCCAGGATAACACAGAGGGTTTGGAATTGAACGGGTTACATCAGCTGCTTGTCTATGCGGATGACGTGAATATGTTAGGAGAAAATCCACAAACGATTAGGGAAAACACGGGAATTTTACTGGAAGCAAGTAAAGAGATAGGTTTGGAAGTAAATCCCGAAAAGACAAAGTATATGATTAGGGGAGAGTCGGGTAGTATCGGACATCGGGTAATATCGGACAGTGAGTTTCTTTCATCTAATATACGATGATAGTACCTGATTGACATGGTTACGTTTCTGTGATGTCGCATAGAGAAACGTAACCATGTCATTCAGGTACTACCATATGGTGGTAGATGAAAGAAACGCACTGTCCGATACTACCCGATGTCCGATACTACCCGACTCTCCCCTATGTCTCGTGACGAGAATATTGTACGAAATGGAAATATAAAAATTGGAAATTTATCTTTTGAAGTTCAAATATCTGGGAGCAGCAGTAACAAATATAAATGATACTCGGGAGGAAATTAAATGCAGAATAAATATGGGAAATGCCTGTTATTATTCGGTTGAGAAACTTTTATCATCCACTCTGCTGTCGAAAAATCTGAAAGTTAGAATTTATAAAACACTTATATTACCGGTTGTTCTGTATGGTTGTGAAACTTGGACTCTCACTTTGAGAGAGGAACATAGGTTAAGGGTGTTTGAGAATAAGGTGCTTAGGAAAATATATGGGGCTAAAAGGGATGAAGTTACAGGAGAATGGAGAAAGTTACACAACACAGAACTGCACACATTGTATTCTTTACCTGACATAATTAGGAACATTAAATCCAGACGTTTGAGATGCGCAGGGCATGTAGTACGTATGGGCGATTCTAGAAATGCATATAGAGTGTTAGTTGGGAGACCGGAGGGAAAAAGACCTTTAGGGAGGCCGAGACGTAGGTGTGAAGTAATATTAAAATGGATTTGAGGGAGGTGGGATATGATGATAGAGACTGGATTAATCTTGCTCAGGATAGGGACCAATGGCGGGCTTATGTGAGGGCGGCAATGAACCTCCGGGTTCTTTAAAAGCCAGTAAGTAAGTAAGTAAACATTTGCGTTATCACTATTTACGATATTTATTTCCAAATGGAAGCTACTCTTGGGAAAATACTTTTATTCAATAATTACCAGCAATCAAAAAAAATATATAAGGAAATTTAGGTGTACAGTGATTACGTAAAATCTGAACAGAATATTTCATTACGTCTATAGCAATAATTTTCAAAATATTTAAAGGAATTCCAAAAGACTTAAAACATTCAACTGAGAATTTTTGAATTGTTCCCCTTGCTCCGAACAATAATCCAAATAATTCAATCTGTCCTTGTATATGATAATAATCTCTAAAGTATTGAATTGTAGGGTCATAGATGGTCTTCTTTTCTTCGTGTACTGCTACAGGTTGTTCAACTGCAGTTTCAAAGCGCATGGTGGGATCGATAATAATTGCTCTGCCATTTCTTCTATCAATGACAATGATGTCAACTCGCCAAGAACTTCCATCTTTTGCAAGGCAGTGGACTTCTTGGTGAACCTCGTAGAAGGAAGGAAGACTTTTAGCAATAAGTTCTCGTATTGCATGGTGTCTAGTATTCCGGATGAGAGCTCCATGTTGGCAGAATCCCAGGCAGACTTATTAGAAGAAATTATATGAAACAAAAGAAGCCAAAGAAACATTACAACTTAACTTACAGATGACTTTTAAGGAACCCGGAGGTTCATTGCCGCCCACACATAAGCCCGCCATTGGTCCCTATCCTGAGCAAGATTAATCCAGTCCCTACTACCATATCCCACCTCCTTTAATCAATTTTAATACCTATTATCGTCCCATCTACGTCTCGGATTTTCCAAAGGTCTTTTTCCCCTTCAGGCCATCCAACTAACACTCTATATGTATTTCTGGATTCGCCCATACATGCTACATGCCCTGCCCATCATAAATGACTTGATTTAATGTTCCTAATTATGTCAGGTGAAGAATACAATGCGTGCAGTTCTGCGTTGTGCAACTTTCTTCATTCTCCTGTAACTTCATCCCTCTTAGCCTCAAATATTTTCCTAAGCACCTTATTCTCAAACATCCTTAACCTATGTTCCTCTCTCAAAATGAGGGTTCAAGCTTCACAACCATACAACTTCCATAAATTCTAACTTTGAGCTGTTTTGACAGCAGGCTGGATGACAAAAGTTTCTCAACCGAATAATAACAGGCATTTCCCGTATTTATTCTGCATTTAATTTCCTTTTGAGTGTCATTTGTATTTGTTACTGTTACTCCATAGTACTTGAATTTTTCCACCTTTTCAAAGGATAAATTTTCAGTTTTTATATTTCTATTTCGTACTATTTTCTGGTCACGAGACATAATCACATGTTTTGTCTTTTTGGGATTTACTTCCAAACCTATCTTCTTACTTGCTTGAAGTAAAATCGCGATGTTTTCCCTAATAGTTTGTGGATTTTCTCCTAACATTCATGTCATCCGCACAGACAAGCATCTGATGTAACCCGTTCAATTCCAAACCCTCTCTGTTTTCCTGGACTTTCTTAATGACATATTCTAGAGCAAAGTTAAAAGGTAAAGGTGATAGTGCATCTCCTTGCTTTAGCCTGCAGTGAATTGGAAAAAACGTCTGACAGAAACGTAAGCATTTATTGAATTTTAATTATTTGTTTACATAGCGGTCTTTGGACACTACAAATAGTGTTATAGACATTATCAAATACAAATTGTGAGTTGAAGTTAAAAAATCTTGTGTGTTATAAAAGTGTTACTAATAACTAGACAGTGGATGCGGGATGACTTATCGTTGAATGTAGGTGCACATTTACTATATGTTACATTTTTTTCATTCAGACCATTGGCTCACAGGTTGGAAACGTAAACAGACGACGTCAACATGCTACTGTATCTCTGTACAGTCAAAACGAAAAGAAAAATAACGTACTGTAGTACATACCTTGCAAGGTTCAGTCCTCGTCATCATTGATGCAATTACCAGCGTTGCAGTAAACGAAGATATATTCTCGTAAGTTGTCGAAGCTGAATCGTCTTCGCCTATCGCTTAAACAGTTTTTGTATCGAGAGAATTTCTGAAGAAAGAAACTCTAAAATGAGGATCACTCAATTTCTTTAGAGGAATATTTGTACCGAGCATCATGTTGCACGTGTCGTTTAGATCCGCACAACATGATGATGATGATGATGATGTTGATGATGTAGATTGTTCCTCAGATTTCATTTCAGCGCATTTCCTGTGCGATGTACTGTTGCAATGTTTCTCTATAACCTGAGTTGTTCTGGTTTTATTTCAATTTTACATACATTACACAACGATAAGATATTGTCTTCGTTAATACATAAAATGTCACTCTCATACTTCTTAATTGCATTTCGTATCTCTGAGCGAATTTAACGTTTTGACTTCTACATTATGAATGGGTCAGCACTACACTATTCAACTCGTACTAAATACTTGAGCAGGATAACACAACTGCACACATTGCGTTGCCATGTGGACCGGGGTTCCTTCGTTCTGTACGCTGCTGTACTCGCCAGGTACACAAAAGACGGACGGCGCGGCACGTGCCATATACTCTGATACGAAACAACTTCACTTTTCCTTAAGTCATCCCGCATACACTGTCTACTAATGAGCCATCTAGAGATAACGTTTCTACATTGACCAGTGCCGCCTAGGATAAATAAATATTTGGGTACTTTATTAGACACTTTTATTGCCATTATTTCGAAATTGTCGCTGGTTTTTTGATCTACATTTTGGTTAATGAAACATACTTAATTTTCTAGTAATATGATCATGACAATCTTTCCTAAAAGTGTGGGTTGATGATTAAAAATTAAATTAGTTTCAGTCTTGGCAAACAAAACAGGAAGTAGTATGTGATGTATTAGGAAGGCACTCTAGCTGCTGATAATGCAGGGTGGACCAGGTTGTGACGTGATGCAGTATTCGTAAATTGTCTGCGCATTACTCCGGTTCAGTTGGTCTCTGTAACGTTTGATGGCGTTCCGTACTTTCTGTATTAAAACAGGTACAACTAACCCTATTAGCGATAGGTTAAATACTGCTAATGAAAAGGGTGGTATGATTTTAATTGGCTTGTACGGTGGATTGTATGCCTCTCAAAGGCCCGGATGTGGCGAGGTTAATTATGATAATGTGTAATGAGATCGATGTCCGGCATTAGTTGTGAATAATTAAACAAAGAAGGGCTCGAATGTAGAGAGGAAATCAATAATTCAGGAAAACAAAACAAGCGACGCAACGTGGCTGAAACTGAAATATTTTGATGTTCTGTTTTTAAGCATTGACGACTTAGCGATGCAGTCAATGGACAATATTGTGACTCATAGCACAGGGACCTGCAGACTAAATTTGTAGGCATTTTCGACATTGAATAACGTTCCCAATTTAAAACGTCAGTAACTAAAAATTATTTGGGCCTACTCTGTTTTTACTGGAGTCAGGCAACGTATGGAAATAATTTTGCCAAACTATGAAGTTTATTTTTTACAAGATTTTACAAGATTTTTATTGCAAGCAAAAATTACATACAATAACAAAGATTTTACAATACTACTGGGTGTTCATTTCAAAGTGTGTCATGACGTCACTGTTGTTGGGTCACCGATTTGAAGCGAGTTTCAGCTTATATGTTAGAGAAGTTGCCTATTATTTAAGGCGTTCTTCAATCTGAACTTGAGAACGTGTACGGTATAACTTGAACGTCGTAGTAACAGATGGCGGTCTGTGCGGTCTGTGTGCTACCATAACCTCTTTCGAACTGTGTTTTGCGCCGGCAAGTCGTACGCAGGGTATTTGTTATCATCGGTTGCGTACGGCAACATTCCACAACACAAATCAAATGCTCCATGTCCATGTTGACCGTCGAAGTTAATGTCAACAAATACGTAAGTAATCGTCTTAACCCTCTCCCCATATCCCGACAGTACGTATTTCCAAACAGTTCACATTCCTGCCACTACCGGCGTTACCGTACGTATCGGTACGTACTCTTCAGAATGAACGCCGTACTTGCTAGCCAACTTCTCTGCCTCTTAGGTTATTTATACACCTGAGCTGCGGAAGTGTAGGAAGATTGAATTCTCTAGGCTCATCAGCTAGCCACATGACGGCATACAGCGAGCCATGACACACTTTGAACCGAACATCCAGTATTGTAATACTCGTATATGAATATTCTTCAAAATTCGAAATTTATTACATATCTCATAGTCAAATAGTCTACATATTACAAATTATTGTATAAATACAAGGTAACTGGGTCACACCCGAAAAAGCAAGATGCTTGAGGTCGGGTGTGACCAATAATGAAAACTGGATAGAAGAAACAATAATAATAAAATAATAATAAATAAAATAATAATAATAATAATAATAATAATAATAATAATAATCTGATTAAAACTGTTAAATGTAATTACACATAAAGTTTAAAAAGAATAAGAAAAACAAAAACAAACAAAACGGTACCATAGCCTATACATAAACATACTAAGTTAAGAATACTGCATTGTTAAAGCGACAGAAAAAAATAATGAATAAGAATTTACATGATTATAATTTTAGAAACAGTTGAAGCACTTGTTTTTTTAATAATGTATTGTTTAATAATTTTAGTTTAGGATTCCTCTTTATAAAATCATTATATAATCTTGGACCGTAATTAGAACTGTGCCTTAGACCTGCTTCAGTCTTACATTTTGGTTCAATGAGGGGGAGCGAAATATTTATCTTCTTGTGTTGTGGCCGTGATCGGATGATATGAAGTTTATCTTAACAAAATACGAAATAAATACTTCACTGCTAAAATAATTTCATTCTAGGAATCGTTTTAAAATTGAAACTTTTAAAAAATAAATTTATAAAATTATTCATGATATATAATATTAACAAATGTACTTTTGTGCGAGATCGTGCGTATTTGCTTGTTTTCCGCACAGAACCAATACGCGGTAAGTGTGAAATACCACATTCAGTATTCCCAACGTAACACACATAACAATTTCCCTCTTCTTACCGCTTAAGCGCGACATTCATTTTACTGCTTTAGGCTTTTAACATATTATTTTTAGAGACGTTTAACATAGTAATAATTATAAATTGGAAACTTACCACTGCAATTTCACCTAAATTCCAATGTTAATTATTGTTTTTAAATATTTGCAAAAATTAAGTAAAGTCTATTACTCCACGAAACTTATTGCATTCCTGATACAAGTAACTTTAAGGAAGCCGTGAGAAAATCAACAAGATTCCAGATGCCGATGTTATTACTGCAATATGTTATATAAATAATATTGTTAAAATATTAAAATGAAAAATAAATCATTACATGACCTTACCGTTTGTTTTAAGTTCGCATTTATAGACTGGGGGAAAAAAAGACAGACGTATATCACGGCCTGCTGGAGTATTGTAAACACAGAAAACATTTTATAGCAACAATGTTGAAGAAAGATATTTTGGTGTTCCGAAGTTGGCGTCATTAAACAGAAACCAAGATGGAGATTTCATTGCAACTAATTAGAAATTCGTCTTTCAGGTATGTAATAAACGATCTTCGCACAAAATAATGTACGATACACGAGCGGTATGTTTGTTTTCATGTTCTCGGAAATTGAAAAAGCTCAACCACGTTTCGCTTTTTCAATATTTTCCTCGACCATGAAAACGTCAACATACCGCTCTTGTAACGCATATTACTATTTTTACCTTTTATTTCTGTCGACTATATTCATGATTTTATTGAATATCATTGGCTTCTGTCTGATTGTCAATTTATATTAAATATTTATTTTTCTCTCTTTTTTTTCTTTCTTCTTTTATTTATTATTTTTTTTTCTTACTCCTGTATCTTATATATTGGTTTGAATTAAGTTACTTACTGTATTTAGTAAACTGTCCTTGTAAATTTTATGTTATATTATTGACTAAGACCACACCGTACACGAGCCTGGCTCTTACGGTAGTGGCTACAAACATTTTTGTTTTATAAATTTAATTTTTTACTCACTAGCTAGCTAGTTAAATAAATTAATTAACTAATTAATTTCACATCATCATTAAATTTGTCGGTTTACATGCAAAACACATTAAGTCAAAAAAATTAGTTCTGGACAAAACTGAATCTACAGAATATTATTTTTATGAAGTGTTTTTATGTGTAGCGTGAAGGTTGGTAATATTATGATATGGGTAATATTGTAGTAGTTCTTTTTGAGAATTTATTACAATTTTACTGAGTGAGAGGAAGATCGGTTTTTTTTAATCAACGTATTAAGGGAATGTTCGTGAACAAGTTGCTGCACAAAACCGGTCCTTCTCTCTCACTAAAATTGTAATAAATTCTCAAAAAGAGCTATCACAATATTACTCGTGTCAAAGTATTACCAACCTTTACCCTATTTCATTTTCCAATTCTAAGTTTATACACATTTTATGTAGGCCTACTTTATATATGTTTTTTTCTCAGAAGTAATATTTTTTTACTTGATGTTTTTTTGCTTGTAAACAGAATATTTACAAAAATAAGTCTTTAGGGATTAATAGTTTTGTATATTTTGATATGCTACAAAATAAAATAAAATATAATTTTATATAATTAAACAGTTTTCCAATATGGAATTCTTACTTTAGTGTGGGAACTAGGTAACTCATTTTTGTATACTGCAGAGATAGAAAAAATATGTATTACTTTGTACTCAACACTGCTTATAATAAAATACAAGCAACTCTTTATATTTTCTGGCATAAGGTTGCACCTACTGTCAGTTTCTATTGTTTTGTACGATGAAAAATCGATGACGCTGCAAAACAAAGAGAAATTAAATGGATAGCAAAAGTAATAGTTAAAAATCCGTTTAAAACATTAATTTACGCATATACAGGGTGGAAGCGATATAACCCTACGCATTGAAAGGAGGATAATGTTTTTTTTTTTCCTCCCCACTTCCACAATTTACGTAATAAAAATACAGTATATTTCTTCATTTTACACTAGCCGTACCCGTGCGCTCCGCTGCACCCGTTAGAAATAAATATAAAGTAATTACATAATTAAAATAGAACATTTGATCCAGGGAACATTCGTGTTTGATAGAAGGATAAATCGTTTAATATGTTACTTAATTTAAATTGTATTTGCATAATTAAAATGCGATCATTTTGATCCAGAGACCACTCATTTGGTCATAAAAATTATTTTAGGAAATACAGGAAACGGATGTACAGAATAGCCTATCAAGTTTTCTATGCATAAGAAGCTATTTTAATCTTACCTGTCCTGGATTCACTTAGAAGTTACTGTGATAACATTATAGCATTATGTCTATCTAGAGAAACTACACTTTCCAATGGTGAATTAATAATTAATTATACAAATCGGTTAATTTAGCTTCTGATATTACTTCATACAAACACAGAAACATTATCTGATTGTTGCTGTCCAAGGCCCCTTATAGACGAAGTCATTTGTTTTTTAATTCATTACACGGCCTTAGATGGTAGTTATTTTAATTTTAAAACTCATTTATCTCATTAAATATCAGTCCTATCAAAATTTTTCAAGGAATAAAACTTATCGGAAATTATTTTTAAAGAAACTTTTGTTATGTAACATTTTTCACAAAAATCAATAATAAGCGAGATATTTCGATTTATTTAATTCAGGCCCCCTTATAACCCCCCTTTTAAATAATGTATTTTGAATGCCATATAGCCTAAAATTTAAGTTACAACGAACTTAATTCATATTCCAATTTTCATCGAAATCCGTTCAGCCATTATCGCGTGAAAAGGTAACAAACATACAGACAGACAGACAGACAGACATACAAACAAAAATTTCAAAAAGCTATTTTCGGTTTCAGGGTGGTTAATTGTATATGTTAGGACCAATTATTTTTGGAAAATCGAAAATTACCAGAACAAACATTTCGGCTAGAGATTTATTATTAGTAAATATAGATGATTTAATATCAAATGTTTTGGGAGGGTCGTTGATTTTGCGTATTCTTTTATTTGTTGCTATGTTACTGTTGAATGAAACATATTTTCCCTACTTCCCGTCGTTAATAGTAACCGCTTACTATCCTAAAAACAAGCTAATAACAGCTTACTTACGGCAGTGCGAATGGAAAAAAAAAATGAAATTTCATGTTTTATCTGTCTCCAGTTATTACCTCCATTTTACCAGCGGCTTTTGTATAGCGATTTTCTTAATATCGTATTAAGAACGCTGTATCAAGTACGAAGTCCATCTGGTGTAGAGGACATTGGTGGTAGCAAGGTAGACCAAAGACTCGTCATGGATCACATGACTTTCGCCTTGCAGTTGATGAAAACGTCGTAAAACACCGCGCGGGATGCGAAGTCCGGCCAGTCTGTATAATGGCAATGCTTTATTTATATGACGGGCCGTTCCGTTGTGGAAAGCTGATGCTCGGTATTGACATAATATCGTCGTTATGTGTGTAATGCATCATTTACAACTCTCTTAACTGTAGACCGACCATCCATCATTTTCTTATGCAGTTTTTTGAAGTAAGGGCAGTTGCTTCTGGCGAGGATGTTTGCCAGCTATGAAACATTCATAGGCTGCGATGCCGTGTATCGGACTTGCGTGTGTTACATAACCTCGCACATTCATCATCCGGGCAAGAGTGGCCTTCTAGTCCGTCAAACGGCCTACCTACGTTTTACCAAGCTTTCGGACGATCGTTAACTTTCTGCGTCGTCATATCTGTCCTCCGATTTCGTACATCGATTGTCTCTTGTTCTCCCGTGATGGGAATTACAGAGCGATCCATATAAGAGTTTACAATTTTAATGAATTACAATTTCCCTCTTATAAACTTGAAATTGAGTTTAATGATTTCAGTGGCTCTGGGAGAATCTATATTGTACCCCTATAATCCATTGTTGACTATTATGACTAGGGCCCGGATATTTAGGCATTTATAACAGTCAAAATAGACAGGCAAAAAATGCAATGAAAGCGTAAAAAAGGCATATTCTTTGGAAAGGGCATTATAAATTTTAAAAAGGCATAATAAAAGGCAGTGTAATTATCTAAGTTGTGTCATGTAATTAATTAAGTTGATGTGTAATTAATTAAGATGATATGTAATTAATTAAGTTGATATGTAATTTTTTTACTTGGTTATTTAACGACGCTGTATCAACTACGAGGTTATTTAGCGTCGATGAGATTGGTGATAGCGAGATGGTATTTGGCGAGATGAGGCCGAGGATTCGCCATAGATTACCTGACATTTGCCTTACGGTTTGGGGAAAACCTCGGAAAAACCCGACTAGGTAACCAGCCCAAGCGGGAATCAAACCCGCGCCCGAACGCAAGTCCGAATCGGCAGGCAAGCGCCTTAGCCGACAGAGCTACGCCGGTGGCGATATGTAATTAATTAAGGTGATATGTAATTAAGTTGGTAATAGTTGGGTGTAATAGAAGTACTTGTAAGTTAGGTTTACTTTTGCTTATAGTAGACGTCATTATAGCATAGTTTTATTTATAGTCCTAGGTTTATTGCATCTATGTACTTATAGTTAGAAGTAAATTTACGTTTATTATATTTTTTATTGCTGTAATTATTGTAAATTTTATTAATATAATTGTTGTAATGGTATTATTGTAAGTATACAATAATACCATTACGTCACTGCCACCGGGTGTATACCCAATTGTGGTGTTAATAAATACATACATACATACATACATACATACATACATACATACATACATACATACATACATACATACATACATACATACATACATACATACATACATACATACATTTTAGCAATAAATTTAAATTATATTAACATGACTCACATATTTACTTCGTAGGTGAGACATTTTGACTTAGAATTGCATATAACATGAAAAAAGAGATAAAACAGATAGAAATGCAAGATACAAGTGTAATTACAAATTAAAAATTAAAAAACAAAGAAATAGATACTACCTAAATAAAAGACACAGATATAGATATAAATAAAAAATACCAAATAAAAATAAATTAAAAAGAGTTAAGGATCGCTCTGCACGATCCCACGTGAAACTTTAAATCAACTTAAACAATATAAAATTTCTGATGCAACGATTGATGCCATAGGATCTCACGTGTTAAAATCATCCTTAGCTATAATTAGTAATGATTTGTACCCATCAAAATTTTTATTGTAAATGATTTCCTATGTTTTCTTATCTTAATGTTTTTTCTTTCTTTCCAAGTGTCACAAAATTGTTTTGTTTACTTATTATTCTTTATGAATTTATTAGTAGGCCGATCTATCGAACCCTTATTTAGGGCGGCTTTTGTTTACACAAATTATCATAGCCAAAAATGTAAAATGTAGCTATAATTGGCAAATTACAGAGTAAATATAACACTATGTTAATAAATTCAATATATTCAATATATAATCTGTACTAATAATAAATCTGTAGCCGAAATTTTTCTGGCAATTTTCGATTTTCCAAAAATAATTGGTCCTAACATATATAATTAACCACCCTGAAACCGAAAATCGCATTTTTGAAATTTTTGTTTGTATGTCTGTCTATATGTTTCTTACCTTTTCACGCGATAATGGCTGAACCGATTTATATGAAAATTGGAATATAAATTAATTTCGTTGTAACTTAGATTTTAGGCTACATGGCATTCAAAATACTTTATTTAAAAGGAGGGTTATAAGTGGGCCTGAATTAAATAAATCGAAATATCTCGCTTATTATTGATTTTTGTGAAAAATGTTACATAACAAAAGTTTCTTTAAAAATGATTTCCGATAAGTTTTATTCTTTACAAAATTTTGATAGGACTGATATTTAATTAGATAAATGTGTTTTAAAATTAAAATAACGCCATCTAAGACGGTGCAATGAATTAAGAACAAATGACTTCGTCTATAAGGGGCCTTGGACAACAACAATCGAAACAGGGGCCTTGGACATCAACAATCGAAAGCTATTAAACATAGCCTACAGAGAATGTTTCTGTGTTTGTATGAAGTGATATCAGAAGCTAAATTAACCGATTTGTATAATTAATTATTATTTCACCATTGGAAAGTGTAGTTTCTCTAGATGGACATAATGCTATAATGTTATTACAGTAACGTCTGAGTAAATCGAGGACAGGTAAGATTAAAATAGCTTCTTATGCACAGCAAATTTGATAGGCTATTTTGTAATTCGTTTTCTGTATTTCTTAAAATAATGTTTATGTACACTCATTTTAATCTCAGAGAATTAACGAACAACGAGAGTGTATTAATTTAGTATGCAGTAATAGTAAGTTAGCTTAGCAATCCATTATTTTATAATTCAAATTTTAACTATGCTCAATTGAATCGTGTTAAAATACATAAAATATATATGCAATAAATGCAATGCAAAAAAAAATTGGGTAATGAGCGAAGCAGATTATCTTGCGCTGTTGTAAAAGCTGTTCCAAAAGCTGTTCCCTGGATCAAACGTCCTATTTTAATTATGTAATTACTTTATATTTATTTCTAACAGGTGCAGCGGAGCGCACGGGTACGGCTAGTCAAGGGAATAAATTACAGACGAAAATACGATCCGAAACATGATACATAAACTGAATTGTTGTGAAACATACCTGTTATAATGTTACCTTTCTGAAATCGATTTTTCTTGTCTACCAAGGGACGTAGTTTAAGAAATACTACCGTAATGAATTGTGTACACCAAATTAAAAGCAAACGCCATTAGTTCGTTCAGGTTCATGAACAGAAACGGCATTCCGAAGACGAGGAGCAATATGTTTCCCACCGCCACGTGATTAATTGTGCAACGTTTAGAGACTTTTAAAAGTTTTTGTGGATTCGTCATAAATCACGTGTAAGCAGACACCCTTTAGATTGTATTTTTAGTTCGTCACGTGACGTTAAAGCTCTTTGATATTATTTTATGATTGCCGCTGCTCGTTATGGGAAATGGAGAAGATGCAGCTAATTAAGTTCAGTAATTTATAACATCTTAAATTAATAAGCTAATGTCAGTACGTAAAGTCTTGGTGTACGTAGGGGTTAAGGTGCACCTTAGATGCACCGCGGAGGCTGCGTCGTGGGTTTGAAGCCTGCCTCGGGCTTCAACTTTCCTCGTTAACGAGACGGAGTTCGACGTTCTGCTGAATTATGCCTGTTTTGTGCTAAGTTGTATAACATTGAAGTTTCCTGAAAAATTCTGCTTTTATTACAGATTTATTTATTTATTTATTTATTTATTTATTTATTTATTTATTTATTTATTTATTTATTTATTTATTATTTTGCCAATAATTGTAACACAAAATATAATATATACAGAAAAACTTTAGCTCGCCCCTGAAAGAGTAGAACTCGTGCTCAGGGACGGATTCCTGAATTGAAATTAATAATTATATAATACAATTTGTCTTATGTCTTCTATGCAACTATAGTATATACATTTAAATTCACGATTTTTCAATTTTTATAAAATCCATACATAACTTTTTAAATTTAATACTAGAACTATTAGAATTGACAAGATTAGGATATTTAAATATAAATTTGTTATATATTCTTGGGCCTAAATTACTACTATGATTAAATACTGTAACAGCGTTGCATTTTGGTTCAAACAGTCTTAAAGAATTCATGCCTTTTGTTTCATAACTATGACAATACAATTCAAAATTATTTAGATTTTTATGTATGAATTTTATTAATACAATATGATAAATTTGTCTTACGTTAAGTACATTAAAGTCTAAAAACAAATTTTGAGATGGAAAATCAATAGGTTTATGAAGACATATTTTAATTAGATACATCTGCACATAGAATACGTCACCCAGTTCCGGGAATTAATCCATTTTCCGGGAATAAATTAATTCATCCATCCATCCATCCATCCATCCTTTCATCCACTGATTGATTGATTAATTGATTCATCCATTCATTTTATTTAATTTTTAAGTAAGTAAATAAATAAATAAGAAAATAAGTAAGTAAATAAGTAAACAAACAAACAAAAAACAAATAATACGCGTACTGCAGTTTAAAGAGAACTGGAACATGGCAAAATCTAAACCCGTGAAGGAATACTACTTCCAAAGGAAATGGGAATGTGATTATTTTGTTGTTGAAGACGAAAGAATTGCTTGTTTACTGTGTCCCATCCAATTTATTTCTACTAATCATTTCAATATTAAACTACATTTCAACAAAGCCCATATGAAGAATTATGGAATGCACAAACTTTCGGGTAAGTTCATTATTACGAACTGTATATTGATTATTATTTATTTGTATACTGTAAAATTAAGGACGTCACTCGTTGTGTTCATTTTGAATTGAAATTAAAAGTGACTTTCAAGGTTCATTACTTAAATGCTATAAATTTATGTTTCCGTAGGTGATGATAGGAGGAAAGTTTTCGAAAATCTAAAACAGGTTAGGTGCAAAGAAATCTCAAAGAAACTACCGACAGGAAATTTAGCATAATTGTAAACCTTGAAACGAGATAACGCATTATAAAAACAATGAATTTATTACAGTCCTTTTTGAAAATTACATGCCGCCACTGATGGACTTTTGACGTCCAGGGAAGGTAAATAACTCTGCGCGGAAGTCGATCATCCCCAATAGAAGTGGAGTGAGGCTGACGTCATATTTCCCCTACTTACGAGTTCTGCAGGCCTGGATTACAGGAATGTATGCACGTTGGTGAGGGCATTTCAGGGATGTAATTTTCAAGAAGTAGTGGTTACATGCAAATTACATTATATGCTATATTTTCATATAATAAAAGTTAATGTAATGCAGTATCTAAAGGTTCATTTCACTATCAAAACATCTCCCTTTTCTTTGTCCCTTTCTGTACATACAGACGATGAAACAAAACCAACTTGTCGGTATTGAGGGATGTTGAAAATATGTATTGCGTGAAAAACCCTCAAGTATCCCTGTGACCATTTCGTTTATATGACGTCATTACATTTTCGACCAATGAAGTGTAATGAAATTTTGAATTCCAACCAATCACAGTCACACTTTGCGATAATTTTTGCAGCTAGATTTATCGCTATCAATTTATCGCATGGCCGTTCTTTTGTTTAGTCGTTGTCGCCAACTGTCTCCCCATAAATTGAGGTTAGGTTATTTTACGACGCTTTATCAACAGCTTAGGTTATTTAGCGTCTGAATGAGGTGAAGGTGATAATGTCGATGAAATGAGTCCGGGGTCCAGCACCGAAAGTTACCCAGCATTTGCTCTTCTTGGGTTGAGGGAAAACCCCGGAAAAAACCTCAACCAGGTAACTTGCCCCGACCGGGAATCGAACCCGGGCCACCTGGTTTCGAGGCCAGACGCGCTGACCGTTACTCCACAGGTGTGGACCCGTAAATTGATGATTATGAATACATTAAGATGCAACTACACGGTTAAACTTTTCTTTCAACTTTAAAGCAGTGAATGCAAGATTGATATTTAATATTAATTAATATATTTACGCAGTGAAGACGACGTTCAAAACGGCGCACCATGTAGACACAAAATCTTTAATGCATCTTAATTGAACGTACCTTTTAAACTTGATTCTTTCAATATTCTTCCCAGATTGCACGCATACGCGATTGGAATATTGAACTGTGTAGATGCAGCTTTAGTTCCGTTACACACTACTGCGAGAATGCGTTTGTCGAGCTATAAAAAATGCTTTCGTGTAGCACGAGTAACGGTCGAAATAAGGCACAGCTGACATTGGTCCTGCTCCCACATGTAACTTAACCTATAATTATAGCCTATAAAATTTGTATTTTGTGAATGAAATTAAACAATTAACAGAAAGCCAGAAGTTCAAATTTATGTAACATCATCGCATATCAAACACAAAGACCTTTTATAGTAATATATATGGCTTCACTGTGTAGCAACATGTCTTGCTGTGAATACATAAGCATTTCTATATAGCTGTCTTAGTTTCTCGGTGCAGTGTGTAATAACTGCGTTTTCAACAATTCTTCATTTAATTAATGTATTAATCAGGTTACTGATATTATATTATAAGATTTTAAATTATATTATGATTTCAGCAGATAATGAAAATGTATTTATGTTATAATAATAAGAGAAAAGTTCTGTACATGTAATTAACATTGTTAAACCTTTTTGACTATAATTATGTGTGTGTATTCCGCCTTTGCTTATCATACAATATGAATGAATTAATTAGTCATGTTTTCTCATTAACGTTTTCGGTACGTAAAGTGTACCATCTTCAGATGTTTGTATATGATGCTAATTGTTAACCAAGCCTATGGGTGCATGTGGACTTAAATGATCAGTGTTTTTGTGCATGCTGTGCGATGTCGGTGAAGTGTTGTCATGATAACATAAATGATTGCCTTAACTCTTATATACTATTTGCTGGTACAACACTTTATCAAACTTAAATTAGAATGTTTCAGTCATTATTTAAAAAACACTATTTAAAAGCACTGTTTAAAACTATTTAAAAGCACATAGTTTTTACATCACTTTAACTATGTGAAGTATGTGATCACTTATTGTGTGGTGTTTGCCGGTGTGAAGTTAAATGAGGCACTTGTGGTGATCTTGTTATTTAGCGTTGAGCTGGACGCAATATCGTAACATGGCTATGTTTTCTAAAAGTGATGTTGAGACACTTCTATTAAGTTGATGGCATTACTGTGATTTGTGTCCATAGATGTAATATTATAACAGAATGAAGGTTGTCAGGTCCATGGATTTAGTATCGCCTGGCGTGTAGTTTTAACGTGTATTGATCTGCTCGTGCTTGATAACTTCACACCGGCAAACACCACACAATAAGTGATCACATACTTCACATAGTTAAAGTGATGTAAAAACTATGTGCTTTTAAATAGTTTTAAACAGTGCTTTTAAACAGTGTTTTTAAATAGTGTTTTTAAATAATGACTGAAACATTCTAATTTAAGTTTGATAAAGTGTTGTACCAGCAAATAGTATATAAGAGTTAAGGCAATCATTTATGTTATCATGACAACACTTCACCGACATCGCACAGCATGCACAAAAACACTGATCATTTAAGTCCACATGCACCCATAGGCTTGGTTAACAATTAGCATCATATACAAACATCTGAAGATGGTACAATTTACGTACCGAAAACGTTAATGAGAAAACATGACTAATTAATTCATTCATATTGTATGATAAGCAAAGGCGGAATACACACACATAATTATAGTCAAATTGTGACAGCTTATCGGTATATCTTCAACATGAAATTCATTGTTAAACCTGTATTTCGCTTTTCGCAATCGGTATTACTGAATAATAACATCGACTTTCTTTATTGCAGTAATCGATATTCATCTATTTCGACTTCACAATGTCTGAATAGGTTAAGTATTCGTAAATATACAATTATTAACATTTTGTGATGGAATTTTAGGGATATATTATTTCCATTTTTATTTTATTCACGAAATAGTCCTAATAAATGTCACTCGAGGTCTGAGATTACTACAGATAAATACGTGCAATAAGTCATTAAAGGAAAGTTTCATGATAAAGTTGACAATAAAATGTGGATTGCTTTCAGATGTTTAAATATAATCCGACAAACGAATTGAGTTGTTTATTGATAAAATTGTAATTTTTATGTAGCAAACCGTGTTTAAATTAAATTGATATTGAGCCAGATGAAAGCTAATATCTCTGTTTGTACGTCTGTTGTCGATGCTAACAGGTAACAAATGTCAAAGGTCATTTTGGCTTTGATACTGTGACATATTCGTATTTAAAATGTTGTTTGACCGGCTTTTGAAACAAACACTTCATATACTTTTTTTTTTTTTTGTTCACTTTACCACATCACACGTTCCTGATTGTAGAGACCCCTGTTGGTGAAAAGTGGGAACATGTCGGTTCATAACCTCGCTGGTGAGTAACACCGTTTGCGTAATAGTTCTTTGCACGTGTAAGTACAAGGGTTCGTAAATATTTTTGACGTGAAGCGATTATGCTGGAGTGACTTACAAATGGCTTTAGAGGAACCAAAAGTTCATTGCCGATATCGGTGCTTTTCTTGAGCAAGATTAATCCAGTACCTACCATCATATCCACCTCCCTCAAATACATTTTAAGGGGAGAGGATGGTATTTTTTAAAACTTTTTTCCTATTTTGTGTAAAATATTAATTTTTTGTATATAGAGAGATCATAGCTGTGGCAACTCAACCAAATAAAAATGAAAATAAAATATTTAGGGGCCCAAATTTGAAAAAATATATACCCAATGCAGGATTGTACTAAAACCGATAAATCTAAACCGTTTTTAAAGATAGATTCAAACAGTTTTTTGCAATGTATTTGCAAAAGCATGTTCTACAAACTGTCTGTAACAGAATTTTGATATTAGTCCCTACGTTTGTAAAATAAACAATTAAAATTGAATAACAATTTTCTGATTTTCTTTCTTGCAAACAAGCGGACGTATTTTTAAAATGATATCAATTAACAAAATTCTGTTACAGAGAAACGTTTCCTAATAGTCTAAAGAATGTGTGTTCTAAATTTCATGCACGTATCTTTAATAGTTCAGAAATTATATCCATTTTTGTCTGGCAATGTAGCAAAAAAAAAAAAAAATGAAGTTACTGGGAACCGATAAAAGCGGGCGAGTGATTTAAAAATCCATAGCGCAGGAAGTTTAAAAATGACGTCTCAACATCCGATAAGGGCACAAATACCCACGAAATGTTATGCAATGCATTACACACATATCAAAAAGTATTTTAAAGGGAAAAATATTTGTTTGAAAATTTAACTTACCGGAAACAACAATAAAAGTGGGCGAGTGATTTAAAAATCCATAAAGCAGGAAGTTTAAAAATGACGTCTCAACATCCGATAAGGGCACAAATACCCACAAAATGTTATGCAATAGATTCCACACATATCAAAGAGTATTTTAAAGGAAAAAAATTTTTTTTTTTTTGAAAATTTAATTAATCGGAAACAACAATAAAAGTGGGCGAGTGATTTAAAAATCCATAACGCAGGAAGTTTAAAAATGGCGACTCAACATCCGATAAGGGCACAAATACCCACAAAATGTTACGCTGTGCATTCCACACATATCACAGAGTATTTTAAAGATTTTTTTTTTTTTTGAAAATTTACTCATTTTTTCACCAAAAAATAACATTCTCTCCTCTTAATATTATCCTCCCATCTACGTCTCGGCCTCCCCAAAGGTATTTTTCCCTCCAGCCTCCCAACTAACACTCTACATGCATTTCTGGATTCGCCCATACGTGCTACATGCCCTGACCATCTCAAACGTCTGGATTTAATGTTCCTAATTATGTCAGGTGAAGAATACAATGCGTGCAGTTCTGTGTTGTGTAACTTTCTCCATTCTCCTGTAACTTCATCCCTCTTAGCCCAAAATATGTAATAGAAATCTCATCATAATATCAGTGTGTTTGAAATTACACACGATGCCATGTTTATAAAAATGTTATTTATATTTTCTTTTTCAAATAGCCGTATCTTTTGCCACTTAGCATTTCATAAAAACATTTTGAATCACGGTTTATAAACTATAGTATACAGGGTGGAAGTATTATAACTGTACAGATTTTAACAGCTGATTCCTTGGGTATAGTACAAAAAAAGTCTATCATATTAGTCCCAAATAAATACTTCTTTTTTTTTTTCTTTCAGAAAAAAATCCTTTAAATGTTAGCACAGTATTAGTCGATAAGTAGGCCTATTATCGGTACAATTTTGATTTTTTTCTTATTAGAGAAAATGATAAGGAATGATTTATCTCTGCAGTTTTTAAATAAAATGGACGGTTTTCTTGTAAATGCAATACATTAACACGTATCGTTATTTCCAAAGTTTCATGCTTATGCTTGCGTGATTTGCAAACAGTACACAACCGTGGAGCGCTGAAGTATACGACAGAATATGAGGAAATGGCGTCATTGTTGTTTCCATGGTTACCAAGTATCTTTGTGGTTATGTTTTTGTTCCCATCGTGAATATTCTTAATTTTACCACAGTCTAGTATCTACAGTCACGAAGCTCTATACGTAGTAAATATGCATCCATAGATAGTTGCTAACCACTAGGATCGCTATTATCGCCTCATTACGGACAGTGCGAAATAGTAGCAGCACAGTCTATTGTTCCTAGTACCCTCATAAACTCAAGCTTCGTGACTGTATATACTAGACTCTGATTTTACCGTAACGTTTACGTTTTTAAGTTAATTCTTACGTTATGTTTAATTTTCATTGTGAATGAGCCTTAAGTCTGATAACTCTACTGCAGTGGCTAAGGGACGGAGTGCTGCTATTCAAACCTGAGTTAGTATGTGAGTTCGTAGGTGAGTCGAAGATGCGCTGTTGCCAAAGTATACATACTTTGAGCCTAATTTTATAATGAACCATGTCTTAATTAATTATAAAACTTATAATATCGCATGTCTTTTATTTATTTTAATGTATTCTATTGCCCCCTTCATTCAGCACAGTTGCTTTACTCCCACTGTATTATATTCAATAAAGAAATGAAGGAAAATTATTCGTTAATAACATGTAACACATAAATCACATTATAGTACATATGCAACGAGCCTATAATGGTAGTAATTAAGACGCAAGTATGTTTATGAAACGAGCGCAAGCGAGTTTCATAATTTTCATGCTAACGTCTTAATTACCATTATAGGCAAGTTTCATACGACTTTTTATGCTCGACTATATTTCTAACTTGAAATTATTCATAAGTATTCATGTTATTCTTATCTGACTGGGGAGCGGAACTGACCTTGTGCAATATCTTGTAAATTGTGAGATGTGCGCAGACGCGAAAGTATTGATTTTTTTTCGAGAAACAAATGTCATTGACCTTGATATAATCTAGAGAGTAAAATAAACATTAATCTTTATATAACCTTGAAATTGATTTAGACATTGAAAAAACGAGATGACAAATTGAATTTATTTCAATATTATTTACAATTGACGCTAATTATTATAATAACAGAACATAACCTTCTGCGACAGTATTGGATTTCCAGTCTCTGTGACGTTTCGCTAGTTGTCTTTCGATTGCATATCCGAGAATAATCGATACTTTCGCTTTTATATTGCTACAATGGTGTTTTCTTATTGGTGGAACACCTGAACTTTAATGAATAGGTGTACTTTAATGAGGTCCATTAAAGGGCTGCTACCAGGTGTATAATTACTACATTTCGGCATGGTCGAGCATAAAATTTATTTAACAGTAAATAATAGTCACAATCTTTATAAATAGGATTTAGTTTCTTAAAGAAATGTAAGTCAAAATATCTAAATAGCACAATAACGTTGTTCTTTTTTTTTTTTTTTTCACGGCCACCATATATTTTCTCTTCATACTTTACTTCTCGCATTACGAAGAACTAAAAACTAAACAAAACACATTTAATTCTTTCCTGCAACCCTGAAGCAAAACAATATAATTTACGGCAATTTTCATGTATGATGTGCTACGGCGCATTTAAAGTCATTGTAATGTGTTATGTTTGATGCAGATTTCAAGTAATTTACGTCCCTCGCATAGGGACTGGTACAATCAGACAACGAAACACACTTTCGTACTTGGCACAGCACTATTGCTGTCTTCTTCGAAAACATAACCTCGCCCACGCTCTAACGGATCCAGCCGTGTATGTTTCTTGTGTAGAGGTATTCAACTGTAAATAACAAAGCATGGCCGGTGCGAATGGATTCCTGGCCGCTTCTCGTTGGGATTCATCGCGTGTGACGCTCCCTCATGTAGATGAGAGATTTCAAAGCGAAAAGGATCCAAGCACCTGAATCTAGAATAATCTATACTCAGGCCACAGACGTTGTCTAGGGGTGACGAGAGGCGCTTCCTAGCATACAGAGTGATAGGTTGTTCAGGTTAGGCGAGAACTTTCAAATTACTTTCAGCTTCATTTGGGTCCCGTTACACGAGACCTTAGAAATTTAGTTTTCGAGTCGATGCAACCCTGTTATGCGAAATGAAACTGACCAATCAGCAATCAGTCTCTTCCACTGATATGTAATTAGAGTCTTCAGTTCAGTAGCACTCATCGTCAGCGCCAGTTCTTTGTTCATGAATTCCATCTGAAATGGAATATTTACTAAAATTAAAATTGTTATTTGTTGATTTTATATAAACTCCTAAAAGTTCTAAATTAGATTTTATAAAGTGCCAAAACTTTTTAGCACTAGGAATCTGTTCCCTAGTATAACAAACAAAATGACGCAGGTGAATTCCCAGTAGACATCCCTAGGTTTTCCCCTACTGTAAGGCGAATGTGAGGTAATCATATGAGAAATCCTCGGATTCATCTCATCAAAATATCACAATCACCATCCGCAGTAAATAATGTCGTAATTGATACAGCGTCGTTAAATGAATTAAATGAGACATTTTATCAACTGTAATCTCACTAGAGGTTTTGATTTATCTAGAGAAAATCAAAACTCGATTGGAATTTAATTGACTATTACACTATTAGAAGAAAGTATATAAAGATTAGAAGAAATAAAGTACTTTAATACAATAAAATATTAATTGACTTACTGAAATTCTATTTCACTAATGTTAGCTTCACCAAACAAATGACAGTCCACACCTGTGGAGTAACAGTCAGCGCGTCTGGCTGCGAAACCAGGTGGCCCGGGTTCGATTCCTGGTCGGGGCAAGTTACCTGGTTGAGGTTTTTTCCGGGGTTTTCCCTCAACCCAATACGAGCAAATGCTGGGTAACTTTCGGTGCTGGTCCCGGGACTCATTTCACCGGCATTATCACCTTCATTTCATTCAGACGCTAAATAACCTAGATGTTGATACAGCGTCGTAAAATAACCCAATAAAAATAAAATAAACAAACAAATGACGATCGCAAAGCATGTTTTATAGTAGGCCTACCGTAAAGAATTTGCAGTTTGAAATGTTGGCAAACAAAGAAACAAATGGTAGGGAGGTGATAAAAACATAAGAAAGTATATAAATATTAGAATAAAAAGTACGCCTACTCTCATACAATAAAATAGATATTGGCTTACTAAAATGTTATTTCACTAATGTTAGCTTCACCAAAACGTTTGAACGGAGCCGCCATTTTCAGTCGACTATCTATGCGGGAAACAAATGACGATCGCAAAGCGTGTTTCATCGTACCGTAAGGAATTTTCAGTTTGAAATGTTGGCAAACAAGGAAACAAATGGTAGGAAAGTTATAAAAAGAAACAAATGCTAGGGAAATGATAAAAATAAACGAATGTTAGGGAAGTGATAAAAATAAGCAAATGCTAGGGAAGTGATAAAATTGTGCGATAAGCAGCCATGATTGGTTGAAAGACGTCCTTTCGTACCGTTTTATTGGTCAAAAGTAGTGTGACGTAGTAAAAGTGTAATACTTACTACTACTTACTGGCTTTTAAGGAACCCGAAGGTTCATTGCCGCCCTCACATAAGCCCGCCATTGGTCCCTATCCTGAGCAAGATTAATCCAGTCTCTATCATCATATTCCACCTCCCTCAAATTCATTTTAATATTATCCTCCCATCTACGTCTCCACCTCCCCAAAAGTCTTTTTCCCTCCGGCCTTTCAATTAACACTCTATATGCATTTCTGGATTCGCCCATACGTGCTACATGCCCTGCCCATCTCAAACGTCTGGATTTAATGTGCCTAATTATGTCAGGTGAAGAATACAATGCGTGCAGTTCTGCGTTGTGAAACTTTCTCCATTCTCCTGTAACTTCATCCCTCTTAGCCCCAAATATTTTCCTAAGAACGTTATTCTTGATCACCCTTAATCTCTGTTCCTTTCTCAAAGTGAGAGTCCAAGTTTCACAACCATACAGAACAACCGGTAATATAACCGTTTTATAAATTCTAACTTTCAGCTTTTTTGACAGCAGACTGGATGATAAAAGCTTCTCAACCGAGTAATAACACGCATTTCCCATATTTATTTTGCGTTTAATTTCCTCCCGAGTGTCATTTATATTTGTTACTGTTGCTCCAAGATATTTGAACTTTTCCAACTCATCGAAGGATAAATCTCCAATTTTTATAGTTCCATTTCGTACAGTAAGTAAAAGTGTAATAGTCATAATAATTACAATCCCATTCTTTTGAGCAGGATATGAACCAGCGATCTAAATGACCATTCATGGGGACTTGCCGCCGGAACTTTAAAAATCTGAATTAGAAGTCTAGGTTTAAAATAAAGCAATATCCTACCCGGCTAGGCCTGCAAAAGGCAAATCAGATGTCCGCCCGAACACTTGAATTGGACAGCCGCCCTCAAGATCAATAGGCAGGACCGCCTGCTTGGTGTCCATCGCTTCCTTGGTACCGCTTTGATCTCGTTGTGCGGAGATTGAATCCAGAGACCAGGAAAGGCGCCGTCACTCGCAGCCGCTTCCACTAACATTACTTGTCACTGCAGAGCTACTGTGATATGACCATTTTGACGGGACACTGCAGTGAATAATGACAATCGCACATAGGCGCCACCTTTAGGGGGGCGAGACACTTTGATCCCCTCAATTTATAAAGCCAGGTGCGTCCCTCTCAATAAAATTATGAGAAAGATCTTGCCATTCCAAATGCTAGAAGAGAGATTCTTCATTAAAAAATAATTTCTTTAAAAGAGGAACTATGTCTCAGGCAGTTGCATACGCAGAATTTAATAATAATAATAATAATAATAATAATAATAATAATAATAATAATTTATTTATTTAATCTGGCAGAGCTAAGGCCAGTAGGCCTTCTCTTCCGCCCAGCCAGACTCTAATTCTAATTAAATATATTTGCTTACATAGTTATTACATTAATATCTAGATCATGAAACAACATGAAAGTAAATAATGAAAATTGGATAAGTAATGCTAGTGTGACAATAATAAACATTGGTAAGAAATAGTGATGATAATATAATAATAATAATAATAATAATAATAATAATAATAATAATAATAATAATAATAATAATAATTTATTTATTTAATCTGGCAGAGCTAAGGCCAGTAGGCCTTCTCTTCCGCCCAGCCAGACTCTAATTCTAATTAAATATATTTGCTTACATAGTTATTACATTAATATCTAGATCATGAAACAACATGAAAGTAAATAATGAAAATTGGATAACTAAACATTGGTAAACATTGGTAAGAAATAGTGATGATAATATAATAATAATAATAATAATAATAATAATAATGAGATAATTTAGATATTTATCTGTCATATATATAACCATTAAACATTGAGAAACCTGAAATAGCTATTATTGTTGACAAGAATTGTTAGAAAAATATCTCGTTAGCCTATTCTTATATTGATTTGATGTCTGACAGTCCCTGACATTACTCGGTAGGGAATTCCAAAGTCGAGGAACAGCCACAGTGAAAGAAGATGAATATGAGGATGTTCGGTGGGAGGGAATGGATAATATTGAGGAGTGTTGTGATCGTGTGTCTAGGTTATGATGGGTGGATAAATTTTGAAAACTAGACGCAAGATAGACAGGAGTGGAGAAATGCAATATGTGAAAGAGAAGGGAAAGACAGTGGATTTTCCTACGATCTTCTAGACGGAGCCAGGACAACATTTCGAGGGATGGTGTTACGTGATCAGCCCGGCGAATATTGCAGACGAAACGGACGCACATATTATGAACACGTTGTAGTCTCTGCGCCGAAGTAACGCTTAGGCCAGTAAGCAGAATATCACAGTAATCGAAGTGGGGCATCACGAGTGTTTGCACTAACATTTTTTTCATGGAAAAGGGTAGAAAATTCTTCAATCGCCTAAACGAGTGGATTAATGAGAATACTTTTTGCAGGTTTCTGCAACTTGAATGTTCCAATTTAAACTTTTATCCATATAAATACCTAGATTCTTTACTGATTCACTGAACGGAATTTCGGTGCCGTGTATTTTGTCATTATTAAATTTGTTTACTATTTACTTGACCGTCACGAATCATAGCGGCGTGGTATTAATTTTCAGGAGGATCGGAGGCAGCGAGTGACTTGCGCAGTACCCTTCTGCAACCCTTAAATTCCATGCGGCATGCGAAAGGAATGCTGCAAATTCCACGCTCGGCGGAACGTGAAATTCTTCATCAACGACCTCGTCTGTGTGAATGCAAAATCGAACTTATATATTCGGATAAAAGAACGGGAAAGCAGCTATCACGTAACAGTACGCATAAAAATATCATTTCGCTGAAGACAGAATTGTGGGAACACAAAAGACAAACGCTCAATAATGCTACAGGTTGCTATGGTGAAATTTACACTTTACTTTTACTTGCGTGATACTAGTATAATCAGTTCTGTTGAACTCAATATTTAAGATTTTAGGCAACAAAGATATGGTTATTTATGTTTTAGGAAATTAAACGCAGAATAAATGAATCGCCCCATGCAGAAAGGGCTTCAGTCACAAATTTTGAAAAATGAGATATCGATGGAAATCATATCTTTATGGGTGGCCTGTGCAGAAAGGTGTTCAGTCCAATGCTTGGAAAGATAGGAACTGAAGCGTCAGGCTCAGAGTTCTATGCAGAAAGGAATTCAGTCCAGGACTGAAGCCCTTCTTGCTAAGAACCTGCATTTGTGCAAAGATGTTAATAATAATAATAATAATAATAATAATAATAATAATAACAATAATAATATTTTTACCGGTGAAACGCTGGATAAAAGTTAAACTTCGACATCCTCATATTAATGATAAGACAAAACGGTTTGCATTGGCTGAGAAATTGGTGCACAAACGAAAGGCTAGGGAATTCTATAACAAACTTGAAGTTCAACCCCATGTATTATGTCTTGAAATAGATTTTATGAAAAATATTTATTTACCGGTTATTCCTGTCCAGGAAACATTTTACTTGCGGCAGCTGAATGTTAATATATTTTGCATTCATGACATTAGGAAAAATAAAGCTATAATACGCTTTTATCATGAGGGTATTGCCAAAAATATATGTAATAAGGTGTGTTCTTTTCTGGATAATTACCTGCAAGGCATTCCTTCTGAAATTACAGTGCTACATTTGCTTTGCGACAACTGTGCAGGGCGGAATAGAAACCATACCTTAGCAAGATTGCTCATATTTTTAACAGACACCAGTCGATTTAAAAGAATCGAGCAATTCTTTCCTGTAAGAGGTCATTCTTTTTTTCCTGCAACAGAAATTTTGCTACAATCAAATACTCCCTTAGAAGATATTATCGACTGTACTCTGTGCATGAAATAACTGAACTGATCATACAAAGTAATGCATCTGCGAAGTATGAGGTATGTAAAGCCCAAATTGAGGACATTTTGGATATTAAGAACTGGTAGCCAATGTTATATAAAAGAAACTGCACCGAAGTCGGTACCACGAGATAAGAAGTACATTTTGATATCAGACACAATGAAGCAGTTTTCATACAACAGCCAGTTACGTGGCTGTATAATCACATCCCAGTTTATTGATGGTATCGTGAAACACACATTCCGTCTTTTCCACCAAACCGTGCATATCCAAAGGCAAAAATTCCAGTGAAAGCGACAAAAATAAATGACATTACTAGCAGATTACTCCCTTATGTACCAATGAGCATCAGGAATTCTATACTGAAGGATCGGTGGAGCGGAGAAAAATTCTCTCCGACACCGGGATTCGAACCCAGGTTTTCAGCTCTATGTGCTGACGCACTATTCACTAAGCCACATCGGATTCCAATTCTGCTACCGAATTGAATCCTCTCAGTTTAATCTCCACCTCTTAGTCTCCAACCCTCATGCACTGTGTCACAGATGTGTGACAGTGGCACAATGTCCAACACACACCAATGCACCAATCCATCATATGAAAAAGCAGAATTTCTGTACGGAAATATGTTATGTACTTCGGTATATTACATTATTATATTGACATTTGGCACTATATTAACTGCAATATTATATTATAGCATATATTACAGGTTTGTATTTTCTTTCTTTCGCTTATGTTGTTTGTTTTGTTTTTTCTTTTTATGTATTTTGTATATGTATCCATATAAGCAACCCGTAATTGGAACCCTGCTTCTTTTGGTGGTGGATTTAAAATAAAATAAAATTAAATTAAAATAAAATATCGCAGTAAATCAGGAATTCTACCAAGAAATTACACTCTGGTCCACAAGTGAAGTTGTTGACCAAGAAGAGCAAGATTACTAAAGAAATAGATAGTGTATTGTAATTTTTTTAAATTTCTGACATTTGCTTACATAAATATTGTTTCAGAACCAATTGTTTTAGTTTATTTTATGCTCATTACCCTTTCACAACCCCAAACTATAACCATTACCCCAATGAAATAATTAATGATGCTCATTTTTTCAAGAAAATAGAAAAAAATGTAAAGATATATTTTGCTCCATGCAGAAAGGACTTCAGTCCAGCACACAAAACTATTTTTTTTTTTTTTGTCGTTTAAAAAACTTCAAAGTCGTTGCAACTCTGTAAGAGCGTTCTTGCTAGGTCAATAAATAACCGTGATTTTTTTCATAAGCTTCGAACTCATAATATAGTGCACAGAGTGTTTTTTTTTTAGTTTTCTCAAAACTAAGTCTAATGGACTGAAGCCCTTTCTGCATGGGGCGATTCAAATATGAGAACTGCCTGATATATATTGACAACAAAATAAGGAAATTCCAGTGGATATGCGGAACAGTAAATAGAACACTAAAATATAAAACTAGAAAAGAAACAAAACTAAAGTTATATAAAACTATGGCAGTACCCGTGTTGACATATGGAAGCGAATCATCGATAATTAAAGAACGAGATAAAAGTAAATTACAGGCTGCAGAGATGAGGTTTCTTCGCAGAGTAAAAGGATGCACAAGGAGGGATCTGATAAGAAATGAGGATATCCGTAAAGAATTAAATATATACAACATAAACGAAAAAGTTGAAGATTACAAAGAAAAGTGGAAAGAACACCTGTCTCGAGTGGATAACGAAAGAATTCCAGCTCTGATACAACAGTACCAACTTAAAGGCAAAAGAGATGTCGGACGTCCTAGGAAGAGGTGGAACTGAATAAAATGTGAACCATGAAGTGAAGATGATGATGATGATGCCTGTTTTTGTCATCCAGTCTTGTCTCAAAAAATCTGAAAGTTAGAATTTATAAAACAGTTATATTACCGGTTGTTCTGTATGGTTGTGAAACTTAGACTCTCACTTTGAAAGAGGAACAGAGGTTAAGGGTGTTTGAGAATAAGGTGCTTAGGAAAATATTTGGGATTAAGAGGGATGAAGTTACAGGAGAATGGAGAAAGTTACACAACGCAGAGCTGCACGCATTGTATTCTACACCTGATATAATTAGGAACATTAAATCCAGACGTTTGAGATGGGCAGGGCATGTAGCACGTATGGGCGAATCCAGAAATGCATAATAGAGTGTTAGTTGGGAGGCCGGAGGGGAAAAAGACCTTTAGGGAGGCCGAGACGTAGACGGGAGGATAATATTAAAATGGATTTGAGGGAGGTGGGATATGATGATAGAGTCTGGATTAATCTTGCACAGGATAGGGACCAATGGCGGGCTTATGTGAGGGCGGCAGTAAACCTCCGGGTTCTCTAAAAACCATAAGTAAGTAATTTAACATATTTTGTATTCTTATACTGTATATTTATTTCTTAATGCATGTCTCCATTACCCCGCCAATGTAAAGAATGCACGATCTAACTTAGAACCAACATCCGTAGTGATATTCTACATTAAGGATTTATTTTAATGTTTATAAACAGCAGACTACTTTATACGTCCCTTGAGAAAATGTAGTCGCATAGTCCCCCCACCCAGATGTTTTTCGGTCAAAATTTTGAGAAAAAGGGAGGGGATTACGGGACGATATACGGGAGTAAGGACGAAACTTGTGTGTTCCAATTATCTCGACCTACTCATACCACAGTCTACTATATACAGTCACGAAGCTTGAGTTTTGAGGGTGCTAGAAACAATAGACTGTGACGGTACTATTTTGCATTGTCTGTAATGAGGCGATATTAGCGATCCTAGTGGTGAGCAACTATCTAATGTTTGCATATTTACAACGTATTGAGTTTCGCGACTGTATATATTGTGCTCCAACCACGAGAAAGTCTTTGCGGGATGAAACGGAGCGGAGTAATGCTGTGAATGAATGTTGATGTCATAAGCTGTCATAAGGTCATACACGCGGGTACTCGTATCTCTATTGGCTCGCTGTCACAGCACAAACAATAACATTGATACACATATATTTATATTACCCTAGTTACAACATTGGATCACTGTTAATCTCATAGGGTGCTATGCAGACATTTCGCTAGCCCGCGTTACGAGTGTGCTAAACTAACCCCGGCTATCGACTGGTTACTTGTACGGGATTCATATCATATATCATATCGCTAAAACTGGTTTATGAATACGAAAAAACGTTAGTTCGCTGATCAACCACCGGAAGCCCGCGCTAAGAATGTCTATGAATATGGCCCCTGGTCTTTTAATCCCTCCATATAGGTTGCAGGAGAGCGCATTGTTTTTAAACTAACATAACGGTAATATTATCTATCTACTTCGCTCCAATAGATGACGCAATAGTAAGCACATTCCTTTCGCGGTGATCTCCTGGTGGGAGAACAGTACTAGACTGTGCTCATACCTAGGTAATTAGAAATGAGGAATGGACCATTCTTTCCCTACCATGTTGGAATATCTGTAGAGTGAATTCAATTTTTGAAGCCCTGCAAGCCGTATTGTGTGACATTTCAAGTCCTTTCTGTTTTCTGTCGCACGCACTTAACATGCATTCCGACAAGTTCCTGATCGGGAAACCCCGAGTGCAGGAAATGGAGCCGCCTGCATATGATGCAAGTATGGATTCCTTCCTTACGCGGGATGACTTGTTTGGCGAGCTTTCCTTCCAGTCTTCCCGTCCTGTAGCAGCCCTGCCCTTTACGGCAAGATGGGATGAAGTCAGCTAGCCTATTTCGACTGAAGGCCAATTCACACGGGGATAGTTTACAGGAGTCAAGTGCTTGAAGCAAGTCGACTTTCCTCCGACTTTCCCCGTGTGATATGGTAGGGACAGTCAAGTCGTAACTTGGCGGTCAAGAAGAATTTGAGTTGCCGACTCGTCAAATTTGTGTCCACTTTTCCCGTCACGTGACCAACTTGACTCCACCACTTTCCTGGTGTGAATGCTAACTTGTAGCAACTTATTGTGAATAGTGTGCGTCCGATATTGTTGTCTGTTTTCTTGACTTAGCAACACTGAATTTGTACAGAAGTATCAAGTGTGGGTAATTTTTGATAAGCTCTTAATGAGCTTCATTCAAAAAGAAAAATATATATTGGGTGTTCCATTTAAATAAGAGAGTTGGAGTTACTTCCGGTTAAGCCGGAAGTAGAAAAAACTCGGTAATACCATTATTGAGTTCTTAGTATATTGTGACAGCGACGTGAGATTCGAACTCACGACCAGCGTCCCGCAAGAGAGAAGATCGCGCGGAGCACTTTGGGATGGCGCGCGGCGAAGAGGGGAAAGGGCCAACGCGGCGAGAGAGTGGAGCGAGACTGCGCGCGCATCTGGTGCTGGCAGAGAGGAGAGGGCTTTGGCTTTTTCTGGAGTGCCATCTCTAGAGACGCGTGGAACCTTCGAGGCTACGTCGCTGTGGTTATAAATTACGGACGCGAAGGAACGGCAGCAGTTTGCAGTTTTCAGTTATTCAGTCAGTGAGAAAGCCAGAGCAAGGAAGCCAGTCTTGTGTACCGGAGTTCGACTCGAGTGTGCGTCCGCAACTGCGTCAGCAGCCGAAGGCCTGAGTTCGAGTGCAGTGGACCGCAGTTGGAGGGACCTGAGTTCGAGTGCAGTGGACCGCAGTTGGAGGGACCCGAGTTCGAGTACAGTGAACTGTCTCTGAAGGTCTGTGGTTCGAGATACTGTGAACTCGAGTGACTGAGATAGAAGAACTGTGAACTGAGAACTGGTAGTTCTGATTTGTAAATAGTGCTTTGTAAATATTAGTTAAGATTAACAGTTCATTGTTGTGCGTAATAGTCCAAGTAAATTGTCATTGTCGTCGGTGGAGTGCTATAACGAATACTGTGTTGAGTGAAGATCCAATTGTTGACGAGAACGTTTAAGGTGAATTGTAGAAAGGAATTATTGTTGTGACGAATAAATTACATTGTTGTAACTAATAAAATTTACAATATGGTTATCCTCACATACCAAGTTTCATGTCACTGAACCATATGCTTCAAAAGTTATGTAGGTGGTGCGTTTATTATTTTAATATTCGATACACTTTTCTGTTTTCTTGACTTAGCAACACTGAATTTGTACAGAAGTATCAAGTGTGGGTAATTTTTAATAAGCTCTTAATGAGCTTCAAAAAGAAAAAATATATATTGGGTGTTCCATTTAAAATAAGAGAGTTGGAGTTACTTCCGGTTAAACCGGAAGTAGAAAAAACTCGGTAATACCATTATTGAGTTCTTAGTATATGGTTATCCTCACATACCAAGTTTCATATCACTGAACCATATGCTTCAAAAGTTATGTATGTGGTGCGTTTATTATTTTAATATTCGATACACTTTTCTGTTTTCTTGACTTAGCAACACTGAATTTGTACAGAAGTATCAAGTGTGGGTAATTTTTGATAAGCTCTTAATGAGCTTCATTCAAAAAGAAAAATATATATTGGATGTTCCATTTAAAATAAGAGAGTTGGAGTTACTTCCGGTTAAGCCGGAAGTAGAAAAAACTCGGTAATACCATTATTGAGTTCTTAGTATATGGTTATCCTCACATACCAAGTTTCATGTCACTGAACCGTATGCTTCAAAAGTTATGTAGGTGGTTCGTTTATTATTTTAATATTCGATACACTTTTCTGTTTTCTTGACTTAGCAACACTGGATTTGTACAGAAGTATCAAGTGTGGGTAATTTTTGATGAGCTCTTAATGAGCTTCATTCAAAAAGAAAAAAAATATATTGGGTGTTCCATTTAAATATGAGAGTTGGAGTTACTTCCGGTTAAGCCGGAAGTAGAAAAAAACTCGGTAATACCATTATTGAGTTCTTAGTATGTGGTTATCCTCACATACCCAGTTTCATGTCACTGAACCATATGCTTCAAAAGTTATGTAGTGGTTCGTTTATTATTTTAATATTCGATACCGGTACAGTTTTCTGTTTTCTTGACATAGCAACACTGGATTTATACAGAAGTATCAAGTGTGGGTAATTTTTGATGAGCTCTTAATGAGCTTCATTCAAAAAGAAAAAAATATATTGGGTGTTCCATTTAAATAAGAGAGTTGGAGTTACTTCCGGTTAAGCCGGAAGTAGAAAAAACTCGGTAATACCATTATTGAGTTCTTAGTATATGGTTATCCTCACATACTAAGTTTCATGTCACTGAACCGTATGCTTCAAAAGTTATTTAGGTGGTGTGTTTATTATTTTAATATTCGATACACTTTTCTGTTTTCTTGACTTAGCAACACTGAATTTGTACAGAAGTATCGAGTGTGGGTAATTTTTGATGAGCTATTAATGAGCTTCATTCAAAAAGAAAAAAATATATTGGGTGTTCCATTTAAATAAGAGAGTTGGAGTTACTTCCGGTTAAGCCGGAAGTAGAAAAAACTCGGTAATACCATTATTGAGTTCTTAGTATATGGTTATCCTCACATACCAAGTTTCATATCACTGAACCACATGCTTCAAAAGTTATTTAGGTGGTGTGTTTATTATTTTAATATTCGATACACTTTTCTGTTTTCTTGACTTAGCAACACTGAATTTGTACAGAAGTATCAAGTGTGGGTAATTTTTGATAAGGTCTTAATGAGCTTCAGTCAAAAAGAAAAAATATATATTGGGTGTTCCATTTAAAATAAGAGAGTTGGAGTTACTTCCGGTTAAACCGGAGTTCTTAGTATATGGTTATTCCCACATACCAAGTTTCATGTCACTGAACCGTATGCTTCAAAAGTTATTTAGGTGGTGCGGGACTTTTAACTAACCCTGAATATACCTTATTCTAACATTAATAAAAATATATAGATTTTTATTGTAGTAACATTTTTAGAAGTGCATGACATGTACAAACTTCCGTGGAATATACGGCATGAGAAATACTTCAGTAATAATAATAATAATAATAATAATAATAATAATAATAATAATAATAATAATAATAATAATAATAATAATACAAGAGGGAATTATTTCATAAACTTCTTATGAAACTTAAGAAACAAAGTGTCTAAAACACCAATGTAGAAGTGGTTCACATAAAGGTTAAAAAAAAAAAAAAAACTTAAAACAGTGTACCTCTAAGTTTGCAATATTCAACGCGTTTTTTTAATATGTGGAACATGGTTTCAAATTTAGTGTTTCCGTGTGATCACAAATATGGTGTCAAGTTTAGAGGCTTCAAGCACTTGAGTCTTGTAAACTATGCCCGTGTGAATCATGCCTAATTAGGTACTTCAGGCTTCCTCAGATGTAGTGAGAGAAAGGCTGAATACTGAAAGCTTCACAGCAGAGGCTGTAACAAAATTAAACGAAAAACACCGGCCAGGCGTGCAGCTCTTAGCTGGGAAGTTGCAAGAGTTGCTGGACCGAACATTTATTTAATCACCGTCTGGTGTGTTTACTCGGCGGTTCGGCCTCACTTTTTACACGCCTCTGCTATTAACCTGTTTGTATTGCCACGCACAACCTGTTTGCGGAGAATTTACTTTCATTATAGACGTGGGTAGTGAGAGAGAGATTATTGGATATTTTACGACGCTTTTTCAACTGCTATGGTTGTCTAGCGTCTGAGTGAGATGAAGGTGATGATACCGGCGAAATGAGTCCAAGGTCCAGCGCCGAAAGTTACCCAGCGTTCGCTCTTAATGGGTTGAGGAAAAACCTCGGAAAAAACCTTAACCGGGTAACTTGCTCCAACCAGGATTTGAACCCGGGCCTGCTGGCTTCATGGTCAGGCGTGCTAACATGTGAGTAGTTGGTGCGATGTTTTAAACAGACGGAACGCTGGATCTGGTTACAAGAACGGAGCTTTTAGTGATCCGAAAAAATCTCTTTATGCCGAGGTTGTAGGGCCCCGACTTCACATCCTTCATAAAGGCTTATTTACACGTAGAAACCGCATTGCTCGCTGGATGTTTATGTGCTAGGAAATGTCCGGTCCATCCACAGACTTCAGAAGATAGAATAAGCAAGATTCGAACCGTAGTCCTAGCAAGTCAACAAGGAGGGCTACTAGGGAACTACATGTGCCATAATCCACGGTATGATGTCTAATAATTAGGGCTAGGATTTTGATGACCTAAAAATCTAAAAAAAAAAATGCCCTTAAAATGCTCTAAAAATTGATCTTACACAATTGGCTTACTAGGAAAAGAGGTTTTGTACTACTTAATATTTAGATTAGTAATTAAATTAAATTCTGGTACTAACATTTAAGTTCATTTAATTTTACACCATTTTTTCTAAGTGGTACACTTTAATTAATTATTTTACCTGATGTAGTTCCCATGTAGTCCACCACAAGGCCACTCTTATCCGGAACTAGCACGTATATTGAAGGGGTGGTTGGACTGATCTATTACATGGGGTGTACTACGTTGTGTAGAAAAATGATTAATAGTACATTATGCAACGAGCCTATAATGGTAATAATTAAGACGCAAGTATGATTGTTTATGAAACGAGCGCAAGCGAGTTTCATAATTTTCATACGAGCATCTTAATTACCATTATAGGCAAGTTTCATACGACTTTTTATGCTCGACCATATTTCTAACTTGAAAGTATTCAAAATTATGGTTATGTGCGAACTGACCTGAATTGTGAGATGTGCGCAGACCTTGAAAGCATTGATTTTTCCGAGGCCGAATGTCGTTGACCTTGGCAGAGAATAAGATGAAGATTACTCTGATATAACCTGGAAATTGATTTAGAATTGAAAAACGAGATGACAAATTGAATTTATTTGAATATTATTTACAATTAACGCTAATTAGTAACAGAACATAACCTTCTGCGACAGTATTGGATTTCCAGCCTCCGTGACTTTTCGCTAATTGTCTTTCGATTGCATATCCGAGAATAATCGATATAATGGTACAAAGCTGACTTGTCATTGGCTGAACACCTAAACTTTAATGAGTAACTGTACTTTAATGGCATGCATTAAAGGACTGCTACCATGTGTATAATTACTACATTTCGGCATGGTCGAGCATAAAATATTATACAAAATAATGGGTATTAATGGACAAAATATGTACAGAAAATATCAAAGTAAATAAATATTATTTTACATTAATGGGGATTTATGGCCAAAATTAAATGAAAATGCCTAAATAATGACCGAATAAAACAAAAAATGCTCTTATGAGTTGAAACAGGCAAAAATGCAAAAAAAAATGCCCTAACAAATATGTCTCAAAACACTCAGTTTATCACATAACATATAAATACTAAAGCAGCTATGTTTCTGGCTTACTAGAAAAAAAAGATGCAATTTCATCAAAATCCTAGCCCTAGTAATAATACTCTCCCAGAACGTTGGATCGACAATGCAAGATACAACGACTCATCATTATCGCTGTGGCCCCCGCGGTCGCCAGACTTAACCCGCGACTTCTTTCTGTGAGGGCATACCAAAGACTTCGTGTCTGTCACCCCCATTGCACAGAACCTGAACGACCTGAAACGACACATTACAAAACAGTGGAGTCAATATCTGAAGACATGCAGGCACAGAACTGGACTACCTTCTCGACATCTATAGTGTCACCACGGGGCTCAGATCGAGCTTTTATAGTGGATAGGTAAAATTTGGAAGTCAATGAGTCTTTTCATGTTAATACACTTGTGATAATTTCGTTCAGTGATGAATAAATCTGGTTTATTTTTGCACCATCTTTTTGTAATCACTCTGTATTAACGAAGGGAGAAAATCGTCCAAAATATGAAAATATATGAAGATTTTTATGAGACATGAAAAAGTTTTTGGCGTTAAATGTATTGCACACACCGTGCATTCTCAAAATCCTTGTTCCCATGCCGTTTGCTGGAATGGTTTATTAGGGTTACGCCTATATGAAATTTAATATTTCGCCTGTCTGGAACCAGAACTTGAAGAAAAATTAATACTAGAGGAGAAAAATTCGCTCCGGCGCCGGAGATCGAACCCGGGTCCTTAGTTCTACGTACCAAGCGCTCTCACCATTGAGCTACGCCGACGTCCAATCCACAGCACTGGATCGAACTCCCCTCCTCCAGTGTTTTTCCCTTTGTGGCCTGACTCCAAGTTGGGCATGTATGTTGACATTTTATTAAGTCAACTGCCATTATACAAGGAGCGCACTCAGTTGAGTGACTTGGTGGCCGGGATTCCACAGTACGCCCAACTTGGAGTCAGGTCACGAAGGGAAAAACACTGGAGGAGGGGAGTTCGATCCGGTGCTGTAGATTTGACTTCGGAGTAGCTCAATGGTGAGAGCGCTTGGTACGTAGAACCAAGGACCCGGGTTCTATCCCCGGTGCCGGAGCGAATTTTTTTCCTCTAATATTAAATTGTTACCATAACAGATATATTCTGAAGGACCAAAAAAATAATAATCTTTCAGTAAATTGATGAAAAATGTTATGCAAATTGTTTATTGGTACTTTGACGTTGTAGATGAATACTTTTTTGACATAAATTCTTGATATTGTTTTTTAAATTTTTTTATTAACATCATATCATATAATTAATTATTGTTTTTTAATGTATTTCTTCATGATTTCTCCAGAGACTTAAATACGTCGTTAAAACATTTCAGATTCACCTTTGATACTTTCATCTGTTTCAATTTGTCATATTCATTTCACCGTCAACTGTTTGAATACTAACATTGCAGTTCTCTACAAACCGTCCGTGCTGTTTGGAAGAGGGAATAAACAGGTGTGCCACACTCTGAGATCTAGCCTGTGCCATGTGGGAAACCCACAGTATTTTTGTAGTTAACGACGTTTCTGTTCTTTCTGAAATAGCTCCAGAATTGAACCCTGGAAAGACTTAGACAGGGATTCCCTAGAATCAAAAACAACTCCATCGACTATGTTAAGTGGAATAATTCTAGAATGAATCACGAATTGGGGGTGTCCAATTTGGCATCCGACGCCACAACAAGGTATAGTTTCTTGTATAAATCGAATGGGAGAAAATATGGGATACATTTATGTACTTGAGAAGTATAATGTAAGTTGATAAATAAATAAATAAATAACTTCATTGTATTCTGCCCAAGAGTAGGTCTTTCACTGCAAACTCAGCATTATCCAATCTTTCCTATTTTCTGCCTTCCTCTTTGTCTTCGCATATGATCCATATCTTAATGTCGTCTATCGTCAGTCTTCTTCTGCCCCGAACTTTTCTCCCGTTCACCATTCCTTCCAGTGCATCCTTCAGTAGGCAGTTTCTTCACAGCCAGTGACCCAACCAATTCCTTTTTCTTATTCTGCCCATCCATTTCAGACGCTTCATTCTTCTCCATATCCACATTTCAAATGCTTCTAGTCGCTTCTCTTCACTTCGTCGTAATGTCCATGTTTCTGCCCTATAAAATTCCACACTCCACACAAAGCACTTCACTAGTCTCTTCCTTAGTTCTTTTTCCAGAGGTCCGCAGAAGATGTTCCTTTTTCTATTAAAAGCTTCCTTTGCCCTTGCTATCCTCCTTTTGACTTCCTGGCAGCAGCTCATGTTATTGCTTATAGTACACCCCAAGTATTTGAAGCTGTCCACTTGCTCTACTGCCTCATTTAGTAGTCGCACGTTTATTTTCATTTTTCTTCTTATGAGCATGGTCTTCGTCTTGTTTGCATTTATATTCATCCCATACTGCTCACAGCTGTTATTTAGTTCCAGTAGCATATCCTTTAGTATCGTCTCCTCTTCTAAATAAGCAAATAAAGAAATAAGTAAATAAATAATTCTATCTAATAATAATAATAATGATAATAATAATAATAATAATAATAATAATAATAATAATAACAACCCTTCTATATATATTCTGCATCCTGTATGGGGAATAAACAATATTTATATTTATGTTTAGTTAATTTTTATGAAATAAAATATGAAAAAAGAAAATAATAATCAAAATGAAATTGGAATGAAATCCAATCACATTTCGGATAATTTTTCAGGGCTAATTAATTTTTACCACGTCGTTTTTCCTGGAGTCCTTGAAAAACTGTGTGAAAATTCATTGAGATTTTTAAAGAACGCCAGTGAACTGTACAAAATTCAAAAACAAAATTCAGGTGGCCCAAAATTTGTTTCTGGGTCTCTACATACTGAATATTAAAAAAAATCCTTCCAATAGATTTGTGGTAAACGACATGCTCCCCCAAAAAAAAAACACTTTCTTGACGTCAGGGATTATGAAAACCATGTCCATCAACACGGTAACTTATTTAATGAAGTAAAACGTGTGTATAACAGATGATGAAATTGATCTCCATGGATATAAGAGAGAGTATTCCAACTTTGTACCGATAGATGCTCATTTGTTCCATTGTCACAGTGGGGAACAGAGGTCTGGATCGGACGTTTTCGCTCGAGCTCCAAGTAGTTCATAGCATAATCCGATAGGTAGCGCACATGCATGATGGGTAAAATTGTCACGAGCGATAAATCCTCGAACTGTATAAGCCGAGCGTTAGACATTCGTTCTTGTTACAGTGATGAACTGTGTAGTAACATCATATATGTTTATCAATTCAAAACTTTGCAGTGTTTAACTAACCTCTCCATAGCACAACTACAAAACTCGCTTAAAAATGTAATATAAATGTTGTACGTAAATGTTTGTTTTTTTCCACACAGGAGTGATTTTGTTTTTGCCACATCTGATAGATGTTAATGGATGTAAATGTAATTATTATAAACGGAGAACACAATCACGATAATGCAAGAACTGTATCAAGTTTTCTAATAATAATAATAATAATAATAATAATAATAATAATAATAATAATCTCTAATAATTAGTGCATCAATCTTTGCGTCTGTAACAGTTGTGCAGCATGATTATTCGTTTTATATTTTCTGTGACGTTATCTCTGTACTAATATTGTTATTAATCTACTGCTATATCAATAATATTTTGTAAAACGTTTCTACATTGTCGCTGTATATAGGCGGAACACTATGTATGGACCTATCATATTATATACTAGCCGTACCCGTGCGCTCCGCTGCACCCGTTAGAAATAAATATAAAGTAATTATATAATTAAAGTAGGACATTTGATCCAGGGAACATTCGTGTTTGATAGAAGGATAAATCGTTTATTATGTTACTTAATTTAAATTGAATTAAAAAATTAAAATGCGATCATTTTGATCCGGAGACAACTCATTTGGTCATAAAAATTACTTTAGGAAATGCAGGAAAGGAATATACAGAATAGCCTATCAAGTTTTCTGTGCATAAGAATCTATTTTAATCTTACCTGTCCTCGATTCACTCAGAAGTTACTGTAATAACATTATAGCATTATGTCCATCTAGAGAAACTACACTTTCCAATGGTGAATTAATAATTAATTATACAAATCGGTTAATTTAGCTTCCGATATTACTTCATAGAAACGCAGAAACATTATCTGTAGGCTATCTTTCATAGCTTTCGATTGTTGCTGTCCAAGGCCCCTTATAGACGAAGTCATTTGTTTTTTAATTCATTACACGGCCTTAGATGGCAGTTATTTTAATTTTAAACCTCATTTATCTCATTAAATATCAGTCCTATCAAAATTTTTCAAGGAATAAAACTTATCGCACATTATTTTTAAAGAAACTTTTGTTATGTAATATTTTTCACAAAAATCAATAATAAGCGAGATATTTCGATTTATTTAATTCAGGCCCCCCTTTTAACCCCCCTTTTAAATAATGTATTTTGAATGTCATATAGCCTAAAATCTAAGTTACAACAAACTTAATTTATATTCCAATTTTCATCGAAATCCGTTCAGCCATTATCGCGTGAAAATGTAACAAACATACAGACAGACAGATATACAAACAAAAATTTCAAAAAAGCGATTTTCGGTTTCAGGGTGGATAATTATATATGTTAGGACCAATTATTTATGGAAAATCGAAAATTACCAGAAAAATTTCGGCTACAGATTTATTATTAGTATAGAATAGATGTGGTAAATCAAACATTGAATAATTATTAATTAGCAATAATAACTGTATATCGAAGTTTTTCATACTATTTTATTTATAACTTCATGTTCCTGTTTTGGTACGTTCCATTGACTGTTCCATTAAACGTTTGTCATAAACGCAGAAAATAAAGCCTTATTTTTACCGCGTGAGCAAAACATATGTGTATCTTATCTGTCGCCTTCCATACAAGATAAGACATGTCGGTGAGATGACCTTGTACTGTGCTTCTATTTATTACGAGGGTATCACGACCGATCGTATCTCACTCGAGCGTGCGACACTCGACGGAGTTCAAGCGAGCGGTTTAACTCCAATGCAGCATCTGGTGGGGAATCTGCAACGAAAACCTGGCCAAAATTAAAATTTCTGGAAGTCATTACAGCCAGAAATGAGATGCACCCTTCGATAGTTAAATAGATAGGGAACCATATGCCACACTCTGTCCCTTCTCGTGCAGTGCAACGACCATTTACTCGCCCGCTCTTATCTGAGCAGAATGAAGGAAGAAAGAGTCATATTTCTTGTGCTCTTCATAACACGGCCATATCCATTCCAGTGATTTAATAAACCGACGCCCCTATGCAGTGGCGCTGTGGTAGAGTCTCAACGGTATATAAATTAAAAATATGAAGGCAAGAAAGGGGGAAAAGGGCCTCTAATGTCTAGTATAAAGGATAGATATGTGCTTCTCTATTACAAGGAACTATCACATACTCGTAAAATAAATAAGAGGATGTAATCTTAACGGAGCCACCAAAAACCCTCTATTACCCTAGAAACAAGGACGACGACGTGAACTGGGTACGAGATTAGACTGCGAAGTAGAAGGAATGTTTCAGACGGTGTAAAAAATAATTAATAAAGTAGGGAGAAAATATGAGACAATTTTGAGCCTAACGTAAGTATCCTTTTACTGGAATCGCAAGAAAAGCGCGAGGTATTTCCTTTTACATGATAACTTTTCATTTCCCGGAACAGATTCCTTGAAACCGATACACTTTTTACAACGTTCTATCCACTTCAGCAACACATGCTATACGACACCATTTCTCGTCAGTTTCAACAGCATATAGAAGCAGGTGTTTTAATTCTTCACTGCGTTAAAGCTTTTTGCTTCGAATATCTTTTACCTATAACATCTATATGAGCTATTCCATCTCAAATCGACCGAAATATAGAGAAAATTGACTTTACAATTTCTAAATACAATAAAACTTTTTTTGTACGTAGAGAACTGTGATACAATGCTTTGTGCAAAGTTTGAGGCATCAGAACTTAGTGTTTTAAATTAAAAATATTTAAATTTATCGTATTTTCATAAAATTAGCAACTTTAAACTGTTGTGGCTCCGAAACCCTTTCACCCAATGATCGAAATCATGGTTTATTTTGATGCTGAGAAATTAAAGTTTATATTGACATATAAACAGATTTTCTTACTTTTTATGGAAATGGAGAAATTTAGATTTTTCTTCATTAAGACGCCTTTGCCTAGGAAAAAATATTTTAAAAATATATGGTTAGATTCCGCATTGAAAGTACAAATAAACACATTTTTTACTGATGGCACGTTGGTAAGAAAGTATTGAAAATAACAAATAATGAAAATAAATAGTACGCGCGTGAACTAACCAGCTGACTGTGAGGCGGGAGCTAGCCGAGGCAAGCTAGGCCAGGAGACAAACACGTGATGTGTCATCTAGCAGCGCATGGCCGGGGGCTAGCTTTATCACAGGTTTTCATAAACATAGGAGTAAAATGACGCCCAACGCTCGCTTATCTTCATCTCTCGGCCAGTGCGTGCGGTACTAAAGCGTTCAAGTCCAGGCGTGTGAAAATAATCTATTTAATACCCTCGAAACTTATTGCCGAGCCACTAAGCAAACAATGCCGAATCCCTCTTAATAATGCAAGGTTTTTTTTCAATACTTTTCACATTTTTACAAATGGGCAAAAAGCGTAAAAGTAAGTAAAATCAGATTATCTGTCTCTCTGTATACAATAAAAATAAGGATTACTTCTTATCATAACCTACCAAATGTCAGCTTCAAAATGAGCTCTCGTTCAATGTTCTGCAGTAAACGGTTCCAGAGTTCTGAGCGCTGAAAGAGGCTTGTTTTTATAAAATACGCTAAATTTGTCGCTCAACAATACGAAAACCGTTTGACTTTCGATAGTATATTTTTTAAAATGCACTCTCCTCAGCACCTTGCATAAATAGGGAAAAAATTAGAGTATAAAAAATGCGAGGTTTTTTGCTGATCTATTTCATATGGAATATGGAGGGTTTGGAATTGAACGAGTTACATCAGCTGCTTGTCTATGCGGATGACGTGAAAATGTTAGGAGAAAATCCACAAATGATTAGGGAAAACACGAGGATTTTACTGGAAGCAAGTAAAGAAATAGGTTTGGAAGTAAATCCTGAAAAGACAAAGTATATGATTATGTCTCGTGACGGATATATTGTGCGAAATGGCAATATAAAAATTGGAAATTTATCTTTCGAAGAGGTGGAGAAGTTGAAATATCTTGGAGCAACAGTAACAAATATAAATGATACTCGGGAGGAAATTAAACACAGAATAAATATGGGAAATGCCTGTTATTATTCGGTTCAGAAGCTTTTATCATCCAGTCTGCTGTCAAAAAAACTGAAAGTTAGAATTTATAAAACAATTATATTACCGGTTGTCCTTTATGGTTGTGAAACTTGGACTCCCACGTTGAGAGAGGAACTTAGGTTAAGGGTGTTTGAGAATAAGGTTCTCAGGAAAATGTTTGGGGCAAAGAGGGATGAAGTTACAGGAGAATGGAGAAAGTTACACAACACAGAACTGCACGAATTGTATTCTTCACCTGACATAATTAGGAACATAAAATCCAGACGTTTGAGATTGGCAGGGCATGTAACACGTATGGGCGAATCCAGAAATGCATATAGAGTGTTAGTTGGGAGGCCGGAGGGAAAAAGGCCCCTAGGGAGGCCGAGACGTAGATGGGAAGATGATATAAAAATGGATTTGAGGGAGGTGGAATATGATGATAGAGAATGGATTAATCTTGCTCAGGATAGGGACCGATGGCGGGCTTATGCGAGGGTTCCTTAAAAGCCAGTTAGTAAGTATAGCCCATATTCACCCTGCATTAATAGAAAAAAAAATGGAAGAATGTTGTGAAAAGATTTTTTACGCTGACATTATTCAATTTTGTTTGCTATGAAACCGCTTATGTCAATTCAAGGAGTTCATTCCTATATACAATGTAACTACTCATATACCACTGTTCAGTTTTTCATGGAAATTCCAGTACTTGTTTTTACGTAAGTACACGGCGTCATAGGTTTGTTTGCCGAGCCCAACAGAACACAGACGATTTCACTGGTTTAATAATTTCTGGTGCGTTCGAATGTTAGGTTTTCGCATTAGCATTTTCATTTTTTTCCAATTATGTCCCTTTTTTAAATCATGTAGGCCTAATATTATTTTCTCACGCGATCAAGAAACTATTGAATTTGCTTATTAACAGTTCTAAGAAGATTTCTTGGAGGAGTCGACCTGGTTGGCAAGTTGGTATAGCGCTGGCCTTCTATGCCCAAGGTTGCGGGTTCGATCCCGGGCCAGGTCGATGGCATTTAAGTTTGCTTAAATGCGACAGGCTCATGTTAGTAGATTTACTGGCATGTAAAAGAACTCCTGCGGGACAAAATTCCGTCACATCCGGCGACGCTGATATAACCTCTGCAGTTGCGAGCGTCGTTAAATAAAACATAACATTTTAACATTTCTTGGAGGAATTTGCTGAAATTATGGCCAATTGACCTCAAATTCATTCACGCAATGTTCAACATCATAAATACTGCTCTCCAACTTCTGTAGCGAAGTAAATTTCAAGAATAAATTTGTTATGTACTGTTATAATATCAATTTCGTCCATAAGAAATAAAGAAAAAAAATGAAAAAGAGGTTTGTGTTTAATAACAAGGACGTATTTCTTGTTTTTAATACACGGCTGCATTCATTTGTTGACAAAAGTACAGAAGAATACACAATCTCAACAACAGACATGGCCTACATCGTTCATCTGTGCTTCACGAAAGTATAGAAACAAATGCCGGACGCTCCCATTCAAAATTACACATGAGATAGACTATCTCAATAACGTATTTGCAAGGGTATATTATAATGCATGGGGGATGGAGGTTTGCAACATATTTTTTTTTAATGATGTTATTCAGCTGTTTTATGACACGAACGCAAAACTGACGCGTGCACAATACATGCGTGACTATAGAAAGTTAATAGAAGGTTGGTATTACTCTCAGACGGATAAATAACAATATTTATAGGATTTTATCTTTAATGTATTTGGTTCAAAAACAGGTCTTTACTTCTCCTGTTAATAGTTCATTGTTGTAATGCATTATTATTATTATTATTATTATTATTATTATTATTATTATTATTATTATTATTATTTGCTGTGTCGCTGTTATTTCTATTTGCTATCTATTTTTATACTTGCTGAGTGGAAGAGAAGGCCTTACGGTCTTAACTCTGCGAGTAAAAACAAATGAATTAAATAAATGAACAAATAATTTGAATTGTAGGAAAGATAATCGTAGTATCAGTATTTATCACTAGAATGCATTGAAAAACAGTCTATAATGTATCACATCTAGTTTTGAATCTTGAATAGAACGTCAACTGCAGTACAAACAAGACGTAAGTGTTCTCTGTTAGTACCTATGACACGCGTCCAGCGCCGTGGCGTCGTGGTCTAAGACATCCTGCCTAGTATTCGCGTTACGGAATGCGCGCTGGTTCGAGTCCTCATGGGGGAAGAAATTTTCTCATGAAATTTCGGCCAGTGTATGGGACCGGTGCCCACCCAGCATCGTGATGCACTTGGGGAGCTACGATAGGTAGCGAAAATCCGGTTCAGCAAACCAACTATAACGGCTGGGGGATTATAGTGCTAACCAGACGATACCTCCATTCTAGTTGGATGATCGTCCACCTCTGCTTCGGCATGTGAACGTGAGGCCAGCAGCCGGCTGGTCAGACTTGGCCCTTCAGGGCTGTAGCGCCATGCATATACTTTTTTTTTTTACCTATGACACCCGCCAAGCATGACGTCACGTTAATATTGTCTATGAACAACTAACCTTATCTCTGCAAGTCCTGGGCCAAATAAAACCCCTAGTTATGATCTAAGGAGCAGCAATAAAGTTTACAATACTTTCAGTATTTCTTTTGTTCTTTTACCAAAGTCTCTTGAAACGATAAACATTTTTAATGAATGAATGCTAGTGTACTGGTCTATTTATCTTAGACTGATGTAGCCTACGTGAAATTAAACAAGTAAATATTTTCGTAGATGAGTTTGAAATTCGTTAATACACACTGCATACTGTTAGGATCTGCTACAAGATCGCCAGTCGATGAAGCGGGAAGGCCAGGTTGACATTAAGGCAGAATGAACATGGATGCGGTTTTAGTCATCCTCCATTAGCGGTCTAGAACATATTTATCGTTCGTGATGAATAACTGATTTCTGTAAGACTTGCTTATTGATCTGGCAGCCCAGCTAAGTGGACATTCATGTAAAGCCAATGATCGCTGCGTGCCTCCCAGTCTTCGTTTCTAAGTAAGCGAGTTTTTAAACATTTCCAACATTATTTCAGTGGCAACTAATTTAGAATTTACTCAACACGACTGATTTTTCAGTATTAACTAATTGTGTGGATAAATTCCACATTGAAAATCGATAATGTCATCAAAGATTGAACATTACATGACTTCCGCATATAATGTTGAAATTGATAATTCCATATCATTCTGTATTTATGTATGGTATCATAAGTTGGGGTGGAACTTATAAATCCAACCTTTATCCGTTAATTTTACTACAGAAAAAAGTATTAAAATTTGTTTAAAAACTCAGAAAGATTACCCAACTGAATTGTTGTTTAAACACTTCAAAGTTTTCAATATTAAACAAATGTATTATTTTATTTTATTAAAATAGATTTTCATAGAAATTTTAATAACTTTGAAAGGTAGCCATACATAAATATAGAACTAAAAATATGAATTCTCTGCGTTTGTGTGAACCAAAATGTATAACCAATGCAGCTTTTTATCATAGCATGAGTCAAGGTCCCAGGTTATTAAACAAATTTCATTCCAATAATATTTCAACCACGAATCCTCTCTAAATTAATATAAAATAAAAACAATCGTATTGGATTTAAAGTTTGGGTTTAAACATATTAAACACTATTTAATCTGTATTCGCTCTCAATTTTAATTTTATTTTTGTCTGTATTGGAATCCCCTCCTGAGCACGAGTCTTACTCATTCAGGAGTGGGCTAGTTTATCTTTCATTGTATTTATTAATTTGTATTCATTTCAAACTTACTAGCAATAAATAAATAAATAAAAAATAAAAAAATACATAAATGAATGAATGAATAAATAAATAATTCCTCGTTCGTTCTTTAGATCTTTGGCTATTTCTTGATATTTTGCAGTTCATTTTTATGTTCAGATATGTCTAGTAATATAGTACAAAAAAATATATATATATATATATATATATATATATATATATACTACTAGGTTCAAAAAGTTCCCGGAATTTTACTACCATTTTTCGTATTAATATATAACAAGGGATATTATACATTTGTTTTGTTGGTAACATTCATGATGTCATTTCCTTAAAGTTTGCTGATAATGGCAATTATTGGTTTTGAGTTGTAGGCAATTGTTTATCATAGTGTTTTGTTTGTTCGTCGCATTTTGTAATTATGTCCACAGAGCAAAATACAAACATCAAGTTCTGTGTTTTGCTGGGGACATGATCAGTATGGCTGATGAAGATGGTGATTTCTTAAACAAAATGACACTGGTGCTACTTGTACGACCCACTCCCTAAACGACAGTCATCTGATTGGAAATCGAAAACATCTCCTCGGAAGCAAAAATTTCCTAGGGACACTTCCAAAGGCAAAGTTATTTTAAATGTTATGTTTTATTTAACGACGTTCGCAACTGCAGAGATTATATCAGCATCGCCGGATGTGCCGGAATTTTGTCCCGCAGGAGTTCTTTCACATGCCAGTAAATCTACTGACATGAGCCTGTCGCATTTAAGCACACTTAAAGCAAAGTTATGTTGGAAGTTTTCTTCGACTGTCTGGGTCTCATGCACCATGAGTTCATTCCAGAAGGTCGTACTGTAACGAAAGAATTGTACGTAGAAACCCTCCGTCGCCTCTGGGACGCAGTGAGAAGGAAACGTCCAGAAAAGTGGGTAGAAAACAACTGGTTCCTTATGCATGACAATGCACCTGCTCATCGCGCAATTACTGTAAAGAATTTTCTTGCCAGGCACAACATAACTGCTTTGGATCACCCACCATACTCTCCTGATCTCTCACCACCTGATTACTTTCTGTTTCCCCGTCTGAAAAGTCATCTGAAAGGACGGAGATTCAATGCTGAAGAGGTTATCGCAAACGCGACGAGAGCACTAAGACGGGTTTCACAAAATGGCTTCCAGGCCTGCTTCCAGGAACTCTACACGCGTTGGCAAAAGTGTGTTGTTGCGGAAGGCAACTATTTTGAAGGAAATGCTGTAGAATAGTGTTTAAGGTACGTTGTTTCTATGATGCTAGCAAATTCCGGGAACTTTTTGAACCTAGTATGTATATATACTAGTGGCTTGTGCAGGAAATACTGCTGCAAACTAAGTTCGTTAGACGTTGAAATAAAAATTTTTCAGATTTATTTTCAATGAAGAATACTTGTCTTTTTGATAGATATTTGCTTCCATAATAATGAAACATACTCCCTCTGAATGGATTTTTTAGGCAAATACTTTTTCTTGAACCTATCCAACTTCAGTTTTTGAGTTTCAACGCGAAAACGCAAGTATCAATGTCAGGACGATAGCAGTAGCTATTTCAGGTCATTGTGGATTGTAGGCAAAATTTAAAAAAATGTCAGGTTTGCTAAGCTTTCGAACAATAGCATTTTCGTATAGTTGCTGTATGTAGAACTTGAAATGTAGAGCGTAAAATCATTTTATCCTACTAAGAGATCTTGCTGAAATGATCTGGAGACTACAAAATTTTCTAGGCCTCTTATTTTATCGGTAAGTAATACCTTTTGATCTTTCATTAGGAACTGTAATTTTTGAGCTCTCTCGAGCCAATACTGAAGACAATGACACATATCAATATCTACACTACACCGCCATTAAGTATATGAAAAAGACCCAACCTCACTGGGTTAATAATTATAAAAATATTTGATTTTTAATAACAATATTATTATCTTACTTAAGTTTTGTAGTTATATATAGCAGCCACTCAGTAAATTATAGAAATGAAGATCTAAATTAAGATATTCTCTACATTTACTTACATAACCACAAAACGTTTCACTTTCATGTCATGAATATAGCATCAGTATTATGTACAATTAATGAAAAATAGATGCATCATGATATCAACTACAATAATATTTAATTTCTAATGGTAATAATGTCATCAAACGACCTCAAGGTTCGTAGATTTGAATATCCAATACACAGCTGTACTCAGAAAATTATACACTGCAGAATAAGTTTTTAATAACAAATTGAATTGAGCTCTAAATATGTCGGCAATCCTGCAGGTCATGGCCTTCGTGTAATTGCCTATTGTTTATTGTAGTGTGTGTTTTGTTCTGAAATTCAATCAAGTCGGCCGTGATTCGATAAAATTAGTTCTCAAAACTGACAACAGATGGATTTTGGAAAATAGGAAAATTATGTTTAAAAATTGACATTTCACTGAAAACTACTATTTTTCCTAAAAACTTTGGATGCCAGGCATGAAAATGAGGGGTCTCTAATTAAAATCCGTTCAGCCGTTTTCCCGTAATTTCCATTACCAGCTCAAATTAAATATTTAGATATTGTACTATATTTCTTGATAGTTTAATATCTTTGAATTCATAATGTATTTTGCAGTTATTATTTTATTACTTGTAGCACGTGACAGCAATATGCCATCAAAAAAGTATTCAGTTCTAAAACATCGCACTTATTACATTTCCTACATTCAGATTTTAATACTCGGAAATGTCAGTAGGATGCAAGACTTGTTAAAAAAATTAATCAAATTTTCTATACTAGCAATTTGTACTAACTTTTAAGGGGTTAGGTACAGCTTACAGTAGTAAAATTTTTGGAAATAATCAACGTTTTTTCCTCCATTACTGTAACTTGTACAATAATCAAAATTGGTATGTGTAAAACACTGTCCTTCTGTTATATGAAAAAAAATAAATATATATATTTTTACGATTTAAAAAAATTAATATATATATATATTTTTTTTTTCAAAATTGAAAATAGTGGCAGTTCATTGTGCAGTGATGAAGCGTTTGCCTCATAACTCATAAACTTGTTAACTTTTTCATGTTCTCTCTTTTTTATTTTAATGCTGAAACTCATGTTTAAAATATCATGCTCTTTCAACTACATTCCTTAATAAATAATGTTTTTGTGTTAGAAGAAAATACTGATATTTGACAATTTTTTAAAATGAATTTATTTTTTATCAGACAATCTATCAAAGGCAGAGAAGTGATCTTGCATCATATTGTAGATATGACATGCATTAATACACACAAAAAAAATTCATTACAGAATGTTGGATATTTTTTAGTTATGAGAGAAACGTTGCATCACTGCACAGTGAACTGCCACCATTTTGAATTTTAAAAAAATATATAAATATTTTTTTAATCGTTGTTTTTTTTTTTCATATAGTAGAAGATACAGTAAAGGAGGTTAAAAAAATGTTGAATATTTCCAAAATTTTACTGCTGTAAGCTGTACCTAACCCCTTAATGGGAATTTTAAAATGTTATATTACTTGGCATCAAATTTCTGCAAACCTAAAATTCTGTCAATGATTTATTCTCATAATACACTGCTCTCTTAAATTGACTGAGCATATTGGGAATTAAATCAATGGCTTTCTCAAAACACGCTATGAAATGTTTCATATAAAACAATTTTTATCTCGGAAAGGAAGCAAAAATAAGCAAAATTGTATTAAACTTTTTTGTTTGGAATATCTCGAAGGTTAACACCCTGAAATTAATGACGTTACTTACTGTTCATATTGTATACAGTGTTCAAAGAGTGTGTTGTTCGATGTTGCCTTGTTTCGGTCCATTTATGACTTACACTTTAACGCTATGTATTCACGTAATCCGTAGACCATGCCGTGGCTAAGTACAGAGTTGGGGGATAAATCCCAACTTCCTTTAAAGTTTTGATTTTGAAGTTGTAGCAAATGCTGTATCTCGGCTATTTCGATTTTAAAGTATAATTCTGGGCCACAGTAACCCCACTTAACAGAAACTATAAAGTTTTTCACTACCAAATTACGACCGTTTGAGGTGTATGGCGATGCAGGTGCTATAAACCTGGCTTTACAACCCTAGGGATGACGTCAAAGGGTTAATCGCAGACGTGCAATTCTGTGGGAGTGTGATCTCAGGGTAAGGATGGGACCTCTTGTAAGGAGGGGATTCTATTTCAGCTCCAAGGTTTAGGATCCTCTTGCCGCAAAGTTAATGAGGCCTTGTAAATCGCAGATCCTGTGTGGTGCAAATGTCTTTCATCTCCTGGGTGTACCAGCAAGATACAGCGACTGACGGTTCGCCTGTGTGAGGTATTGGCCAAACAGGAGGCTTTGCGGCTTGGCAGAATAAATAAAGAGGATCTTTCCCTCCTCTTCCTTTTACTCACCCTTGACTCTTATCCTCCTTCTCTGTGTCATCGTCATCATCATCATCATCATCATCATTATCATCAGGTCTAGGATATTCGTGATTTAGCATATTTCTTTTTATAAAGCCAATGAGTTGTTGCCATTAGGAAAGTTCAGGATAACAGGCAGGGTTTGGAATTGAACGGGTTACATCAGCTTCTTGTCTATGCGGATGACGTGAATATGTTAGGAGAAAATACACAAACGATTAGGGAAAACACAGAAATTTTACTTGAAGCAAGTAGAGCGATCGGTTTGGAAGTAAATCCTGAAAAGACAAAGTATATGATTATGTCTCGTGACCAGAATATTGTACGAAATGGAAATATAAAAATTGGAGATTTATCCTTCGAAGAGGTGGAAAAATTCAAATATCTTGGAGCAACAGTAACAAATATAAATGACACTCGGGAGGAAATTAAACGCAGAATAAATATGGGAAATGCGTGTTATTATTCGGTTGAGAAGCTCTTATCATCCAGTCTGCTGTCCAAAAATCTGAAAGTTAGAATTTATAAAACAGTTATATTACCGGTTCTTCTGTATGGTTGTGAAACTTGGACTCTCACTCTGAGAGAGGAACATAGGTTCAGGGTGTTTGAGAATAAGGTGCTTAGGAAAATATTTGGGGCTAAGCGGGATGAAGTTGCAGGAGAATGGAGAAAGTTACACAACACAGAACTGCACGCATTGTATTCTTCACCTGACATAATTAGAAACATTAAATCCAGACGTTTGAGATGGGCAGGGCATGTAGCACGTATGGGCGAATCCAGAAATGCATATAGAGTGTTAGTTGGGAGACCGGAGGAAAAAAGACCTTTAGGGAGGCCGAGACGTAGATGGGAGGATAATATTAAAATGGATTTCAGGGAGGTGGGGTATGATGATAGAGACTGGATTAATCTTGCACAGGATAGGGACCGCTGGCGGGCTTATGTGAGGGCGGCAATGAACCTTCGGGTTCCTTAAAAGCCATTTGTAAGTAAGTAATGAGTTGTTGAAATATACAGAAATCCAGTTTATGAAAAAAAAAACAAATTAAATAAAAATATTTTGTTAGAGCATATTAGGGATGGAGAAAGAAATACAAAGGAGAATAACACAATCCTGGAAAGCCTTCTGGGCGCTAAAGTTTATACTCCTCGACAGGTCCATAAACCGCAGACTCACACTAGAGGCTCTTAACTCCTGTGTATTCCCGGTGCTAACATGCGGTTGCCAAACCTGGGCCCCCACAGAGAGGCAAAAGACGAACATCGAAATATGCCAAAGAAAAATGGAGAGGAAGATAGTTGGCGTTTCACTGAAAGACAAGGTCTCCAACACAGCACTGCAGAAAATTACAGCTTCTGAGAACACCACAGAAAAAGCCCTCATAACGAAGTGGAAGTGGGATGGTCATGTAGCATGGCAGCAACAAGGCAGATGGACGCATGTGGGACCCGCACATAGGAAAGAGAACACAAGGCAGATGGGCAGATACATTCAAGCAGCAGCTGGTAGGGAACTGGTCAACCATCGCCCGCAACAGGGACGAGTGGAGACAGATAGTGAACAAACTCATATAGAACTAGAATTTGACAAACTCTAGTGTATCTCACATAGTGAATGTGAATGTCAGTGGCGTAGCATGAAATTTTGAGCAGGGGAAGTTAACTCAAGTTGTCTTTCATGCAATATGAGAAAACGTATTACAAAAATACAGTCTTAAATAAATAGTAGTCAATGTCAAGTCAGCAGTCGAAGATTGGTTGGAACATCGTAAGTAACACCAATAAGGCATGACCTCAAATGGTACGTAGTAAAATATGATTTCACGGTTTACACATATCTCTAACAAATAGACACGTATACGTATAACATTAGCTCACTCCCTGTCATACTTAGAGAAATCACAATATTAGTATCATTACGTAAGTATGCGTCTGTCTTTTGGTTGTGTCCTTCATTGACAGCAAGGGAGTCGGTCATTTGTTTTTTAAATCACACTTTTGTTCGGAAGTCAGTCTTGATAATACAATTGTCCTAAAAAATTCAAGTAAATCAGTGTCAGGAACTGTTATTTCGCTCATTATTTATTATACCAGCCACAACGCACACTAACACTTCAACTGAACACAACTGACGAAAAGGGATAACTCGGAAACTACTTATTTTAAATGTTAAAGCTAGCTTCTTGCGAGCCTTGCGACTAGGGTAGTTTAAAAGGGATGGAAAATCTGCGGGGTGGATTACACAGAAGAAACCGGTCTGCTTGGAAGCTGGTGTGTGCAGGCTTCTTGTTTACTGCTGCATCACAAATAATCCTGAGCTGCCGCATCACAATATTTAACGCGTAAATATAAATTCTATTAAAATTAATAAATAATTTTCTCCATAAACTGCAGGTTTATTATGAAATTGTTATTAACTGGGGAAGCTAAGCTTTTTAGCTTACATTGACGCTACGCCACTGGTGAATGTAAATATTGTTCACGTGGAATAGCTCATCATGTGAACCACACCAACCGAGCTTCCCCTCCTGTAGGAGGCCCTAGCCCTTCATGGGACACAGTGGCTTCATTCATTCATTCATTCATAGAGCATATTGTGCAGGGACATCATTTTATTTTTACTAACATTTTTAATATTAACCTGTCTATACCTTTAGAGAACCGGAAACACCGCTTGCTCCCCCCTCCAAAACTGGAGTTCGATGATACTGGCGTAAAACACAAATCACTCTACTAGGTATAGGAAGGAAGAAAAGTAGTTCATCCATTTACGTAAACTAGGAAATATCGCGATTTTGAGTTTGATAATTTTCATTAGGTTTTTCTTTAATCAAAGTACAGTACTGTATTAAGAATAAGTGTTTTTACTCACGAAGTGAGTTATCCATGCGAACGTATCCATTATGCGGTGCATATTATACTGTCTACAGCACATTAGCGTACAATATAAGAAACAAGTTAAATTGAAAAATAATCATAATATGAATATTTAAACACAATTTTGAAAATGGTGGCCGTTCATTTCGATACAGGCTTCAGTTCTCTTGTGCATATTATCGCACTATAGAATATTGCATCTAATTCCAATTGCCAGTTTCGTCCTTCGTACTAGTAACTCATGTTGAAATAATTCTGTACCTACTCTACGTACTGTGAATTCAATCTTCACTTCTGCCCGACCCGAAAATATAAAATTACTCAGACATGCTATCTACTGTCCGTCCAAGTGGTTATGCCGCAGGATTGTAGAAAGGGAGGAAATCACGTGACAGTTAATTACTTAACGAGGCCCTTTTATTTAAGTTAAATTAAACAGCTGTATAATATTACGTAAACGTCCAATTCCTAAGAGAAATTAATGTTTTCAGAAAAGAGCTAAGACGCCCAGCTTTTACAGAGGGGCGAGCAGAAGCAGGTGGGGGAAATCGGGATGCGACGTAGGCAAACGGACAGTACCTGTGCGAAAATATTATTCAATATTGAAAGCTCTTTCGTCACTGGAAAACGCGAACATATTTCTGGAACGTACTATACTCAGTAACTCAGTACAGCTTACTATCTGCGGTCTTGGTTCTGTGTGGAGTTGGAACTTCCTTAGTAGAAGGGGTGGGAGTGAAGTACATTCAAAAACTCAGGTACAATAAAAATTGAAGTAAAAATAAAATGATGTCCCTGTACATATTTGGGAATTTTATCTTGAGAGCGTGTTTTAATGATCTATTGGCCATACTCAGCATATTTTTATATTTTGAAGCTTTTTATATACTTGTCTATAATCGGAGAAAAATACTTAGAGAAGAATAAAGAAGTGTATATAATATTTGTGGACTTAGAAAAGGCGTTTGACAGAGTGGATTGAACAAACTGATGGGCATCCTGAAGAAAATAGGTGTGGATTGGAAAGACAGGAGGCTGTTCAGTAACCTTTATATGAAACAACGAATCAAAGTCAGGATAGGAGAAGAAATGTCTGAAGAAAGTGAAATAGGGAGAGGAGTACGACAAGGATGCCCTTTATCATCTACCCTGTTCAACATCTAGCCTACTTTGAGGATTTGGTGAAGAACTGTTTTCAGAACATGGGAGGAGTGATAGTAGGAAGAAGAATAAAGTGCATAAGATTTGCTGATGATATGGCGTTGTTGGCAGAAGAGGAGACGATACTAAGGGATTTGCTACTGGAGCTAAATGACAGCTGTGAGCAGTATGGGATGAAGATAAATGCAAACAACATGAAGAAAAATAAAGAAAGTAAACTTGCGAATTCTAAATGAGGCAGTAGAGCAAGTGGACAGCTTCAAATACTTGGGGTGTACTATAAGCAGTAACATGAGCTGCTGCCAGGAAGTCAAAAGGAGGATTGCAGTGGCAATGGAAGCTTTTAATAGAAAAATGAGTATCTTCTGCGGACGTCTGGAGAAAGAACTAAGAAAGAGACTAGTGAAGTGCTTTGTATGGAGTGTGGCACTGTATGGGGCAGAAACATGGACATTGCGACGAAGTGAAGAGAAACGACTAGAAGCATTTGAAATGTGGATATGGAGAAGAATGGAACGTGTGAAATGGACAGACAGAATAAGAAACGAAGCTGTCTTGGAAAGAGTGGGTGAAGAAAGAATGATGCTGAAACTTACAGAAAGAGAAAAAACAATTGACTGGGTCACTGGCTGAGAAGAAACTGCCTACTGAAGGATGCACTGGAAGGAATGGTGAACGGTAGGAAAGTTCGAGGTAGAAGAAGATATCAGATGATTGACGACATTAAGACATTAAGATATATGGATCATATGCTGAGACGAAGAGAAAGGCGGAAAATAGGAAAGATTAGACAATGCTGGGATTGCAGTGAAGGACCGTTAGTTACAGTGTTACGACGACAGGAACTTGGAGCTGCAAGTGAATGTGGATGCAGTGAGAACGTACCGGTCGCTGATCAGAGTCCCTCTGCAGTCGAGAAGCTCACTAGACCTGCAAAAAGTTTACGTTACAATGCAGGGCCCCCCTGCAGACTGGGCGTCGTGGGGGGCCAAATATGAGGGAGGGTCCAGGAACCTAAAGAAAAAAACAATGAAGTGTGAAGTGTTCATTAGGATCCTCTGCAGGAGACCTCCACAACGCACGAGTGGGAAGTAATGAGTTTCAGCTTGTTGCCATGGCGACGCGCTCATCTCTGTGCTTTCTGGCTTTTGTCATATTTTTCTCTTTCTGCAGTATTTTGTTTCTTTTCATATCTTCACCGTCTGTTATCTTTTTCTTTCATTCATTTGTGTTTTATTTCTATGGGAAGTTGTTCTGTCGTTATTTAGGATTATATTAGGCATTTCCGCCTTGCAACTGGTCATGACTGCTTGGCGTAGCATCTCCACCGTTTCGGTATTTATCAACATCCAACCTGTACCCTTTGTGACCTTCAAGAAGCGATGAATAGGGATCATCTCCAACGCTGCCCAGCTCTAAAATCACTGACTGAATGTCCCAGATACTGGGAAGCTCATGCCTCTGTTTAGTTCTTAGTTTTTAGTTCTTTAAAGATTTAGTTTAGTTCCTTCATTAGATTTAATTTTAAGTTGTATTAAGTTAACTGTTTTAATATTGAGGTTGTGTTTAGGTAAAAGATAACTTATCTATGTACCTGTCATTCGAATAAATAAATAAATAAATAAATAAATAAATAAATAAATAAATAAATAAATAAATGAATAAATAATAAATGAATAAATAAATAAACAAACAAACAAATGAATAAATGAATGAATGAATAAATAAATGAATAAATAAATAAATGAATAAATAAATAATAAATAAATAAATGAATAAATAAATAATAAATAAATAAATTAATAAATAAACAAACAAACAAATGAATGAATAAATGAATAAATAAATACATAAATAAATGAATAAACGAATAAATAAATAAATGAATAAATGAATGAATAAATAAATAAATAAATGAATGAATAGATAAATAAATGAATAAATAAATACATAAATAAATGAATAAATAAATAATAAATCAATAAATGAATGAATAAATAAATAAACAAACAAACAAATGAATGAATGAATAAATGAATAAATAAATTCATAAATAAATGAATAAATGAATAAATAAATAAATGAATGAATAAATGAATAAATACATAAATATTTTCCAAAAATATCAGTTCATAATACGTGAATGATCACAAGAATGCTGAATTATAATATTAACGATAATTTGGCAGTTAAATAATTTACAATCCATAAATTTATACGTTAAAACTAGAGAATGAAACAGGCCTACTTTAATTTCTATATGGAACGTAATACAGGGTGCTTCAAAACTGGTGGTCAATAATTTACAGATGAGAACTACAAACTAATCCAAGTAAAAAACTCCAATACACATTTGTATTAATCGTTGTGTAGCTAATTCATATTTTCTGTTTTGATGCCTCGCAGACATCTCTAATTGAATTCTAGCTATAGCAGGTGTTCAAAATGCTGTCCATGCATCTGAACGCAACGTTGTGCTCTTCTCTGTAGTGAGGTACGAATCTTCTCGGGAAGTCCTGGATCATTACTTATTAGCTGAAGGGCACGTTCAATCCGAAACAGCAATTCCTGAAGTGTGTTCAACTCAGAAGTGTAAACCAGGCATTGTACATGATCGCAAACACAGAAATGTAATCGGATTTAAATCCGGTGACCTAGGGGGCCACATTTTATCCGCATATTGTTCAATTGGCAAATTCATGTTTCTTCAGAGGAGCAAGGACCAGGGACATCACGAGATACAAGTGAAGAATTTCTCAAACATTAGTTTCAGTAAGTAGAAAGAGAAAAGGAAATTAAAAAGGGAAGCTGGACAACAATATACACCTTTGGTGAAGAGGAATTTTGTAATGCTACATTGGAAGAATGAGAGGAAAATGTGTTGTATCATTGTTCATCACTAGGGCTAGGATTTTGATGACCTATAAATAATGAAAAATGTCCTAAAAACAATGCATTTATGACCTAAAAATCTTTCAAAAATGGTCTAAAAGTTGATCTTACATAATTGGCTTAGTAGAAAAAGAGGTTTTGTACTGCTTAATATTTTAGATAGTAATTAAATTAAATTTTACATAATTTTTTAAGTAGTACACTTTAATTAATTATTTTACCTGATGTAGTTTCCATGAATGATCGTTCACCTCTGCTTCGGAATGTGGTCGTGAAGTCAGCAGTCAGCTGGTCGGTCTTGGCCCTTCATGGGCTGTAGCGCCATGGATCTTTACTTTTAGTTCCCATGTAGTCTACCACAAGGCCACTCTTATCCGGAATTAGCAAGTATAGAGGAGTCTATATAGAAGGGATGGTTGGACTGATCCATTACATGGGGTGTACTACGTTAAAAGGGCAATATTTGTGTAGAAAAACGATTAAAATATCATACAAAATAATGAGTATAAATGGACAAAATATGTAAAGAAAATATTAAAGGAAATAAACATTATTTTACATTAATAATGGGGATTTATGGCCAAAATCAAATGAAAATGCCTAAAAAAAGACCGAATAAAACAAAAGATGCTCTTATGAGTTGAAACAGGCAGAAAATGCAAAAAAAAAAAAAAAAATGCCCTAACAAATATGTCTTAAAACACTCAGTTTATCATATAACATACGTATAGATACTAAAGCAGCAATGTTTCTGGCTTACTAGAAAAAAGATGCAATTTCATCAAAATCCTAACCCTATTCATCGCATAATAAAATTAATCTTCATTGATGTCAACTGGACGTGAAACACTTTGTTTTTATTGTTTTAATGATTTTCTTGAACCCATGTCCTCTTGTCCTCTTATATTTAGAAATACAATAAATTTAAACAAATTTTCTTTAATTAACAATGGCAAAAACATCCTTAAAACATGTATGTATTTATTCACACTGCAATGGGTATATACCCGGTGGCAGTGGTAACTAATTACACTCAATAATGACAATAATAAACACAATTAATAAAAAATACAATTAATAATAATACTAACAATTAATACTAACAATAATAATAATAATAATAATAATAATAATAATAATAATGATAATAACAGGGAACATCCTAAATTAAATGAAGCACGATCACTTAAGATAACATTCAAAGTAAATCTAATTTGTATCTTAACCCTAAGTTCAAACTAAAACCCACGAGTATGATATTGTGACAGCGACGTGAGATTCGAACTCACGACCAGCGTCCCGCAAGAGAGAAGATCGCGCGGAGCACTTTGGGATAGCGCGCGGCGGAGAGGGGAAAGGGCCAACGCGGCGAGAGAGTGGAGAGAGAGTGCGCGCGCATCTGGTGCTGGTAGAGAGGAGAGGGCTCTGGATTTTTCTGGAGTGCCATCTCTAGAGACGCGTGGAACCTTCGAGGCTACGTCGCTGTGGTTATAAATTACGGACGCGAAGGAACGACAGCAGTTTTCAGTTGATTAGTCAGCCAGTCAGTGAGAAAGCCAGAGCAAGCAAGCCAGTCTTGTGTACCGGAGTTCGACTCGAGTGTGCGTCCGCAACTGCGTCAGCATCCGAAGGCCTGAGTTCGAGTGCAGCGGACCGCAATTGGAGGGACCTGAGTTCGAGTACAGTGAACTGTCTCTGAAGGTCTGTGGTTCGAGATACTGTGAACTCGAGTGACTGAGATAGAAGAACTGAGAACTGATAGTTCTGATTTGTAAATAGTGCTTTGTAAATATTAGTTAAGATTAACAGTTCATTGTTGTTCGTAATAGTCCAAGTAAATTGTCATTGCCGTCAGTGGAGTGCTATAACGAATACTGTGTTGAGTGAAAATTCTATTGTTGACGAGAGCGTTTAAGGTGAATTGTAGAAAGAAATTATTGTTGTGACGAATAAATTACATTGTTGTTACTAATAAAATTTACAATATGTTCATATCTGCACAAGTACCTTTCCACATTACACTCATTTCGCTGTCAACTCACTCACTCCACTGGAACTACGACACACTTCACTGATTCCATCCGGATTTTACTAACACTTCAAAAACATTTCACTGTTCAAATACTTTGCACTGCCACTATAAACTATAAAGCTTCACTGACAAACACACTTCACTTACACAACACACTTCACTGACACAACATAATTCTTCACTGATACAACACTTCAATAACAAAATATCATTTACACCCTTTAAATACTGTGTATAATTACCGTCTATTAGTAAAGTCCTTAATCCTATTTTTAAATATATGCTAGCAACATATTGTGGCTATATATTAATATATTATTACAGCTTCGAAAATTAGAAACTTAAAATAACTTTCGTGAAAAATTTCGTAAAATGGACTTGAAACAGTGTGGTTCTCAGCCATTGATATGTTGTTCACCCTTTTGCATTGTATCAGATTCGTTGTTTACAATAATTTATGGCACTGATTACGTATTGTATTTATTTTGTTAAACGAAGTTGTTTACATCCTGTACTTCACACGCCCGCGGTGGTTTTATTTTCTGTGTTTATGCAATTACGATAGCGAGCGTCCATCTAGCTGGGACGGAGCTCATTGTGTATGCCCACTGTATGCATCTTATCTCGTTCACAGAATGCGACTGGAATATTAAGGATGGCTCACAGTGTGCTCCGCCGTACCTCCTAGCATTACAGATGTGAATTCGTATAACATGAATTATGACCGGCAGGAAGTTCCCAGCGGGCTTGCAGGATACAAGCGAGACACAAAACAGATTCATAAATTTCAGCACTATGTTTACAATTCCATACACCTGTGAAGAGAATATGTGAATTGATTGCTTGTTTTTTTTTTTTTTTACAGATCAGATTATGGGAATGTTCGTGGTTCGCCGAGGTCCCTAGTTCCTTGCTGGAGGGGTTGATTTATGCCGACGTGATTTCATATGCAGTTTGAGGTACAGTAAAGCTCTTGCTCGTGTGATGATGCTAGCCACGATAATAAACGGATGTCTCAGAATCGTTGTTTGTGAATTACGCTGAAATATTAAAGGTCTGGAACATTAGGCGATAAATCAGAATTCGCGCTCGAGAATGTCTGCATACAGCCGATGAGACTGTGTTTTAAACTGTGGGTGTTATTCAAAATTCAAGAGAAGAGTTCTAGGTTTAATTAAATTTATACTTCCGGCAAGCTTTTTGAAGGTAATTTTTATTGGTTATTTCACGAAGCTGTATCAACTGCGTGATTATGTAGCATTGCTGAAAATTTCAACTTATGGCTTTTAGAGAACCCGGAGATTCATTGCCGCCCTCACATAAGCCCGCTATCGGTCCCTATCCTGAGCAAGATTAATCCAGTCTCTACCATCATATCCCACCTCCCTCTGATCCATTTTAATATTATCCTCCCATCTACATCTTGGCCTTCCCAAAGATCTTTTTCCCTCGGCCTCCCAACTAACATTCTACTTCCATATTTGGATTCGCCCATATGTGCTTATTCTCAAACACCCTTAACCTCTGTTCTTCTCTCAACGCGAGAGTCCAAGTTTCACAACCATACAGAACAACCGGTAACATAACTGTTTTATAAATTCTAACTTTCAGCTTTTTAAGAGTAGACTGGATAACAGAAGCTTCTAAACCGAATAATAACAGGCATTTCTCATATTTATTCTGCGCTTAGTTTCCTCCCGAGTGTAATTTATATTTGTTACTGTTGCTCCAAGATGTTTGAATTTTTTCACCCTTTCAAAGGATAAATTTCCAGTTTTTATATTTCCATTTCGTACGTCATGAGACATAATCATATACTTTGCCTTGGAGAGGCAAAATAAAATAATGCCTTACTTAAAAAAAATACTTTCCCTTTTCCACGCATTTAACACAGGCATATTGATACACCGCTATCTCTCCTAGTCCCGAGGTAGAAATTTTACATGATAATCTCTGACCCCGCCCAGAATCGAACCCGGGCCGGTTAGTCTGGAGGCAGACGCGCTACCACAGATCTAACTCGGCCGACTTTTTATATTCGTAGGGAGGCTATTAAAATGTTTTACTGTCATATAACACACTACTTTTTGATAGCACGATAGACTTGCCGATGGAGTATGAAAGTCATTTTTGACGAGTATTTATGCTATGAACTGCTAAGTGCAAAGTTTTGACAATTACATACGAGGAAGTTTATTAACGAAAAAATATACTGACAAGCCATGGACATAATTTGTAGTTTTTTGAAAATGGTCCTACACGATTTCCTAGATTTGGCACCTACTATTATTTTAATTACTATTTTTTGTATTAGGAATAATATACTGTTACTATCTGTAGAATATCCCCAGAATGTTATACCAAAACTCATTAGAGTGTCGAAGTATGCAAAGTATTTTTTTTTAAGGTATTGATATTATCTCTTGCATAGATGTAATAGCAAAACAGCTGAATTTAGTTTAGGACAAATTTCTTTAATATGATTTTTTTCAATTTAACATATCGATTTGTAAAGCAAGAAATTTGATTGTTGTTTCTATTAGGGCCCTGTTGTTAATTATTGGGCTTGAAATTTGCGAGGTTGAATTTGGGCAGGATTTAAATTGAATTGTGTTAGTTTTGTTACAATTTAATACTAATTTACTGGCTGAGAACCAATTACATATTTTGAGGATAATTGTCTCTGTTGAAGATTGGAATGTGTTGGAGTTATTGGCTGTAATTACTATACTTGTGTCATCTGCAAATAATATGGGATGACCTACATCTTTTATTAGGGGGGCAAGATCATTTATGAAGACTAGAAAAAGTAGGGGACCTAATATTGATCCTTAAGGAATTCCATTACTAATAATTCCCAGTGTCGACGTAGATTTCATAATTATATTGATTTCGACTTTCTGTTTCGTATGTATGAGATATGAGTGAAACCATTGGTGTGCAACGCCTTTAATTCCATAATAATCTAATTTGTCTAGGAGCATTTTATGATTTATTCAGTTAAATGCTTTGGACAAATCACAGGAATTCGCTCCAACTTGTAATTTTTTATTAATAGCCTCCAGAATTTTGTCAGTAAAACTGTGTGTTGCATTTTCCGTGCATTTATTTTTCCTAAATCCAAACTGTTCTGTGACCGGAAAAATACATCAAATAACTCATAAAACCAGGTAATAAAAGTAGTCGAATGGTCAGTTAATTAAAAACAAAAAAACTCCCAGTTTCTACTAAACAGCTCCCATTAGAAACCTGTAAATTTTCATTGAGATAGTTTGAAGGAGAACGTATTCTAGGGCATTACTTTGTTAAGATTGAAGCATCCTTGTAGGGTCTTAACTGGAGCTGATTTTTCTACCAAAGGCCTTTCAAAATTTGTTCGAAATAATATTCTTTAAAGAGGGCTTTGCCAGTTTATCATGGAAATGTTTGAAACTTTTTGAAACAAATGTCCTTTGATATTGTGATTTTTTTAATTTTATTCTGAAGAATTGCGATAACTATGCTTTAAATTTCTCACTCGCTTAATTGTTTACGAATGAGAAAGATTACGTAATGTTTTTTTAAAGACTCTGCCTTGTATGTTATGAAAGTAACTATATCATTTTTTCAGAACTCAAAGCTTGGGAAGCCGTGTAAATTACATTTTTTCCACGAGGTAATTTGCCTGTTATCTGCGACCACTTACATGTACATTAATTAAATTTTCAAGATTCTTTCATTCATGTAATTACTGCATGGAAGCTAATTACTACTCTTTGCGTAATCCTGAAGTGTCGAGCCGTGCCTCTCGTTTGTCAGTTGTCTGCCTTCGACGTAATGCGGCTACAAACTCCAAGTTATTTTACTCCAGAACGATAATTCGTTTAAGTGTCCCTTACCGTAAATCATACTGGAAGCCATGTACCAGCATTACTTTACATGAGACCATTTGAATGGAGACTGACAAATTAAACAAGGTGAGGAAGGGATGTATATGAGAGAACAGGGATGAATATGAGACAGACGTATATGAGACAGGTAGAAGAAGTGACGAGTGTAAGACAGGTAGAGAAAGGGACGAATATCCGACAGGAAAGGAAGCGACGAATGTGGGGCAGAAAAGAGACGAATATGAGACAAAAGGAAGAAATGGATATAAGACAGAGGGAGGGAGACGAATATGAGACAAGTAGAGGATGTAACGAATATGAGACAAAGAAGGAGCGACAAATACGGGGTAGAAGAGAGACGAATATGAAAAGAGAGGAAGAGATGAATATGAGACAGAAGACGGATGAATATAAGACAGAGAAGGAGATTAATGAGACAGGGAGACGAATATGAGACTGGTAGAGAAAGCAACGAATATGAGACAGAAAGAGGGAGGGACGAATGCGGGGTAGAAGGGAGACGAGTATGAGACGAGAGGAATGGATGGATATGAGACAGAGAAAGATTAATATGAGATAGGTAGAGGAAGTGACGAATATGATACAAAGGAAGAGGAATGTATGAATAAGAGACTAGTGGGATGAATATGAGACAGAGGAACACACGAATATGAGACAGGCAGAGGAAGGGACAAATATGCGACATAGAAAGAGGAAGGGATGAATATGGGGCGGAAGAGAGACGAATATGAGACAAGAGGAAGAGATGAGACAGAAGAGGAATGAATATAAGACAGAAAAATATTAATGCGACAGGGAGACAAATATGAGACAAGTAGAGAAAGTAATGAATGTGAGACGGAAGAGGAATAAATATAAGATAGAAAAATATTAATGACACGGGGAGACAAATATGAGACAAGTAGAGAAAATAATTAATATGAGACGGAAGAGGAATAAATATAAGATAGAAAAATATTAATGAAACGGGGAGACAAATATGAGACAAGTAGAGAAAGTGATGAATAAGAAACAAGAAGGGTTATGAGACGGAAGAGGAATAAATATAAGATAGAAAAATATTAATGAGACAGGGAGACAAATATGAGACAAGTAGAGAATGTGATGAATAGATACAAGAAGGGATATGAGACGGAATAGGAATAAATATAAGATAGAAAAATATTAACGAGACAGGGAGAAAAATATGAGACAGATACAGGAAGTGATGAATATGAGACAAAAAGGGATATGAGACAGAAGAGGAATAAACATAAGATAGAAATATATTAACGAGACAGAGAAACAAATATGAGACAAGTAGAGAAAGTGATGAATAAGAGACAAGAAGGTATATGAGACGGAAGAGGAATATAAGATAGAAAAATATTAATGAGACAGGGAGACAAATATGAGACAAGTAGAGAAAGTGATGAATAAGATACAAGAAGGTATATGAGACGGAATAGGAATAAATATAAGATATAAAAATATTAATGAGACAGGGAGACATATGAGACAAGTAGAGAAAGAGATGAATAAGAGACAAGAAGGGATATGAGACTGAAGAGGAATGCATACATATATATATATATATATATATATATATATATATATATAAGGTAGAAAAATATTAATGAGACAAGGAGACAAATATGAGACAAGTAGAGAAAGTGTTGAATAAGAGACAAGAAGGTATATGAGACGGAAGAGGAATATAAGATAGAAAAATATTAATGAGACAGGGAGACAAATATGAGACAAGTAGAGAAAGTGATGAATAAGAGACAAGAAGGGATATGAGACGGAAGAGGAATATAAGATAGAAAAATATTAATGAGACAGGGAGACAAATATGAGACACGTAGAGGAAGTGATGAATAAGAGACAAGAGGAAAGGGTGATGAATGTAAGACAGAAGGAGAAGAGATTAACAAGAGGAGAGAAATATACAAACACGAAAGAGGGCAGGGAAGAAAGGGAGGAAGATGAACACGAGGGGAGAGGGGGGAAAAGGAGTAAGTACGAGAGGAAGAAAAGTGGAAGTATGATGCAGAGGAGGGGAGTGAAATAAATAGAAGAAGGGAATGAATAGATGGAAAAAGAAGCAGAAAAGAAAACTACTGACGAAGACGTAGAGAAGAGAGCGAGGGAAAGGGCAGGAAGCGGTGTTTGGAATGCTGTCTGTGGTCATTGCAGTCGTCGTCGGTCTGGTCCGTCCACTTGTACAAGTGCAGTCGTCAAGGTCGCCTGGTGTTGGAACAGGTGCAGTGCAACCATCTGCCCATCCCATTGCCGTCAGGGCGCGCCATTGTTGCAATCACTCCACTAGCACAATAGCTGTAGTACTCCACACATCATGTCTTACCTCAGACCAGTGTTGTCACTTTTAGGGTTATTACTAGGGCTAGGATTTTGATGACCTATAAATCATGAAAAAATACCCTAAAAACAATGCATTTATGACCTAAAAATCTTTAAAGAATGCCCTTAAAAATGCCCTAAAAATTGTTCTTACATTATTGGCTTAGTAGGAAAAGAGGTTTTGTACTACTTAATATTTAGACTAGTAATTAAACTAAATTCTACGAGCAGTACCAACATTTAAGTTTATTTAATTTTACATAATTTTTCTAAGGGGTACACTTTAATGAATTATTTTACCTGATGTACAGAGTGTAAGAAAAGTTTCTGGTACAGTTTGTTAAAATTATTCTCTTGTTTAGTTCCCATTTTCCCAGGAATTATGACCAAATTTTATGATGCCGGTGTTGTTACTACTTGATTGTGGTGTGATCCAATTCTTTATTAATAATTTGGAGGGAAATGGCACATTGTTGAAGACAGGTGTTCAATATATTAATAGTGTGAGTTAATTTGTAGTAAAATTAGGCAGTGTAAATTACGAAGTCAAAAATTTTTCCTGTGATTTGTGATTTTAATTCTGGTGAGTATTGTTTTATATTCTTTAATCAATAAATTATCGTGTAGTATGATTGAAATTAGGTGTCATCTTCTTTCAATATTAATTATTCGAACACAAAAATGTAACAAAAGTTTCTGGTACGTACCAGGAATTATTGTTACATCTTTAGTTTTCTATACTTTTCGGATAATAAACCAATTAAATGTAATTTTTAAATCGTAATTTTAATAAACGATACTGACACTTATTTTTAATCACTCAGGTCACCATGGCACCACAAAACGTGAGCATGCTCGGTCTCAGGTTCAAGCCTTGGTCAAGACTGGAAAATCAGTACGTGATATTGCCAGGTTGTTGAAAATGTCACCAACAACAGTTTTAAAATGGAAGAATCAAACGGATGGTTCTGTTTCTGATGCTAAACGATCAGGCCACCAAGCAAAGTGTCACCTCAAACAAAAAGAAAAATAAGGGAGTGGGTGAAGGACAAGGTTGGTGTAGGAACTCGGGCTGTGGCTAAAAGGCTGAATTTTTCGGAGTGTTACTGCTCTATAAACAAAAACATTTCACACATGACAATCAGTAGGCATTGTCGTAGTCAGGACTGGGGTCGGAGGTCTTATGTACCAAGAATCAAGCCAATGCTGAGTGAAAAGAACATATCCGATCGAATTAAATTTTGTGAAAGGTTGCTGAAAGAAGGATACACAGAGGATCCACCTGCTGCCAGAATTCTAAGGGCTCATATTCTGTTCACGGATGAGTCACTTGTGGAACTTCACTCTATTCCGAATCGTCAAAATGCCAGAATTCGAACAGCGGATCCATCCTCTATAAAGCCTACGCAGGTACCCAAGTTTGGTGTTAAGATTATGGTGGCCGGAGGAATCTCACGTTATGGAAAGACACAACTTGTTATAGTGAATGAGAAGAAAAATGTGAATGGCGAATATTACTGTACACACATTCTCCCAGCATATTCTAAAGTTCTAAGGGATAGCACTAAATTTCCAAAACAACATATTGCGTTCCTCATGCAAGATGGAGCCAGAGCCCACACAGCTAAGAGTACACTGGACACAATAAAGAATTCTGGCATCAAAGTCTGGACAGACTGGCCTGGAAATTCTCCAGGTTTAAATCCCATAGAGCACCTGTGGAGCAGATTACAAGAAAGTGTGTTTCGAACACCCAGACCAAGAAATCGCAATGAGTTGATTGCCCGAGTGTTGGAAGAGTGGGAGTCCATTAGTCAGGAAGACATTTTCAGACTCACAGATAGTTTTGGTAGACGTGTGTTGCAGTGTCTTGAAAAAAAGGATGTAATACCGACTACAGAAGAACAGTAAAGGCGTTATTTTGTGATATTTACCACAAAAAAAAAAAATTAAGAAATAAAGTAAAATTTTCACTGTACCAGAAACTTTTGTTACACTCTGTAGTTTCCATGTAGTCCATCACAAGGCCACTCTTATCCGGAATTAGCAGGCATAGAGGAGTCTATATTGAAGAGGTGGTTGGAGTGTACTACGTTAAAATGGCAATATTTGTGTAGAAAAACGATTGAAATATTATGTAAAGTAATGGTTGTTAGCCATCGGCGTAGCTTGGTCGGTTAAGGCGCTTGCCTGCCGATTCGGAGTTTCACTCGGTCGGGGGTTCGACTCCCTTTGGGCTGATTATCTGGTTGGGTTTTTTCCGAGGTTTTTCCCAATTAAAAGACAAATGTCAGGTAATCTATGACGAATCCTGGGCCTCATCTCGCCAAATAACATATCGCTATCACCAATTTCATCGACACTAAATAACCTCGTAGTTGATACAGCGTCGTTAAAATAACCAAGTAAAAAATAATGGGCATTAATGGACAAAATATGTAGACAAATATCAAAGGAAATCAACATTATTTTATATTAATAATGGGGATTTATGGCCAAAATTAAATGAAAATGCCTCAAAAATGTCCGAATAAAACAAAAGATGTTGTTATGAGTTGAACCAGGCAAAAAATGCAAAAAAATGCCCTAACAAATATGTCTTAAAATACTCAGTTTATCACATAACATATAAATACTAAAGCAGCTATGTTTCTGGCTTACGAGAAAAAAGATGCAATTTCATCAAAATCCTAGCCCTAGTTATTATCCTAATGTAGAGTAATTTGTATTACACAGGGTAATTCTAGATTAAGGATATTTTAGGGTAACTTTAGGATATAGTAAAAAAAACTTAGAAGCTTTGAATTTGTAAAGAAAAGAAATAGCTTATTAAAGCATTATTATCCTTCACAAGGCAGTTTCGTCTCAACCAGTGACCCAGCCAATTCCTTTTCCTCTTCCTGATCAGGTCCAGCATCATTCTTTCTTCACCCACTCTTTCCAACACAGCTTCATTTCTTATTCTGTCTGCCCATTTTACACGCTCCATCCTTCTCCATATCCACATTTCTCTTCACTTCGTTGTAATGTCCATGTTTCTGCTCCATACTATGCTACACTCCTTACAAAGCATTTCACCAGTCTCTTCCTTAGTTCTTTCTCCAGAGGTCCGCAGATGATGATCCTTTTTTTTTTAGGGGAACTAGGTAATGATTATGGGTCAAAAATCCAATTTTTTATTTTTAAAGTACAAAACTTGCTCTTTAAAAACGTAAATATTGTGGCAGATATTTCTGCTAATATGATCTTTAAATGGCCTCTCTAAATTTGGCGGTGCATGTAATTCATACATCCTTCTTTTTATTTTAATGCAGTTTGCCACAAGTTGACATTTTTCAAACTTAAGTGCATTTTTCTCTGAAACTACCGAATCAATTTAAATGAAATTTTTACAGTGTTCTCTGAAGCCTATGTTCTACATAATAGACCTACCGGTTTAAGAATATCACACTCATAACACTAGAAAAAAGTATATATATGCATTGAAAAAAATTGAAAAAAATATTAAACAAAGTTCAATATTTTTTTCTGTTTTATTAGGGGTGAAATATTTAACTAAATTTTGCTTTAGAATTTACAATATACATTACTAGATAACTTATACAAGGTATATGAGTGAAGATTGTAGCAAGTAACTTGCACCTGAAGAATGAAGTACACTTAGCAAAGTGGGAAAATAGGTTACCAGTTAGGACCTTTCTTTAGCACTAGGATACGAAGCTAATTAGTTATCTTTTATACCAATGAATTCAGAATCATTGATTGTATAACCATGGAAATTTTTATTCTAGTCTGAACATTAAAAGTCTAGAAATATTGAACTAAACTTTTGTGCGAGATCGTGCGTATTTGCTTGTTTTCCGCACAGAACCAATACGCGGTAAGTGTGAAATACCACATTCAGTATTCCCAACGTAACACACATAACAATTTCCCTCTTCTTACCGCTTAAGCGCGACATTCATTTTACTGCTTTAGGCTTTTAACATATTATTTTTAGAGACGTTTAACATAGTAATAATTATAAATTGAAACTTACCACTGCAATTTCACCTAAATTGCAATGTTAATTATTGTTTTTAAATATTTGCAAAAATTAAGTAAAGTCTACTACTCCACGAAACTTATTGCATTCCTGATACAAGTAACATTAAGGAAGACGTGAAAAAATCAACGAGATTCCAGATGCCGATGTTATTACT
>JAJSOF020000023.1:6834934-6962434 GCA_025594305.2 Periplaneta americana | reverse complement strand
GTCGTTTTTAGTACTTAAGGGTAGATGGTGCGATATCGTAGTTATAAATACTCACGCCTCTACAGAAGATGGGCAGGGCATGTAGCACGTGTGGGCGACTCCAGAAATGCATATAGAGTGTTAGTTGGGAGCCAGGAGGGAAAAAGACCTTTGGGAAGGCCGAGACGTAGATGGGAAGATAATATTAAAATGGATTTGAGGGAGGTGGGATATGATGATAGAGACTGGATTAATCTTGCTCAGGATAGGGACCAATGGCGGGCTTATGTGATGGCGGCAATGAACCTCCGGGTTCTTTAAAATCCAGTAAGTAAGTAAGTAAGTAAGTAACAATGTCTTACTTATTTACCACCCATCCCATCTTTATGTTGCGAGGTGTTTTCTAAATGGTTCAATAAAGTAAGGAATAGTATCTTTTCCTCCTGGACTTCTAGTACATTATGTTGGTAATTAGGATTAGTATGATCTGATATTATAATTTATTTTGTCTGGCTACATGAAACTCATTGCTTTAACTAAACAGTTTACGATTCACGAAACCTAACCTAAAAATGTAGTTTGATCACGTGAAATGATTAGTACGAATTCTGAAAACAGAACACGACTTTAAAATGTATAGCTTACTTAAAAACTTACAAACACTTTCTTTTTTGTAGATGTCGCTACCATACTATTTCTTTTCTTGGTCATTTTAATAAAAATCTAAACACGAAATAATTTCTTTAAAATATCAAATATATTTGCATGCATGTATCATAGGAAGTAGGTCTATAAATGATTTCTTATTTAATTACACTTACCTGAATTAGTGTTGAATTGGAATCACAATGAAACAACTGAAATGTGTATTGATATTAATATTAGTAGTGGCATTACTAATTAATTATTAATTCACAAGCCTAGATACTTTCACTTTCATCAGTTTACTTTACTGCAAAACTAAGTTATTGCTGCCAACATAATAGTTAAAAAATAACCGCCAGTTGTAGTATTTGTTAGTAACCGAAATTCGAAACGAAGTTGATAAAAGAAAATTCAACCTCAGACCTAGAAAATCACTATAATTCACTAGCATATGTAGTAATAAGAAAAAAATAGTGGGATTTCACCCTTGGGGTATTAAGTAAGCTGACCTGGGCTATAGACTTAGCATACGGGTCCCTGGAATAAATGTTAAATGTTATGTTTTATTTAACGACGCTCGCAACTGCAGAGGTTATATCAGCGTCGCCGGATGTGCCGGAATTTTGTCCCGCAGGAGTTCTTTTACATGCCAGTAAATCTACTGACATGAGCCAGTCGCATTTAAGCACATTTAACTGCCATCGACCTGGCCCGAGATCGAACCCGCAACCTTGGGCATAGAAGGCCAGCGCTATACCAACTCGCCAACCAGGTCGATCTAATGGAATATGGGGCGGTATGCTGGGTTCTATATAGAATGGAAACAAATACGTAGATTGTCTTGAAAGGGTACAAAATAGTGTGGAAAAATTAATGAAATGCGAAAAAGTCTACGAATTGTCTTGGGGCACACTATATGGCCTTTTAACGGACATCTCCCCTCTTTGTAACATAACTAAAATAAGTTATTTGCATATTTTCTAGTCTATACAGGGTGAACCAAAAGTATTGTCATTAACTTATACAGGGTTATTCTTTGAAATATTTCAAAGTAAAATGTTTGATCTAATTTTGCTCGTTTTTGCTTCCTTTTTGAGATAAAAATTGTTTTATATGAAGCATTTCATAGCGTATTTTGGAAAGGCCATGGATTTAATTCCCAATATGCCCAGTCAGTTTAAGAGAACGATGTGTTATGATAATAAGTGATTGAAAGAATTTTACTTTTATCGTTTAAACGTGCAGAAAAATGTAACTTTTCGTTCTGCAAAGGAATATTTCAATGTTACATTTGAAGAGTTCGCGGGAAAAAAGATGAATGTCACAGTTTTCTTAAGGTTGATGTCATTATCTAATTCAATGGATCACTGCGAAATTTAATGTTGTTCTTATGAAAAATGGTAAAAAGGAGAATTATCACCACGAATACGTAATCCTTGCCTTTATTTTCTATAGAAACAGCACTACATCTTGCAGTTATAGACTCAATTAGATCATTATCTAATCCTTAACAGAAATGTGACATTTATCGTTTCTCCCGCGAACTCTTCATTTGTTTGTTTCAAATTAAGATTTGCTGGGTTTGCAGTGAAAGACCTGCCCTTGTGCAGAACACTATGAATGAACGAATGAAGGCAGTGAAAGGCAATTTCGTTCTCCGAATTATACGCAGATTAATTCTATTGTTCAGAAAAAAAACTACAACTATTTTTGCGAGAGCTAACATACAATAAATATGTTATGTTTTTGTTCTCCATCATATGAAGTTTTCATAAGCTCGCGAGGTTTTGTTGTGGGAGTATTCTAGCATTTAATTTTTATCATACGGTTAAAATCAGACTTTTACTTGGCTTCTGTATTTATAGTGCCCATGAATAAACATACTTTTTGTTTGAAAGTTTGTCAGGCTTGTGTTATTTGCTTTTTATATGGAAAATTACGTGGCTTTTCACAAACCGGTATGAGGCGAAAGACTCGAAATGTTTGTACGGCTTTGTCCCCGGAGTTTGCCTTCACTGAACCCATCAGAGTTATCTTATCCGACAAGCGATCATTGCTGCGTGTGTACCCAAAATGTGTTATTGAATATTAACAACTTTGATAACATGGATCAAAATGTTTAAAGTGGAACCTTTTCCTACGTACCACTCGAAAAAAATTGTAAAAGGAATTGTAGCATTGCCCCTTATGGGGTTGCGTCGATGCCACCCGCAATGCATTTCTTAAATAGCTTCATGGTCCAGATAATGCTACCTGAAAGAAATCAACCGGCTATCCGGGATGTCGTCTCTTTTTATAGGCAATTCCAACAATAACGATGAGATTAATAAATGAATAACGTGTATTAATGTTTCTTTATACTGTATAAGGGGGCCGTGTAAAAACAGTTGCTGTAGATCTGTGATTTCGCCTTGGAAAAGATTCACGTGAAGCGTTTTATAAGGGGAGTAAAGGCTGGTTCACAATAAACCGGGAACGAGAACCAGAATGAAAACGAGAAGCAGAGGACGTGAATATGAAAATTTTTGATTCACAATAAACCAAGAAGGTAGACGACTATGCATATCGATATGCATGTCAATAACGATATGTAAAGTCGATATTACGCATTCTGATGTTATTTCTGTATAATTGACCAATGGTATTCTCTCATGAGTACAAGGCAGCCAACATAAACACAGGTTAACCAACTTCGAAATTTCAACAGAAACATTTAATTATGTACGGTACTATAAATATGCCCATGCATCTTATCACAACCTATTTTAAGTCTACCATAACGTAAAATAATTAGAGAAGAAACATTTGTGATAGAGCAAAAATGAACACAACAATAGTTGTTGAATTGAAGCATGAATATGTAGTGTGTAATACAACCAATACAGTAATAAAATATGATTCTCTTACGATCGGTGTTCAAAGATGCAGCTATTGAAAGTCACGTATTCTCCTTCATTTTCTCATCTTTACACGAGGCGCGCCGCTTATCGTAAACGTGAGGATTTTCCTCAACACTCAATATTAGAATCTCATCAAATAAAACTTGCTCCATGATACACAGCACAGAACAAAATAATGCATAGGTTATGTCACGGTCTTCTTGCTACAAAATATACGACGACAAAATAGCTTTTAGATGGGAATAGAATGAATCTAGTGGGCTGTGATCGGAAACGTGAACGCCAAAGTTGAAACTTGGCCAACTCTCCGTTCCCGATCCCGGGCTCCGGCAAGCTTTTCGTTAATTGTGAATGCTCACATTTAAATGTACGCATTTTAACAATTTTACCGTTTTCGTTTTCGTTCCGATTCTCGTTTCCGGTTTATTGTGAACCAGCCTTAATGCGAGAAATTTATGTTTACTACAATTTTTTTTATGGTAGAAACTTCATATTTTGTACCTATGTAGTATATATATATATATATATATATATATATATATATATATATATATATATAATTTGAACTGGTAATGGAAATTACGGGAAAACGGCTGAACGGATTTTAATGAATGACCCCTCATTTTGAAGCTTCGAAGCCAAAGTTTTTCAGAAAAATAGTAGTTTTCAGTGAAATGTCAATTTTCCTACATCATTTTCCTATTTTCCAAAATCCATCTTTCGTTAGTTTTGAGAACTAATTAATTGCATTTCAGAATAAAACAACACACACACTACAATAAACAATACACTATTACACGAAGGCCATGACCTGCAGGATTGCTGACATATTTAGAGTTCAAATTCAATTGGTTATTAAAAATTTCAAGACTTACTAAAAAATAATTTACAGATCTGATTCTGCGGTGTGTAATTTTCTGGGTACAGCTGTGTATTGGATATTAAAATCTACAAAACTTGAAGTGGTTTGATGACATTGTTACCATTAGAAACGAGATATTATTATAGTTAATTCCATCATGCGACTATTTTTCATTAATTATATTTATTGATGCTATATTGATGATATGGAAGTGAAATGTTTTGGGATTATATAAGTAGATGTAGAGAATAACTTAAATTAGACCTTCATTTCTATAATTTACTGAGTGGTGGCTATATAGTATATAACTACAAAACTTACGTAAGATAATAATATTGTTATTAAAAATCAAATATTTTTATAGTTATTAATCAAGTGGGATTGGATCTTTTTCATGTACTTAATGGCGGTGTGATGTAGATATTTATATGCGTCATTCTTTTCAGTATTGGCTCGAGAGAGCGCAAAAATTACAGTTCCTAAGGAAAGACCAAAAGGTATTACTTACTGATAAAATAAGAGGCCTACAAAATTTTGTAGTCTCCCGATCATTTCAGCAAGATCTCTTAGCAGAATAAAATTATTTTACCCTCTACATTTCAAGCTATACCAAGATGCTATGTCTATTGTTCGAAAGCATAGCAAACCTAGTTATTTTTTTAACTTTCACCTGAAATAGATATTGCTTTACTCCCACATGAAAAACCCACTGATCGTTCTGACATTGTTACTTGCGTTTTCGCGTTGAAACTCAAAAACTGAAGGTGAATAGGTTTAAGAAAAAGTATTTGACATAAAAAACATTCCGAGGGAATATACATCATTATTATGGAACCAAATAACTTTCAAAATGTCTGGCATTCTTGAAAATAAATCTGAAAATTTTTTATTTGAACGTTTAACGAACTTAGTTCGCAGCACTTGCTGCACAAGCCACTAGTCTTATTCATAATGTTTAACGGTGCGGCAAATAGATTCCTCGTCTGGTAGCTAGGCAACGAAAGAACAAAAATGGCGAACGATACTACCTACCTAGAGTTCATAGAGCCTTCACTTTCTAAGGCGTAAGCGAAGAGGAGGAGTCACGCCGGAAATAACAGCGACGCGACTACAGGGGGCGGATTCATATGCACTAAAAAAATGGCAAAATGTGCACGCACGTATAAACTAGGATATATGCACTAAAAATAACAACATGCACTTTTAAAATAATAATAACAATTATTTTAAGCATTTTACTATTTTATTGACGATTTTTATGCTATACATAAGAATATTAGTACGTCATCAGTTGTTAAAGTCGCGTGTCCTTCAACCCACTACTTTAAGCAGTACACCTCTGGCACATTTTTCGTTAGGCATCGTTGATAAAACTAATTCAGAATTAATAATTTTCGTGCAGCTACTCTGTTTTAAAGTACAATGCACTCTTAAGGAGAGAGGATGGTATTTTTTGGTGAAAAATGAGTAAATTAAAAAAATCTTCAAATACCCTGTGATATGTGTGGAATGCATATCATAACATTTTATGGGTATTTGTGCCCTTATCGGATGTTGAGACGTCATTTCTAAACTTCCTGCGCTATGGATTTTTAAATCACACGCCCGCTTTTATCGGTTTCCAGTAACTTCATTTTTTTTTGCTACATTGCCAGACAAAACTGGGTATAATTTCTGAACTATTAAAGATACATGCATGAAATTTAGAATACACATTCTTTAGAGTATTAGGAAGCTTTTCTCTGTAACAGAAGTTTGTTAATTAATTTCATTTTAAAAATACGTCCGTTTGTTTGCAAGAAAGGAAATCAGAAAATTGTTATTAAATTTTAATTGTTTGTTCTACAAACGTAGGGACTAATATCAAAATTCTGTTACAGACAGTTTGTATAACATGCTTTTGCAAATACATTCCAGAAAACTGTTTGAATCTAAATTTAAAAAACGGTTTAGATATGGGTTTTAGTACAATCCTGCATTGGGTATATTTTTTTCAAATTTGGGCCCCCAAATAATTTTTTTTTCAGAATATTTTTATTTGGTTGAGTTGCCACAGCTATGAGCTCCCTTACAAATGGCTTTTAAGGAACCCGAAGGTTCATTGCCGCCCTCACATAAGCCCGCCAGCGGTCCCTATCCTGTGCAAGATTAATTCAGTCTCTATCATCATACCCCACCTCCCTCAAATCCATTTTAATATTATCCTCCCATCTACGTCTCGGCCTCCCTAAAGGTCTTTTTCCCTCCGGTCTCCCAACTAACACTCTATATGCACATCTGGATTCGCCCATACGTGCTACATGCCCTGCCCATCTCAAACGTCTGGATTTAATGTTCCTAATTATGTCAGGTGAAGAATACAATGCGTGGGAAAAAACACCATCCTCTCCCCATAACACACTGTCGAAGTTTCTTTGACATGTCACCATAATTTTTTTATTTGGTTATTTAACGACGCTGTATCAACTACGAGGTTATTTAGCGTCGATGAGACTGGTGATAGCGAGATGATATTTGGGGAAATGAGACCGTGGATTCGCCATAGATTACCTGACATTTGCCTTACAGTTGGGGAAAACCTCGGGGAAAAAAACCCAACAGATAATCAGTCCAAGGGGGAATCGAACCCGCGCCCGATCGCAACTCTGTCACCACAATAAAATGAAATATTTTGATTTGCCACGTCGATAAGTAAAACACAGAAAATTGCATTATCGTGCCTTATTAGGCCTTTTCTTGACAGGCGGCGAAATTCGAGTTCAGCGAGAGCAAAGAAATCTATCAAGACTTCCTGTAACTTCCGCGCCGATCATATTACAGCGTTTTCTAACAACTGTCAAAACGTTAAGCGCGTGCCAAGTAGATAAGGCAGCGGCTTGTTTTGGTCATCTGTTCTTTTAATCTCAACTTTCATCCTTCGTAACGCCCCAATATTACACATTTGCACAGTCAGCAATGCTTTTATTTATTATGGAGACCTTTGTTGATTGCCGCGGAGTTGTCACAATGATTCGCCGACAACAGTGCACTGTCTGCAAGTTGTTAGATTGCAATAAATAAAATATTCAATGTCTGAGTTTATTATTCATTCTTTTCTGATTTTCCGTATTCTTTAATCCTCCTTTAAGGGGAGAGAATGGTATTTTTTAAAACCTTTTCTCCTATTTGGTGTAAAATTTTAATTTTTTGTATGTAGAGAGCTCATAGCTGTAGCAATGCAACCAGATATAAGTATTTAAAAAAATTATTTGGGGGCCCAAATTTGAAAAAAAAAATATATACCCAATACAGGATTGTACTAAAACCGATATATCTAAACCGTTTTTAAAGATAGATTGAAACGGTTTTTTGCAATGTATTTGCAAAAGCATGTTCTACAAACTGTCTGTAACAGAATTTTGATATTAGTCCCTACGTTTGTAAGATAAACAATTAAAATTTAATAACAATTTTCTGATTTTCTTTCTTGCAAACAAACGAACGTATTTTTTAAATGAAATCATTTAACAAAATTCTGTTACAGAGAAAAGTTTCCTAATGGTCTAAAGAATGTGTGTTCTAAATTTCATGCATGTATCTTTAATAGTTCAGAAATTATATCCATTTTTGTCTGGCAATGTAGCAAAAAAAAAAAAATGAAGTTACTGGAAACCGATAAAAGGGGGCGTGTGATTTAAAAATCCATAACGCAGGAAGTTTAAAAATGACGTCTCAACATCCGATAAGGGCACAAATACCCACAAAGTGCTATGCAATGGATTCCACACATATCAAAGAGTGTTTTAAAGATTTTTTTTAAATTTAATTTACCGGAAACGACAATAAAAGTGGGCGAGTGATTTAAAAATCCATAACGCAGGAAGTTTAAAAATGGCGACTCAACATGCGATAAGGGCACGAATACCCACAAAGTGTTATGCAATGGATTCCACACATATCAAAGAGTGTTTTAAAGATTTTTTTTAAATTTAATTTACCGGAAACAACAATAAAAGTGGACGAGTGATTTAAAAATCCATAACGCAAGAAGTTTAAAAATGGCGACTCAACATGCGATAAGGGCACGAATAACCACAAAATGTTCTGCTATGCATTCCACACATATCACAGAGTATTTTAAAGATTTTTTTTTTAATTTACTCATTTTTCACCAAAAAATACCATCCTCTCCCCTTAAACACCAGATTGCTAAAAAGAAATAACGAAATATGCTTTTATATGCACTAAAAGCTGAAATATACATTAACCCCTTAAATATGCATATATATGCAATATAAAATCTTGACTTTCGGTTACAAATAACTTGTAATGCATTTATGTAATGGTAGCATGTGATTTTCAACTATGCAATAAAACATGCAAATATGCTAAAATCCGTCCGCTAGTGATCACGAACTATCATAACCTCCACGCTCTCCCGACTTGTCCGTTATGATTATTTTGTGTGGGGGTATGTGAAGAATTCAATATTTGTACCGCTATTACCGGATGATATGCTATACAGAGGTGTGAAAATTATTAGAATAATGTTAATTTTAAAGGTTTTTAATAGTTCCTTCACAAATATTAATTGAATTGATGAATATTGGTATATATTACTATACTGATGTAGGATATATTTACTACTAGCAATGCCGGAAAGCATTGTTGTACATTGGTATTTTTCTTATTTTACAATTGTTATGGGAATTCAGAAATTATTATATTACGTTGGCGGAATTGGAAACATAAAAAATTATATGCACAAAACAGATGTATACGTTCATTTGAACCTTCACAACAATGTAAACGCAAATAACAATTTGTTTAAAGCATTTCTTAATTAATTTTTGATGTTTCCAATTCCGCCAACATAATATAATAATTTCTGAATTCCCATAACAATTGCAAAATAAGAAAAATACCAATGTACAACAATGCTTTCCGGCATTGTTAGTAGTAAATATATCCTACATCAGTATAGTAATATTATATACCAATATTCATCAATTCAATGAATATTTGTGAAGGAACTATTAAAAAACCTTTAAAATTAAGATTATTCTAATAATTTTCACACCTCTGTAATTCCGGGCTCGTATCATTAACGCGTTTGTTGAAATTGACAGACACATGCTACATAAATTATGAGGAGACCTTTAGTACAGAGTTGATGTGTACAAGTCACTAGAAGGGCACACATCGAGCACCTGTAACATGTCAAAAATTGAGTTTTTATTTGTAACTGTATAGTTTTGTGTTAATATGTTAATCTATCTAAGTTTATATTATTAATGATTAGCTTGTAATTTTGTGTAATGTATTCGGAATTATAAAATGACAAGACGTTCAATTAAAATATACCTGAAAAGTTAAAACAATAAATAAAAGATTAATTGAAGATATTTTCAGATATAAAAGTGTGTACATTATTTGCATCTCTAAGGGTCGATTGTATAAACCATTTAATCATAAATCAGAGGTTAAATGAATTGATCCTCGTTCTAGCTGAACTTGGAATTTTGTGTTGTATAAAGTCTAATCTGAGATTAATTTGTCTTAAACTAAAGTCAACTTTGACTGAAGAAATTTCTCCGATTAAGTTAGATGATCCAAGTTCAGTTATTTCTTTTCTGTTTGAAATATACGAGTGACAGATTGTGCAAATAAAATATCCATTATTATTAATATTAATAGATATGGCAGTTACATTTATATATGTGTATATATACTTACTTACTTACAAATGGCTTTTAAGGAACCCGAAGGTTCATTGCCGCCCTCACATAAGCCCGCCATCGGTCCCTATCCTGTGCAAGATTAAGCCAGTCTCTATCATCATACCCCACCTCCCTCAAATCCATTTTAATATTATCCTCCCATCTACGTCTCGGCCTCCCTAAAGGTCTTTTCCCTCCGGTCTCCCAACTAACACTCTATATGCATTTCTGGATTCGCCCATACGTGCTACATGCCCTGCCCATCTCAAACGTCTGGATTTCAAGTTCCTAATTATGTCAGGTGAAGAATACAATGCGTGCAGTTCTGTGTTGTGTAACTTTCTCCATTCTCCTGTAACTTCATCCCGCTTAGCCCCAAATATTTTCCTAAGCACCTTATTCTCAAACACCCTTAACCTATGTTCCTCTCTCAGAGTGAGAGTCCAAGTTTCACAGCCATATAGAAGAACCGGTAATATAACTGTTTTATAAATTCTAACTTTCAGATTTTTGGAGAGCAGACTGGATGATAAGAGCTTCTCAACCGAATAATAACACGCATTTCCCATATTTATTCTGCGTTTAATGTATATATATATATATATATATATATATATATATATATATATTTTCAATTTCTTTCCTTAATACACAAACATTCTTATATTTTATAAGGCTCTATCGTGTTCAGCAGTATCAAATAACATAACCTATAATTATATTAACTTATGTTTATAACAACCATTAATTATTAATTGATATGATAGGTACATTCATAAATTTTCAATTAACTGTATTACTAAACGAAAATTGTCGTTTTATAAAGCTTTATTATGTTTAGCAGTATCAAACACCATAACATGATAACAACTTGGAGAACAGTCAACCTTCTTGTTATTTTCCGCCATTATTTACAATGCAGGAAACAAACCAGTGTCTCCAAAAGAGTGTACGGAAAGTCGCCAAAAAGTATTTGGAAAGTTGCTAGATTTCTCATTATCAACAAAGAAATATTAAACTTTGTCACTATTGGGGTGCTAAAAAAGGGCGCTAAACCCCTTTTTAAGCAATATAAAAGTTAAAAGAAATTGTCGTTGAAAAAGAGTTAAAGAGTCTAAATTGGCAACACTGAATAAACCTGTACAACATGGCGCGCGCATCGCATACTTCACCTGTTTATGCGATGTTGCCAAGTCCTTTTCACGTGAACTTAGATTGCATTTGAACCAAGGTAATTTGATCGCAGAAAAGTTTTATACAATAGAAGGAGTGTCTGAACTCGGTTCACTTTCCGGTCTTCGATCAAAGTTGATCTTTAGACAGGGAGTTTTATACAATTGGGCCTAAGAGAGTATAATGCTCTTAAAAGGAATATATCTAGTCAACCTATACTTCGTTCCATAATGCCTGACAGCAGAGGAAGAGAGAAGTGTAATTGCTATTCAACCAAAGGCACAGGCCGCATTCCACGATTGTTTTGAAGTTTGGCTGTCTGAAACGTTCTATCCCCACCCAACTTCGAGATAAGCGTGGAATGAGACCATCATTGCCTGTCGGCAATGTTTACTACTCCTGTCAGACTTTATGGAACGAAGTATAATATACGTTTTTTAGCGTCAGAGAAAATTGGTGATAGGGAGATATTGAAATCAAGAGCTGCTGAACTTTAATTTATTTTATGCTCGACCTTGCCGAAACGTAGTAATTATACACCTGGTAGCAGACCTTTAATGCATGTCATTAAAGTACACCTACTCATTAAAGGTCAGATCTTTCAGCCAATGACGACTCAGGTTACAACTGTTCAGCCAATGACAGGTCAGCTTTCTACCGTTATAAAACCGCAAGTATCGATTATTCTCGGATATGCAATCGAAAGAGAATTAGCGAAAAGTCACGGAGGCTGGAAATCCAATACTGTCGCAGAAGGTTATGTTCTGTTACTATAATAATTAGTGTTAATTGTAAATAATATTCAAATAAATTCAATTTGTCATCTTGTTTTTCAATGTCTAATTTAATTTCAATGTTATCTCTGTCGGTTCTTATGGCCTAGCAAGGTCAATGTGGACATCTGTTCCTCGGAAAAAATCAATACTTTCGCATCTGCGCAGATCTCACAACATACGGAACATTGCTGAAGGTCAGATACAATAAAATTAATAATATCAAGTTAGAAATATGGTCGAGCATAAAAAGTCGTATGAAACTCGCCTATAATGGTAATTAAGAAGCTGGTATGAAAATTATGGAACTCGCTTGCGCTCGTTTCACAAATATCCATACTCACTTCTTAATTACCTTCATTATAGGCTCGTTGCATAATGTACTATTAAATGTATATTAGAAAAAAAATATCTTATGATGAGTTGCCAACCTATCGCGTTGCAAATATTTAATGCAGTGTATTCCACTGTATTTTTTTTTGTTTCTTATTTTTATTGTGTAATCATGTAAATCGTGTTTGTTTATCACTTAACACCAATATGTATCCTACTGTGTTTTCTTTTATTATTATTAGTCTATTATTTTTTGTGTACATTTTATTCAGTTGTCGGTTTCTGGTTTAATTATGTGAATCCTACTTTCTTGTGCCCTAATACAAATATGTATACTAATGTGTTTATTTTTAATTTACTGTGTACATTTTTTATTGAATTATCGACCTCTCTTTTTGTGTGATTCTTATTTGATTCTAACAACATTAATATGTATTCCACTATGTTTATTTTTTTATTTTATGAGGTAATTTTTATGTAATTATCTCTTTTTATATCATTATGTACCTAAATCGTATCAGTATGTAATTACTTAATTCCATTCCAGTTGTTGTTCAACTATTTAAGCAAGTTTTAATCCTGGTTGAGTGTAAGAGAAGGCCTTAGAGCCTTAACTCTCCCTGCTTAAATAAAGCCATTGTTATTATTATTATTATTATTATTATTATTATTATTATTATTATTATTATTATTATTATCGCCATAGATTACTTGATATTCATTTCACAGTTGGAGTAACATCGGAAAAAACCCACCTAGGTAATCAATCCAAGCGGGGATCGAACCCACGTCTGAGCAGAATTCCAGATCAGCAGGCAAACTCGTCTGCCGGTAGCGGATTGAATTTTCTGTTATATTATGTTGCCATTTCAGCGAATCGAGAAATTCGTCATCTGTCACGTAGAAGATCGTGTGTTACGTTCAATAGAGAAGTAGAATTCGCAACTAGATACAAAACACTTGTATCATGATTGTTGCTGAGTAAGGGATTCGTCTCCAAATTGACGAGGAGATGCAGCAGCAGCAGCAGCATTCTTTGTGTGGGATCGCCCCTCCCCAGCGCTGAACCTCCGCACTTCAAAAGCCAGCAACAGGAAGTCACCTTGTATATCTGTCGTCTGACAAGGACACAATGACTCTTTGTCCCGACATAAAAGAGAGGTTTACCACATTTTTTACCCTGCAAAACGCATTAATGCAGCCCAAAATAGACAGTATCTCCATGGATACACTGTTGCTGGTGAAGTATGTGTAAAACGCTGCAATCCAGAACGTCTGTCACTTGTTTCTCTTGTCACACGCCGTGCAGACGATGCAAAGATAGGCAATCTCCATTCCTTGCAGTTGCCATGGTGTTTAGAAGCCTTTAATGAAACAGAACATAGTATATTTAAGATTGAGTCATCGAAGTATAGAAAAATAGAATTTAATTTCAAGCAACAAAGTATATGGAGTAAGATTCAATGAGTCATCAAGGCAAATAAAGGTATAGTGTTAATTTAATGTTAAAATATCTCTTCAAACGTCAAATCATAAAGATATGAGACATAATTTTAACTTAAAAAATCAATGTGTATATGTAAGTACGATTTACAAGGATATTTAACTCCTATTATAAAGGTATAGGTTAGGTACATTAAAGTATAAATATAACATTATTTATCAAGAAAAAGCAAGCCTGTATGAAGTTAGATTCTACTGTAACTTCAGGTAACAAGGTGTTACATGAAAATAAAGTGTAACATAACTCATAATAGTACATTATGCAACGAGCCTATAATGATAGTAATTAAGACGCGAGGATGTTTATGAAACGAGCGCAAGCGAGTTTCATAATTTTCATACGACCGTCTTAATTACCATTATAGGCAAGTTTCATACGACTTTTTATGCTCGACCATATTTCTAACTTGAAACTATTCATAAATATTCATGTTATTGCTATGTGAGTGCAATAGCCTACCTCATGAATTGTGAGATGTGTGCAGACGCGAAAGTATTGATTTTTTCCTGGAAACGAATGTCGACGACCTTGATATAATCTAGAGAGCAAGATAAACATGTTTTGATATAACCTTGAAATAGAATTCGTCATTGAAAAACGAGATGACAAATTGAATTTATTTGAATATTGTTTACAATTAACGCTAATTATTATAGTAACAGAACATAACCTTCTGCGACAGTATTGGATTTCCAGCCTCCGTGACATTTCGATAGTTGTCTTTCGATTGCATATCCGAGAATAATCGAAAACCTGAACTTTAATGAGTAGGTGTACTTTAATGACATGCATTAAAGGACTGCTACCAGTGTATAATTACTATATTTCGGCATGGTCGAGCATAAAGATACATGTAATATAAGTTAACTTGAAACAAGAAGATGTACATAAAAATATAATTTAACATAATGAATCATAAGAGAGATTAAAAGGATACGATTTAACTACAAGAGACAAGATATGATTTAGTCTCAAGCAAGAAGGCTATGAAGGTATAATTTAAATTTAACATCACTGATTAAGATATAAAACTTCAAATACTTGGGATCTGCTATAAGCAGTAACATGAGCTGCTGCCAGGAAGTCAAAAGGAGAATAGCAATTGCAAATGGAGTTTTTAATAGAAAAAGGAGCATCTTCTGCGGAACTCTGGAAATAGAACTAAGGAAGAGACTAGTGAAGTGCTTTGTATGGAGTATAGCATTGTATGGGGCAGAAACATGGACATTACGAAGAAATGAAGAAAAAAGAACCGGAATCATTTGAAATGTGGATATGGAGAAGGATGAAACGTGTGAAAAGGACAGACAATAAGAAATGAAGCTACGTTGGAAGGAGTAGGTGTAGAAAGAATGATGCTGAAACTGATCAGGATGAGGAAAGAGAATTGGTTGGGTCACTGGCTGAGAAGAAACTGCCTATTGAAGGATGCACGGGAAGGAATGGCGAACGGGAGAAAAGAGTGGAAAAGATTGAAGAATGCTGGGTTTGCAGTCAAAAACCTGTCCTTGGGCAGGACACTATGAATGAATGTCTGTTAAATATGACACTATCATAAGATGACTAAACTAAGAATAAAAACTACACAGTTAATGAGTGCAGTTTTACAATATATATATATATATATATATATATATATATATTTATTTATATTTATATATATATATTATATGGTAGTAATAGTAATCTCATAATATAATAGAAAAACTAAGACTAAAAAAAGCAATTAATAAATGAATATAATATTACAATGACAAGAATTGTAGCTGGTGATTTTTGAATACATAGGCAAATATGAAAAACAATAGTCATAATCACAACATATGGGATAATCAGATATAATATTATCATCAGTTATCGGTAAAGAAAAATGGAGTGTAACGACATTTATCAAGATGTGAAAATGGAACCAAAATTTGTCCTCTTTGCTGGCTATAAATATGGAACTAAACTTCGTCATATTTGCTATCTATGAAAACGGAACCAAAATTCGTCCTCTTTGCTGTCTATGAATATGAACTGAAATTCATCCTCTTTGCTGTCTATGAATATGGAACTGAAATTCGTCCTCTTTGCTGTCTATGAATATGAACTGAAATTCGTCCTCTTTGCTGTCTATGAATATGGAACTGAAATTCGTCCTCTTTGCTGTCTATGAATATGGAACTGAAATTCGTCCTCTGCTGGCTATGAATATGGAACTAAAATTCGTCATCTTTGCTGTCTGTGAAAACGGAACCAAAATTCGTCCTCTTTGCTGTCTATGAATATGAACTGAAATTCATCCTCTTTGCTGTCTATGAATATGGAACTGAAATTCGTCCTCTTTGCTGTCTATGAATATGAACTGAAATTCGTCCTCTTTGCTGTCTATGAATATGGAACTGAAATTCGTCCTCTTTGCTGTCTATGAATATGGAACTGAAATTCGTCCTCTGCTGGCTATGAATATGGAACTAAAATTCGTCATCTTTGCTGTCTGTGAAAACGGAACCAAAATTCGTCCTCTTTGCTGTCTATGAATATGAACTGAAATTCATCCTCTTTGCTGTCTATGAATATGGAACTCAAATTCGACCTCTTTGCTGTCTATGAATATGAACTGAAATTCGTCCTCTTTGCTGTCTATGAAAATGGACTGAAATTCGTCTTTTTTTTTTCATCTTCCTACTACAAAACTTTTCCCGACACCATCCCCCTATGTGGTATCATGAACTGGATCTTGGTGGAATCAGTAACATATTTTATATTATTATTATTATTATTATTATTATTATTATTATTATTATTATTATTATTATTATTATTATTTTTTGTCCCCTGTTGCTGTGTACGTGAATGATATTGCAGCTCACCCTGTAGTGCTCACAGCCACGAGAGGGGTCCAGCACACAGCCTCTGCTCACATGCTCCCAATCCAAAGGATAGCGACGGCGAGGTTTGGGGGACGAGGGACACAATATTCGCTCCCTTCCAGCTCGGCGCACACCCTCACAGCTGACTGCCAAAATTCACCCCCTAGCGTCCTCTCTATATCCACAGCCAATTTGCTAACGTATCCAATATACCCTGCAAACCCACTTCTCTGTCAGAGCGATTGCAGTTTTCAGAGAAGAGCTTGCTTCCGATGGATGCAGCTGTACACGAGAGCTAGACAGAAACTCGTGTAGTACTATTTGCACTGGGAACTATAAATAAAACCTTTTTACTCTGTACAGTATATTATTATTATTATTATTATTATTATTATTATTATTATTATTATTATTATTATTATTAATTAGCCGTACCCGTGCGCTCCGCTGCACCCGTTAGAAATAAATATAAAGTAATTACATAATTAAAATAGGACATTTGATTCAGGGAACATTCGTGTTCGATAGAAGGATAAATCGTTTAATATGTTACTTAATTTAAATTGCATCCAAATAATTAAAATGCGATCATTTTGGTCCAGAGACACTCATTTGGTGCAATGACAATTCCTTTAACATGTTTCTTAATTTTTATTACATGCAACCATAGTTTAATGAACATTGACATCATTTAGATTTAATGTGTATATTTTATTTTACTTGCTATATCTATCCATTGAATTATGGTAATGACTACATTTTAACCCTTGTTTTCTACGTATTCAGTAAATGGCGCTTGGCCCACTATGGTTCTGAACCCTTCAAACAACTTAACTTAAATTATATTATATTATATTATATTATATTATATTATATTATATTATATTATATTATATTATATTATATTATATTATATTATATTATATTATATTATATTATATTATATAAAAAGTGTGTTGATAACGGATGTACTCCCATAAGTAAGTTTTAATTTGTTATGGGAGCTCTTGAATCTCAGGAGGAACAACTTTTACAACAGTGCAACATAATATTGCTTGGCTCATTACCCAATTTTTTTGCGGTGCATTTATTGCATATGTATTTTATGTATTTTAACACGATTCAATTGAGCATAGTTAAAATTTGGATTATAAAATAATGGAATACTAAGCTAACATACTATTACTGCGTACTAAATCAATACACTCTCTGAGATTAGAATGAATGTCTACATAAACATTATTTTAAGAAATACAGGAAAGGAATATACAGAATAGTCTATCAAATTTTCTGTGCATAAGAAGCTATTTTAATCTTACCTGTCCTCAATTCACTCAGAAGTTACTCTAATAACATTATAGCATTATGTCCATCTAGAGAAACTACACTTTCCAATGGTGATATATGATATAATAATTAATTATACAAATCGGTTAATTTAGCTTCCGATATTACTTCAATCAAACACAGAAACATTCTTTGTAGGCTATCTTTCATAGCTTTCCATTGTTGCTGTCCAAGGCCCTTTATAGACGAAGTCATTTGTTTTTCATTTCATTACACGGCTTTAAATGGCAGTTATTTTAATTTTAAAACTCATTTATCTCATTAAATATCAGTCGTATCAAAATTTTTCAAAGAATAAAACTTATCGGAAATGATGTTTAAAGAAACTTTTGTCATGTAACATTTTTCACAAAAATCAATAATAAGCGAGATATTTCGATTTATTTAATTCAGACCCCCTTATAACCCCCCCTTTTAAATAAAGTATTTTGAATGCCATATAGCCTAAAATCTAAGTTACAGCGAACTTAACTTATATTCCAATTTTCATCGAAATCCGTTCAGCCATTATCGCGTAAAAAGGTAACAAACATACATACAGACAGACAGACAGACAGACAAAAATTTCAAAAAAGCGATTTTCGGTTTCAGGGTGGTTAATTATATATGTTAGGACCAATTATTTTTGGAAAATCGAAAATTACCAGAAAAATTTCGGCTACAGATTTATTATTAGTATAGATTATTATTATTATTTTATTTAACCTAACATTTATGAACGTAAGAAAACTTGATACATTTTCAGTTTGAGAAGCCCTACGTTAAGAAACTTCCAACCGTCGAAAGCATAGGAATAACTCGTGGCAGATCGCAAAACACGGTAACGTGCAATTGTGAGTGATTTATTAGGGAACAAAATCTCGCTTCCGAGACATAAACCGGGCTGCGTGGTCTGTTCGGATTGTTGCACGTGGAGAATTTTCTTTGTCACTCTGTAGAGGGGGGCAGGCGTCGCAGCCAGCCACGTGTCCGCGCGTCGCTTCTATTCAAACACTCTCAAGCCAAATAAATATCAGCCGCTCTCGGAATCCCCCTCTTTGTGCTGGTTTACACTCCGAGGCGCCCACCGCGCTCTGATATTTATATTGACTCATGCGTGAACTTTGATTCATGAAGCCTGTAACCTTATACGTTACAGAGCCAGACTAATTGAGTTGAGAAGAGTCGTACATTTATACAGAGCACGTCTTTGTAATTACTGGTCATACGTAGGCAAATACTCTGTGAAGATAAGCGAACAGAAGCAGTTAATGCGAAAAGTAGCAAATGTAACAGTAATTCACCCAATAAAATTAACCAGAAAAATGTCGAAATCTACCCATTTTGCGCAGCAGCTCTCATTGATCAATGTTGACAATGTTTTGTCGGGTTTATTTTTTCGGTTGATAGAGGACATCTATATTTGTTTCGCATACTGTATACGTATTTTCAACACATCCTGTATAGTTTTAACTTCAGAAACTTAGTAGCGTTTCAGACTGAACGATTGAGGTACACCAAGGCTATCTCTAGTAAAGGCTGAGGCTTTAGACTTGGCAACTCCGCCTTCGCGGTCGGCCGATGTGCTGTTCTTAGAGAGAGTCTTATCTAAACACGATGGACTGAATGAAGCTGAACTCTTTAGCGATAGGTACATAAAAAGCGCAATTATATTAATTGTCTATGAATATATTTACACAATGAACGTCTATCACATTTCATGATAACGAAATAATATACTGAATATTGCTTTTCTTCAGATTGTGTTCTAATTATAGAGTATGTTTAACCTAATGAAATCAATCATGCATAATCATTTACAATGCATTTTATTAGCACTCAAGGGTTGGTAAATTCCTAAACAAAACAAATACAATGAATACAATTCACATATTAAATCTTTAACATGTTCTATCTTTTCATATAACTTGTCTATCAAGTTAATTAAAAAACTGTTATCATTATTAATGACATCATGAAAATTGTCACAATATTTAAACGCCGCCTGTAACTGGCTCCATTCACTCAGAACAGAGTTCCTAAAAATAAGTTTGTTGTCAGTAAGTACACTTGCATTAGGCATTATTCCACCATTGACATGAACCTCAGTAGTAAGATCCTTATTTATTCTAATACTACAACCAACCTTAGGAATAGTTGTAAAATCTAATTTATATCAGATATAAATACTGACAGTTGTATGTACACGCCAGTCTTGCGGATAAGACAGAACCTTCGAACGCATATTTAATAAAAAGTTTTCATAGGAAGTAACTTTATTTTCCTCTTCAATTCATCTTTTCTCGTCTTCTTCTGCAGTCTTCAGTCGCTTCTCCACTTCCTTTTTTCTTTCCTCCGGAGATTTTCTTTTCACACTCTCGTTAATGCTGAGGTAAGAAGGCAAGCCAGGGAACAGTTTTGGAACTGCACTTTTACTTAAAATACGAGTTCCAAGTACACGTTCACATTGTTTTCCATCCTTATCTACATATCTTTCAACTGTAATTAAGTCGGAATCACGAAAATGTTTTATGCACACAATGGATCTGTCATTTGATTTCCAGTTGTCACGTGGAATAACACGAATTCATTCTTGTCTAAGTGTAATTTGTTTAGGGAATTTAAATGATCGAACATAGCCCTCCGTTTTAATTGACGAGGCATGATTGCTTTTATACCCGAGTACCACACAGGAACTAGGCATTTTCACATACGACACAAATATAATCTCCTACTTAGAACCGCTAATTTAACATTCTAATGACAAGCATCACAGATAACTTCCTTGCAATAAAGGCGCGAGTGACCGACTGTAGCACGTCGCTCCGACGTTGCCAATTTTCGCACGCCGCAGCCTTTACTAGGGATAGCTTGGGTACACACATTTCCTGCGAAAGAAACACGGAATTTACAATTTTTCAAAAATTTAATTTGTACTCACTAGCTAGCTAGTTAAATGTTATCTGTCATTAATCTTTACGTACGTATACTTTGACGAATTCCCTGTAAGTCAATGGAATTGTAACATTTTCTTCTCTTTGTTGCAGGTAAGAAACGCCATTTGCTTTGTGGAAATCTCCTGAGTGGGTAAGTCTTCGATATGAGCGGCTAGCCGGTCTTATGAATGTCAGAACCATTACATACCAGATAAAGAGCCTGAAAACACATAGCGTGCTATTGATTGCTCTGCCCATATCAAACGGCGGCCACTTAGGTCGATAGTGATACCGGTCCTGAATTATGAATAAAGCCAGAACAAGAATCGACCGAAGCATAACGCCACAATCCATCAGTCATGTCCACGGAGAAAAGAGGGATTCGAATATTGTGTAAGTACAGATCCTGGTCAACCATTCTATGCTTAATTATCCAACAAAAAATTCAATTTCAAAATTTCATTGCAAATTATTTATATTACTAGCCGTACCCGTGCGCTCCGCTGCACCCGTTAGAAATAAATATAAAGTAATTACATAATTAAAATAGGACATTTGATCCAGGGAACATTCGTGTTCGATAGAAGGATAAATCGTTTAATATGTTACTTAATTTAAATTGTATTTAAAAATATTAAAATGCGATCATTTTGATCCAGAGACCACTCATTTGGTGCAATGACAATTCCTTTAACATGTTTCTTAATTGTTATTACCAATTATTTTTGGAAAAGCGAAAATTAACAGAAAAATTTTGGCTACAGATTTATTATTATGTTTATATTATATTATATTATATTATATTATATTATATTATATTATATTATGAAAAAGTGTGTTGACAACGGATGTACTCGAATTAGAAAGTTTTTAATTTGTTGTGGGAGCTCTTGAATCTCAGGAGGAACAGCTTTTACAACAGCGCAACATAATCTGCTTGGTTCATTACCCAATTTTTTTGCATTGCATTTATTGCATATGTATTTTATGTATTTTAACACGATTCAATTGAGCATAGTTAAAATTTGAATTATAAAATAATGGATTGCTAAGCTAACGTACTATTACTGCATACTAAATCAATACACTCTCGTTGTTCCTTAATTCTCTGAGATAAAAATGAATATGTTCATAAACATTATTATAAGAAATACAGGAAATGAATATACAGAATAACCTATCAAGTTTTCTGTGCATAAGAAGCTATTTTAATCTTACCTGTCCTCAATTCACTCACAAATTACTGTAATAACATTATAGCATTATGTCCATCTAGAGAAACTACACTTTCCAATGATGAAATAATAATTAATTATAAAAATCGATTAATTTATCTTCATACAAACACAGAAACATTGTCTGTAGGCTATATTTCATAGCTTTCGATTGTTGTGTCCAAGGCCCCTTATAGACGAAGTCATTTGTTTTTTATTTGAATACACCGCCTTAGATGGCAGTTATTTTAATTTTAAAACTCATTTATCTCATTAAATATCAGTCCTATCAAAATTTTTCAGGGAATAAAACTTATCAGAAATCATTTTTAAAGAAACTTTTGTTATGTAACATATTTCACAAAACTCAATAATAAGCGAGATATTTCGATTTATTTAATTCAGGCCCCCTTATAACCCCCCTTTTAAATAACGTATTTTGAATGCCATACAGCCTATAATCTAAGTTACAACGAACTTAATTTATATTCCAATTTTCATCGAAATCGGTTCAGCCATTATCGCGTGAAAAGGTAACAAACATACAGACAGACAGACAGACAGACAAACAAAAATTTCAAAAAAGCGATTTTCGGTTTCAGGGTGGTTAATTATATATGTTAGAACCAATTATTTTTGGAAAATCGAAAATTACCAGAAAAATTTCGGCTACAGATCCTGCATTTAGATATTTATGGCTAGATGTAGGACAGCATATATTTTGTTTGCTAGGATGAAGATATTTTAGAATCACCATAATCACTATCAAAGCTAATTGTATTCAACTAGAATTAGAGTCTGGCTGGGCGGAAAAGAAGGCCTACTGGGCTTAGTTCTGTCAGATTAAATAATAATAATAATAATAATAATAATAATATATAATTTATTTCAAGAAATAGTCTGCCCAGGCATCCTGGGTTGCCAAAAACACAGAATAACACACATATAAGAATAATGATTGCAGTAAAATAGATGAGTCAAATTGAAATGTGAACTAGGAGCTTAAATTTAAGAAATAATAAATTTGTACATATTTTGTAACAATCACACACTCACGGATAGAAATGGGGGGATTATGATATTCCGTATGAATGATTTTTCAGAATCGCCACAGACCCTTTAATGCTTACTTACTTACTTACTTACTTACAACTTACAAATGGCTTTTAAGGAACCCGAAGGTTCATTGCCGCCCTCACATAAGCCCGCCAGCGGTCCCTATCCTGTGCAAGATTAATCCAGTCCCTATCATCATACCCCACCTCCCTCAAATCCATTTTAATATTATCCTCCCATCTACGTCTCGGCCTCCCTAAAGGTCTATTTCCCTCCTGTCTCCCAACTAACACTCTATATGCATTTCTGGATTCGCCCATACGTGCTACATGCCCTGCCCATCTCAAACGTATGGATTTAATGTTCCTAATTATGTCAGGTGAAGAATACAATGCGTGCAGTTCTGCGTTGTGTAACTTTCTCCATTCTCCTGTAACTTCATCCCGCTTAGCCCCAAATATTTTCCTAAGCACCTTATTCTCAAACACCCTGAACCTATGTTCCTCTCTCAGAGTGAGAGTCCAAGTTTCACAACCATACAGAACAACCGGTAATATAACTGTTTTATAAATTCTAACTTTCAGATTTTTGGACAGCAGACTGGATGATAAGAGCTTCTCAACCGAATAATAACAGGCATTTCCCATATTTATTCTGCGTTTAATTTCCTCCCGAGTATCATTTATATCTGTTACTGTTGCTCCAAGATATTTGAATTTTTCCACCTCTTCGAAGGATAAATCTCCAATTTTTATATTTCCATTTCGTACAATATTCTGGTCACGAGACATATTCCTTTGCTGTGGTCGTGCCAGAGAATCAGTCCCATTCCGATCCTAGAAGTAATTATTTTTGGAATGATGTCATGGATTCCAAATGTTTTGATAGTGTTTACAGTTGATCGTGGGATGGTGCCCCTCGCTCCGATCATTAAACCATGTATTTCTCATGTCCCTTCCATCTGATATTTTTCTCGAAAATACGGAATAGTGGGCTCTTAAATTTGTTGTTTCTCTTTGTTGACCTCAGATGGTTGGGTCTGGCTCATCTCAATTCTAACAGTTGGGTCCAGTATAAAGCCTTCACTAATCATCATCATCATCATCATCATCATCTGCTTCTTTTTTAAAGTAAATCTTGAGTTCTTTCTTTGTACTGATAATCCATAACTCTTAAAATACGTTCATCACTTCTTCGTAAAATATTATTCCAGCCTAATGTTATACTCTTCCTTTTGTCAAGTTGATTGCCTGTTCAATTTCAAGGTTGATCCACAATAAACCGGGAATGAGAACTGAAACAAGAACGGGGAGCGAAGGACGTGAATGTGAAGGTTTTCATTGGTCAATATACACAAATCACTTGAATGCATAATATCGACTTTACATAACGTTACTGACACACACATCAATATGCATAGCAGTTTCCGTTCTCGACTTATTGTGAATCGAAAATAATGTCTAGAAATGTAACTAGTTCAGAATTATCAGCTTCATGTCGCACTCGGCGAAGATTCTCCTGTGAATACTGAATCGACGTTCATATTCTAATGTGGAAGGACAGATGGAAGAAGAGCAGTTTGTCTTCAGGAAGGGAAAAGGTACGAGAGATGCAATTGGACTGCTGCGAACAATAATAATAATAATAATAATAATAATAATAATAATAATAATAATAATAATAATAATAATAATAATTTATTTTAGCTGGCAGAGTTAAGGCCGTAACGCCTTCTCTTCCACTCAACCAGCAAAAAGTGTATATACATATGCATGAACTTACAAAGAATTCCACAATTTGATTTAGATGAGAGCTACATGTACACAAGAGTTATTTACGAATTAAACAACAAAATACTGTGAACTATTAATTAAACACTGAAATAAACTGTGTAGCAGAATTAAGCTAAAATACATAGAATGTTAATATATTACAAATAATATTAGATAATAGAAAGAGATTATTATGAGACAATTTTGAAAATACAGCACTATCAGGATGATGTCTAAAGAAAGAAGTAACAATGTAGTCAGTGAGTTTAAATCAGTATGATTGGAGTGAAATGCTAATAAGGTTATCTTTTAAGCTGTTCTTAAAGGTGTTTATTGTCTTGCAGCCCCTAATACTTTGTGACAAGGAATTCCATTGACGCGAGGTGGATACTGTAAAAGATGATGAATAACAAGATGTTCTATGAAGAGGTATACTTAGCGTGCCACAGATAAGTGATCTGGTATTTACTTCGGCGAAAGATAACTTAAACAAATTAAGTATATACAAGGCTAGTATTTGTGGACGTAGAAAAGGCTTTTGACAGGTTGGATTGTAATAAACTTATGGCGATCCTAAGAAAATTGGCATGGATTGGAAGGAGAGAAGGTTATTCAATAATCTTTATATGAAACGAGTCAACGTCAGGATAAGAGAAGAAATGTCAGAAGGAAGTGAAATAGGGAGAGGAGTACGAGAAGGATGGCCTTTATCACGCACAATGTTCAACATCTACTTGGAGGATTTAGTAAAGAACTGTTTTCAGAACATGGGGGGAGTGATAGTAGGAGGAAGAAGAATAAAGTGCATAAGATTTGCTGATGATATGGCGTTGTTAGCAGAAGAGACGATAGTAAGAGATTTGCTACTGAAGCTAAATGGCAGCTGTGAGCAGTATGGGATGAAGATAAATAAATGCAAACAAGACGGAGAATAAAGGTAAAGAAGGTAAACTTGCGAATTCTAAATGAGGCAGTAGAGCAAGTGGACAGCTTCAAATACTTGGGGTGTACTATAAGCAGTAACATGAGCTGCTGCCAGGAAGTCAAAAGGAGGATAGCAATGGCAAAGGAAGCTTTTAATATAAAAAGGAGCATCTTCTGCGGACCTCTGGAAAAAGAACTAAGGAAGAGAGTAGTGAAGTGTAAACAGTGTGGCACTCTATGGAACAGAAACATGGACATTACGACGAAGTGAAGAGAAACGACTAGAAGTATTTGAAATGTAGATATGAAGAAGAATGGGGCGTGTGAAATGGACAGACAATAAGAAACGAAGCTGTGTTGGAAAGAGTGGATGAAGAAAGAATGATGCTGAAACTTAAGAGGAAGGGAAAAATAAATTGGTTGGGTGACAAAGCTGAGAAGAAACTGCCTACTGAAGGGTCCACTACAAGGAATGGTGAACGGGAAAAGAGTTTGGGGGAGAAGAAGATATTAGATGATAGACGACATATATGGATGTACATCAAATATTCATACTGTATGTATGAGATGTCGCCCAGCTCATTGAATATTACACGACTAATATGAATTAGTTTATTGTATTATTACTATTAAATACGAGAAAAATTCGTACCGGCACCGGGAATCGAACCCAGGACCTCTCAACTCAGTGCGCAGAGCTGAGAGGTCCTGGGTTCGATTCCCGGTGCCGGTACGAATTTTCTCGTATTTAATAGTAATAATATATGGATGTTATGCGGAGACTAAGAGAAAGGCAGAAAATAGGAAAGATTGGAAAATGTTGGGTTTGCAGTGAAAGACCTGTCCTGGGCAGAAAACTATGAATGAATTACTTTTGGTGTATTACAACTCGAAATCTGATTGCAAATCAGAAACCATAATTGCGCATTTTTTAAATAAATAGGCCTATATGTACAGTATATTGAATGGTCACTGTAACTGCAGAGTGATTTGAATAGAACAATATTCACAGTGAGATAAGATTCTATTGTTGTTTGTTTTTAACAGCGGAGTCTATAATTCACATAGTTTGTCTGGAAACTTACATCACTTTCCATCAGAGTGCTGCATTGGAGTTAAATCGCTCGCTTGAACTAGGTCGAGTGTCGCACCCTCGAGTGAGATACGATCGGTCGTGATACGCTCGTAATAAATAGAAGCACAGTACAAGGTCATCTCACCGACATGTCTTATCTTGTATGGAAGGTGACAGATAAGATACACATATGTTTTGCTCACACGGTAAAAATAAGGCTTTATTTTCTGCGTTTATGACAAACGTTTAATGGAACAGTCAATGGAACGTACCAAAACAGGGACATGAAGTTATAAATAAAATAGTATGAAAAACTTCGATATACAGTTATTATTGCTAATTAATAATTATTCAAGATTTGATTTACCACATATATAATATGATAGGTCCATACATAGTGTTCCGCCTATATACTGCGACAATGTAGAAACGTTTTAAAAATATTATTGATATAGCAGTAGATTAATAACAATATTAGTATAGAGATAACGTCACAGAAAATATAATAAAACGAATAATCATGCTGCACAACTGTTACAGACGCAAAGATTGATACACTAATTATTAGAGATTATTATTATTACTATTATTAATACTATTATTCTTATTACTATTATTATTATTATTATTATTATTATTATTATTATTATTATTACTACTACTAGAAAACTTGATACGGTTCTTGCATTATCGTGATTGTGTTCTCCGTTTATAATAATTACATTTACATCCAATAACATCTATCAGATGTGGCAAAACAAAATCACTCCTGTGTGGGGGAACATTTACCTACAACATTTATACAGGGACATCATTTTATTTTTACTAACATTTTTAATATTAACTTGTCTATACCTCTGGATCAACGCCGTTTGCTATCCCCTTCCACGACTGGAGTTCGATGATACTGACGTAATATACAAACAAATCACTTTACTAGGTATAGGAGGGAAGAAAAGTAGTTCATCCATTTACGTAAACTAGGAAATATTGCGCTTTTTAGTTTGATCATTTTCATTAGGTTTTTGTTTAATCAAAATACAGTACAGTATTATCAATGAGTGTCTTTACTCACGAACTGAGCTGTCCATGTTGACGTATTCATTATGCAGTGTATATTATAGGCCTACTGTCTACAACACATTAGCGTACAATATAGAGAATGAAATTAAATTGAAAAATAATCATAATATGGATATTAAACACACTTCGATACAGGCTTCAGTTCTAATGTGCATATTATCACACTATAGACTATTGTACGTAATTCCAATTACCAGTTCTTCGTACTAGTAACTCATGTTGAAATAATTCTGTACCTACTCTATAAAAGAGTACCTTACGTATTGTAAATTCAATCTTCACTTCTGCCCGATCCGAAAAGATAAAATTACTCAGACATACTATCTACTGTCCGTCCAAGTGGTTATGTCGTAGGGTCGTAGAAAGGAGGGAAATCACGTAACAGTTAATTACTTAACGAGGCCCTTTAATTTAAATTATTTTAAACAGTTGTATAATATTACGTAGACGTCCAATTCCTAACAGAAATTAATGTTCTCAGAAAAGAGCTAAGGCAGCCCAGCCACTAGCTGGCGAATAAAAGCTTGTGGGGGAAACCGGGATACGACGTAGGCAAATGGACGACAGTACCTTTGCGAAAATGATTCAATTTTGAAAGCTCTTTCGTCACTGGAAAATACGAACATATTTACACATTTACATATTTTTGGAACGTACTGTGGCTACTATGACTGTATATGCGGTCTTGGATCTGTGTGGAAGACGGTTGAAGGGGTGGGAGTGAAGTACATTCAAAAACTCAGGTACAATAAAAATTGAAGTAAATATAAAATGATGTCCCTGTATTACATTTTAAAGCAAGTTTTGTAGTTGTACTATGGAGAGGTTGGTTAAACACTGCAAAGTTTTGAAATGATAAACATCTATGATGTTACTACACAGTTCATCACTGTAACAAGAACGAATGTCTAACGCTCGGCTTATACCATTCGAGGATTTATCGCTCGTGACAATTTTACCCATCATGCATGTGCGCTACCTATCGGATTATGCTATGAACTACTTGGCGCTCGAGCGAAAACGTCCGATGTAGAACTCTGCTTTCCATCATAAAATTTGTGCATGTTTAAGCATGGGAAGTTGGTAGTACTTACACCAAATTAATTCAAAAATAAATTTTACAATGCAGACGGAGAAAACAGGAGATCCCCGAGAGATCTCGCTTCTCACGCCGTCTTTGATATCACAAATTCCACTTCAGCTTCCCCCCGGAATTGAATACGGGACTTCGGCGTGGAAAGCCAGCCTCTGACATTGGCCAGAGACAGTCTCATCTTATATACGAAGATGTAAGACTCAACAGGTTGGAGTTCTTCTCGCTGGCAGGAATATTCTGCTCCTCTCCCCTGCTCTCGTGTCAATATTTTAGCTGGTCGGAATGCTTTTACTTGTGACTGCATGGTTTACACATCTGTCTAACTCTGATACGGGGCGAATACGATTGGAATGTGAGAACAGCCTGGCACAACTGTTCGCAAATACCCAGAATCAACATAACAAGCTGGAGTGTTTACTTCGGATCCCAGCGAAGGACTCTTGGAGTCGCTCTATAAACACGCGCGGCCTTTGTGTTATCTAAATTTAGTTACACATATTTGTGTGGGAGTATATCAGAAGGACGTAAACGAAGCGAGTGACCTTCGTGGTGTGAATTGTAATGTTTCAAAGGAAGCTAAGACTGAGTTCATTGCAATACTCGCATTGGCGTCATTCTTGCAAATGACGTCGTTGTATTACCTGTGATGAGAAGAAGATGAGGGTAAGAAGTTGAAGAGTGGGGTGATGAAGAGGAAAGGACAAGAAGAACAAAATGAGGGACAGAAGTTGAGAAGGAGATAAGGACCCTATTCCGGAGAAGTATGATCGCAGTGGCGGTGCGTCAATAAGAGCACAAGAGCACGTGAACACCTTGTTTCCATTAATGCACGACTAGTTTTATTATTTGATACCGTATTGACGTAGTGGGGATGTATAATATCAGAATCGAGTATTTTAAACTTCCCGCATCTTGCATAAAGTTCTTATGTAAACTTGGCAACATCCGTTCACGTACAAGCCGTGCTCTTTTCGAGTTGGTTACAGGAATTTCACGCATGCGCGGGAGAAAATTGTCTTTAGCTGGCCGCTTATGACTCGTCAAGAGCACAAAGCGTTAAGTGAACATGATTATCCTACAGATGTCAGGTGCATCGATGCCTATCGTTCACGTGCTATATCTCGAGGAGGAAATTTAAAAGCCTGTAGATGTCAGCATCTGACTGTAGGGACGTTTACTTACGTGTACAGTGCTGCTACGAGAGTGTAGTTTGTGAATTACTATACTTCAGTGTCGGCATAATAGCATAGTTTGGCTTTCAAACACGTGCTGGCTGACTGTGGTGGTGGTATGAATTTAAGTATCTGTATGGTAGTGTATAATATTTAAGAATAATATTTACTGGCATGTATTTATAGTAATCAATCTATGCGAGTGGGATTACAGTACTGGTATAGGCTATAGTGTATCAGTGTGTTGTGAATCAAAATATATTACTGAACTCACGCGTTTGTAAATAACGGGACTGTGGTATGTATTCATTATTAACAACCGTAAACAATGAACTCTGTTCAAGTAATTTTGAACAGTAAAGAACTGGGTAAACTGGCTTACCAGGAAAAATTGGAAATAAAAGACTGAGTTTCATTATTATTATTATTATTATTATTATTATTATTATTATTATTATTATTATTATATGTTGTTTTGAATTTATATACGGTTTTTTTTTCGTTAGTGAAACATTGGAATCATGACATTTCATATTAGACTAAACGTACGATTTCAAATTCTCTTCGATTTTGGAACCACAAAATTGTGAATACACATAATATTTTTTCACGAGCCGCCACTGGTATGATGTAATGGAGGATTGGCCACTGGGTGCGGGTGCATTTTACAATTCAAATTTATTCAATATTTTCGTTCACATGTTATGATTAAGGACCGGATTTTTATGTAATCACATATTATATTCCTTTCAGACAGAAATAAATCTTTGCGAATCTTGTAATTACCATTAATATATTAAATTTTGATACTACATATTTTTACATATTCATTCATTCATTTATTTTATTCCATAGATCTTACATGAGCAATGAAGCTTTAAGATGTGGAACATGTCAACATTTTACAATATTACAATTACAATTTTTACACATTTTTATAGTTTTACAATTTAGTAATTTTCTACAATTTTTACAATTTTGTACAATTTTTTTACATTTTTTACGTTTTTTTTACATTTTTTACATTTTACCACATATTTACATATTATGGCTTGGTATTACATAAATCTACATATTTAGGGGTTTTGTTCGTTTTTACTTCTCTAAAAGAAAAAAAAAAACTTCTGCTGGGGAAGTTTACAAATTTGAAATACACAGATTTAAAAAAGCCTTTTTACGCACCCAAGAAAGGATATATTTCGGGACGAAACATAACGTCCTTAGTCCTAGAAAGTAATGGAGGTACTCACCCCATACCGCCCACTGTAAATATGAGTGCTGAAAAGGCAACCTTTCTCATACAACTAACTTGTATTGTAAAAATCACTCAAAAAGTAGCATGGGACGAGGACGACATGAATTGTCTCGAACTATAATTGTTCTGCACACGTCTTAACAAGCCGTTCCCATGCAATTTGCAACCTTACCCACCCTCTTCCTAATCCTTCCAGGGAAAACCCGTGTCAAGTCTGACATGAGCCACAATAAAGTAGCCGACTTTTGAAAAGAAGCTGGAGTAAAGGAACAAACAGGAAAGATGTTGAAAGATTAAAATAAGTAGCTTTTCAGGTTATTGCTTGACTTCTTTACTTTAAATTTAGTAGACCTATATGGAAATGGGATTTTCCTAGCAATTAGAAAGTATGGTTCTCGGCTGGAACAATCCTACTCTTCTCAATGAGACAGGAATGTCACTTTTCAAACAACAGTTTGTAAATGCCTATAGTTTGAGGTATTAGTAGCTACTTTGTTTCTTACAGGGAGCAGCTAAAATGCATGAGTCCCACATCTCCTCTTATTTTCTCCTAATGCAGTAAAGAGAAACAGTGCTTGCAGTTCTGTTGTGTCATTCATTTCACTCAGTTCTCTAGTTTTAGTACTTACAGTATAAAGTGCAAGTGAGTTTATCTACTGCTTTTAACTAACTAAAATGGCCCCTGTATCTTCAACCCTAACGACAAAAATAAAATCATGGATTGCGATGGACGAAGCTTTCACTACAGATGGAAAAATAGTAATGTGTCAAGTGTGCGGTAAAAAAGTCGGGTGCTCTATGAAATCACAACTGGAGTGTCTTACCTATCCTATACCAGCCATATATTGATATTAAATATTTTCATAATTTTACATATTTTGGTACATATTCAGCTTATTTTTCTTACATAAATATGTATATATTTCACACTTTGATATTATATAAAAATCCGGTCCCTACTTATGATGCAGACTAAAGTTATACGAAATGAGCATGAGCTATAGCTCGCATGGAGTCCAGCAGAGCAAAAGTTAGAACTTACATCAGTGTTTAAAAAAACGTCTCCACAGAAATTATCCGTTGATACAAGAATCACAGAATTTTTGTATCTCATTACTATTAAGTCAATTTGATCTGACATTTTATTATACATAGATTGTGTGTGTTCCTTTCTTATGAAGGATACATATTCATATTTGCGTAAAAGTTACATTTTGTATTATTTATTTTCCTTATATTTTGACTGCACGCAATGTCATTAAAACAGTTAATCCTTCATAATTATCCAATTTTTTTAATATTCTTTGGTAATTATTTTCTGAGTTGTAGCTCTCATGCATTAGAAAAAAACACGGAAATTTTACTTCAAGTAAGTAAAGCGAAAGGTTTGGAAGTAAATCCGGAAAAGAAAAAGTATATGATTAGGTCTCGAGATCAGAATGTTGTACCAAATGGAAATTTAAAAAATTGGAAATTTATCTTTCGAAGAGGTGGAAAAATTCAAATATCTCGGAGCAGCAGTAACAAATATAAATGACACTCGGGAGGAAATTAAACGCAGAAAAAATGTGAAAAATGCCTGTTATTATTCAGTAGGGAAGCTTTTGTCATCTAGTCTGCTGTCAAAAAATCTGAAAGTTAGAATTTATAAAACAGTTATATTACCGGTTGTTCTGTATGGTTATGACACTTGGAGACTCTCACTTTGAGATTAATGGTGTTTGCGAATAAGGTTCTTAGGAAAATATTTGGGGTTAAGAGGGATGAAGTTACAAAGAATGGAGAAAGTTACACAACGCAGAACTACACGCATTGTATTCTTCACCTGACATAATTAGGAACATTAAATCCAGACGTTTGATATGGGCAGGGCATGTAGCACGTATGGGCCAATCCAGAAATACATATAGTTTAGTTTTGAGACCGGATGGAAAAATACCTTTGGGGAGGCCGAGCCGTAGATGGGAGGATAATATTAAACTGGATTTGAGGTATGTGGGATATGATGGTAGAGACTGGATTAATTTTGCTCAGGATAGGGACCGATGGCGGGCTTATGTGAGGGCGGCAATGAACCTCCGGTTTCCTTAAAAGCCTTAAGTAAGTAAGCTAACCTGGATATGAAGAGGATGATATATCAGGTTTCATATAACTCCATTAGAAATGGGCACACATTTTTTCTAATACGTAAAAAAAATCGTGAAATGTTCAACGCATATATTTTCTTTATTTTTAACTAATGATGCTATAAATATGGTTGTAAATCATCTCGTTCATAAAATCCGAAGAAACAAAGTTTAGTGCGCATATGTTAAGTATTGTGTAAATTATTATGGATTGAATTTAGAAAATTGCAGTTTGGAGTAAATGAGCGACAAACATAGAGAAGGTGAAGTTGAAGTCATTGCATGGCACGACATTTTAATACATGACTCGGTCAGTTTTATAGATTTTAAAATTTATTTCAGAGAGATAAAGCTTAAAGAATTATGGGGGACGATTAATATGTAGGATTTTTTTACCATGGAAGGTAAAGAATTTTGTGCGAGATCGTGCGTATTTGCTTCGTTTCCGCACAAAACCAATCCGCGGAAAGTCTAAAATTCCACATTCAGTGTTCCCAACCTAACACACATAACAATTTCCCTCTTCTTATCGCTTAAGTGACATATTGACCAATTGACCTAAGTTCTGAACTGTCAGTCAAGTTACAGCGAGCTCAGAATATGTGCGTCAGATACGTGTGCAACATCCGACGATATGATCACATATCACCGTCCTTCGCAAGTCTCTCGTGGCTCCGACTTAAAGAACGCAGAACTTTACACTCTTTGTCTTTACTCTTTCGAATTCTGCACACTTCAACACCAAATTACCTTTCGCCTCGTTTCTCTTATCTATACTCTAACCACGACGTAAATACCAGATCACTTATCTGTGGCACGCTAAGTATACCTCTTCATAGAACATCTTGTTATTCCTCATCTTTTACAATATCCACCTCGCGTCAATGGAATTCCTTGTCACAAAGTATTAGGGGCTGCAAGACAACAAACACCTTTAAGAACAGCTTAAAAGATAACCTTATTAGCATTTCACTGCAATCATACTGATTTAAAATATCACTGACTACATTGTTACTTTTTTCTTTAGACATCATCCTGATAGTGCTGTATTTTCAAAATTGTCTCATAATAATCTCTTTCTTTTATCTAATATCATTTGAAATATATTAACATTCTATGTATTTTAGTTTAATTCTGCTACCAATTTATTTCAGTGTTTAATTAATAGTTCATAGTATTTTGTTGTTTAATTCGTAAATAACTCTTGTATACATGTAACTTTCATCTAAATCAAATTGTTGAATTCTTTGCAAGTTCATGCATATGTATATACACTTTTTGCTGGTTGAGTGGAAGAGAAGGCCTTACGACCTTAACTCTGCCAGCTAAAATAAATCATTATTATTATTATTATTATTATTATTATTATTATTATTATTATTATTATTATTATATTGATTTTACTGCTTTAGGCTTTTTACATATTATTTTTAGAGACGTTCAATATAGTAATAATTATAAATTGGAAACTTACCACTGCAAATTCACCTAAATTGCACTGTTAATTATTGTTTTTAAATATTTGCAAAAATTAAGTAAACTCTACAACTCCACTAAAGTTGCTGCATTTGTAACATTAAGGAAGCCGTGAACAAATCAACAAGATTCCAGACTCATCATAGAATGGGGGAAAAAAAGGACAGACGTATATCACGGCCTGCTGGAGTATAGTAAACACAGAAAACATTTTAAAGCAACACTGTTGAAGATAGATATTTTTGTTTCGCAAATTTGCCGTCATTGAACAGAAACCAAGATGGAGATTTCATTTCAACTAATTAGAAATTCCTTTTTTTCAGGTATGTAATAAACGATCTTCGCACAAAATAATGTACGATACACGAGCGGTATGTTTTCTTTCAATTCTCGGAAATAAAAAAGTTCAACTACGTTTCGCTTTTTCACACTTTTCCTCGAACATGAAAACTTCAACATACCGCTCTTGTAACGTATATTACTATTATTGTGCCTATAATTTATTTACGGACGTACTTGTCATGCGTTAAAATAATAGGCTACAGCTGCATTGGATCCACATACAGTACCTTCTCTGTATTGGTTAAACATAACTGAAGACTTGTAGTGTCGAGGAGTTTTCGCGGCAGTCCGGAACGGTATCTTAAGAGGCGGAACAAGTAGGGCCACCAGCGAATAGGGATTATAAAGAATGGACACTTCGCGTCGGTACCTTTGATGTAGCCGGACTGATTTCAATGACCTTCAAGCCAGCTAGAGCGTGAGATTCTGCTTTCTCCCTAGAGTTGGCGCTGACATCACACCAGCTAGCAATCGACACAGCGGAAATATAACACATATAATTAATACATCTAGGTACATTATGTACTCAAATAAAATAAATTGGATCCATAAAATAATAAATCCGTCATTAACTGTAATGTCTGACTCTAGAGTTCCTTTATAATGAGAGTTGAGACGTTGACCCCAACAACAATTAAAATATGTAATGATTTGATAGCGTTGAAAATGGAAAAGCAAAACTCTTACGAGAAGTAAAACCATATACCTATTGTAAATTTTATTTGTAACAACAATGTAATTTATTACTCCAACAATAATTCCTTTCTACAATTCTCCTTAAACGCTCTCGTCAACAATTGAATTTTCACTCAACACAATATTCGTTATAAAACTCCACCGACGACAATGACAATTTACTTGGACTAGTACGAACAACAATGAACTGTTAATCTTAACTAATATTTACAAAGCACTATTTTCAAATCAGAACTATCAGTTCTCAGTTCACAGTTCTTCTATCTCAGTCACTGGAGTTCACAGTATCTCGAACCACAGACCTTCAGAGACAGTTCACTGTACTCGAACTCAGGTCCCTCCAACTGCGGTCCACTGCACTCGAACTCAGGTCCCTCCAACTGCGGTTCACTAACGCGAACTCAGGCCTTCGGATGCTGACGCAGATGCGGACGCACACTCGAGTCGAACTCCGGCACACAAGTCTGGCTTGCTTGCTCTGGCTTACTCACTGACTGAATAACTGAAAACTGAAAACTGCTGTCGTTCCTTCGCGACCGTAATTTATAACCACAGCGACGTAGCCTCGAAAATTCGCGAGTCTTCCACTTCGACGGATTTCTGGAATAGTCGGGAAGGTCGTTCCACATTCACTGCGTTAAGTAGCAGCTGCGCGCGCAGCCTCCCCTCGCGTGTAGGCCCCTTTCCCCTTTCCCCGTGAAGCCCGCGCGATATGCTCTCTCGCGGGACGCTGGTCGTGAGTTGGAATCTCACGTCGCTGTCACACTATATTATATTATATACAAATATTAAACGAATTCGATACTTAATTTTATAATGTATTGTATTATTTTATAATATAATTTATGATATCTGAAATATAAAATATTATTATTACAACTAGTTTGTCACTGAGAAATAAGGAAAAGCTGTTAACTTGAATTTATTTGAAGCAAAGCGTTACTGGATTATGCAATAAGGTAGGCGATGTTTGGATCCTGTGTCTCAACTCTATACTCAATATTATCTTAGCTTGTGCTCGATTACACTAACCTCTAGCGCTTGAAAGTGGAACTAAACGCTGGCGCACAGAGAAACAAAACACAGGAAAATTCGCTCAGTGTCCATTCTTTATAATCCCTATTCGCTACGGCCATAGTATATAAGAATATAGGCTACTCTGGTGTTATACTCTGATATGGCGTGATGTTACTGACATTCAATAAAGCCCTGATTTAAGAGGAACATGCTGTAAGCAGACGTGGAGGAAGCCATTAAAAATCATCCGCTCTGTAAACAGGAACTTCCTCCCGCTCCGCTGTAATTTACAGCCTGAAGTACTTTATTCGAGCAGCGGGGTGTCTCAGTGCAAAAATACACCCGTCAAGGGCCCACGAGTTTGTTGTTAGTGTAACTTTATATGTTTGGGTTGGCAACATTGATGTCAACATTTTCCATTTTTTCGCTGCATTTGAGATACTATAATAGAGGATATGGCTGTTGACTTTTCTTGATGACGTGGCTGCGGTCTTGTGCAGCCTCTGTTTTTCTGCATATTGTTAAGTTGTATTTTATGCGTCAATCTTTTGGGCGTAACTTCCCAATCTTGGTTGTCATAGCGACTGGAGGTGTATTCTGAGAATGTCAGGGAAGTTGAAAATTGAAGACAACGAGTGGTGCAAAATTACAGTCCAGTGTTTATTAAAGTAGTTATGTGAAAATTTGTGGATCATACGATATATAAACATCTTTTATAATAATAATAATTTATTTAACCTGGCAGAGTCAAGGACATACGGTCTTCTCTAACACTCAACCAGGAGTAAAACTGCGTTACAAAAAACACTACAAATTTACAAAGTACACTACAATTTTACACACAAAACTGAATAAGATAATAATAATAATAATAATAATAATAATAATAATAATAATAATAATTTATTTAACCTGGCAGAGTTAAGGATATACGGCCTTCTCTAACACTCAACCAGGAGTAAAACTGCGTTACAAAAACACTACAAATTTACAAAGTACACTACAATTTTACACACAAAACTGAATAAGATAATAATAATAATAATAATAATAATAATAATTTATTTAACCTGGCAGAGTTAAGGACATACGGTCTTCTCTAACACTCAACCAGGAGTAAAACTGCGTTACAAAAACACTACAAATTTACAAAGTACACTACAATTTTACACACAAAACTGAATAAGATAATAATAATAATAATAATAATAATAATAATAATAATTTATTTAACCTGGCAGAGTTAAGGATATACGGCCTTCTCTAACACTCAACCAGGAGTAAAACTGCGTTACAAAAACACTACAAATTTACAAAGTACACTACAATTTTACACACAAAACTGAATAAGATAATAATAATAATAATAATAATTTATTTAACCTGGCAGAGTTAAGGATATACGGCCTTCTCTAACACTCAACCAGGAGTAAAACTGCGTTACAAAAACACTACAAATTTACAAAGTACACTACAATTTTACACACCAAACTGAATAAGATAATAATAATAATAATAATAATAATAATAATAATAATAATAATAATAATAAAATGTAAACAAAAAGTAAGTAGAAATCAGACATGATATATAACATACAGAAAGAAATGAAAAAGCTTATAAAATGTGAACAGCAGGTCAAAATAAATGAGACATACAAAGTATAAAAAATAAGACAATTAATAATAATAATAATAATAATAATAATAATAATAATAATAATACTTACTTACTTACTTACTTACTTACTTACTTACTGGCTTTTAAGGAACTCGGAGGTTCATTGCCGCCCTCACATAAGCCCGCCATTGGTCCCTATCCTGAGCAAAATTAATCAATTTTCTATCATCATATCCTACCTCCCTCAAATCCATTTTAATATTATCTTCCCATCTACGTCTCGGCCTCCCTAAAGGTCTTTTTCCCTCCGGCCTCCCAACTAACACTCTATATGCATTTCTGGATTCGCCCATACGTGCTACATGCCCTGCCTATCTCAAACGTCTGGTTTAATGTTCCTAATTATGTCAGGTGAAGAATACAATGCGTGCAGTTCTGTGTTGTGTAACTTTCTCCATTCTCCTGTAACTTCATCCCTCTTAGCCCCAAATATTTTCCTAAGAACCTTATTCTCAAAAACCCTCAATCTCTGTTCCTCTCTCCAAGTTTCACAACCATACAGAAAATAATAATAATAATAATAATAATAATAATAATAATAATAATAGTAATAATAATAATAATAATATATTCTTGGGCCTAAATTACTACTATGATTAAATACTGTAACAGTGTTGCATTTTGGTTCAAACAATCTTAAAGAATTCATACCTTTTGTTTCATAACTATGAGAATACAATTCAAAATTATTTCGATTTTTATGTATGAATTTTATTAATACAATATAATAAATTTGTCTTACGTTAAGTACATTAAAGTCTAGAAACAAATTTTGAGATGGAAAATCAATAGGTTTATGAAGACATATTTTAATTATTTTCTTCTGTAATAAATAAAGTGGATTAAAATTAGATTTAAATGAGCTACCCCATCCTGTAATAATAATAATAATAATAATAATAATAATAATAATAATAATAATAATAATAATAATAATAATAATGATTTATTTAACCTGGCAGAGTTAAGGCCATACGGCCTTCTCTAACACTCAACCAGGAGTAAAACTGCGTTACAAAAACACTACAAATTTACAAAGTACACTACAATTTTACACACAAAACTGAATAAGATAATAATAATAAAATGTAAACAACAAGTAAGAAGAAATCAGACATAATACATCACATACAGAAAGAAAGAAAAAGCATAATAAAATGTGAACAGCAGGTCAAAATAAATGAGGCATACAAAGTATAAAAAATAAGACAATTATTGATGGTAATAATAATAATAATAATAATAATAATAATAATAATAATACTAATAGTAGTAATAAAATAGTGCAGTACAAAGCATACAATGAATACAATATATTTAAGTACACACAGTAAGGAAAATTATGATTATATATAGCTCAACTTATCACATTATAGATATACCATTATCGGAAAATATGAAAATAAAAATATAAAATAAGTTAAATATCACTAGAACATAAAAAAATGTGAATACGTGGAAACATGCAATATAACACTTGTCATAATAGTAAGTTAGTTTGGCAACTCATCATAAGATAATTTTCTAACTTGGATGTGAAAGATTTCAATGTTCGGCAGCCCTTGACTTCAGGCGGCAGAGAGTTCCAGTGACGAGAGGTAGCAACAGTGAAAGATGAGGAATACAGAGACGATGTGTGCAGTGGAATTTCTAGCTTGTTATCGTGTATCGAGTATTAATATTATGATAGCGAGAGAGAGTATATAAGCGTACATCGTATATGTGTTGATATTTTCCTTCGAACATTTTGGTATTAGACTAGAAAACGTACACTTTCTGTCTATAGACATAAGTTTTGTAGACAAGGGACTGTGAATATCGACAGAGAGGGAAATCTTGACTGCAGGTCTTTCACTCCAAACCCAGTATTCTCCAGTCGTTCTTATTTTCTGCCTTCCTCTTAGTCTCCGCATATGATTCTTTTATCTTAATGTCTATCATCTGATTTCTTCTTCTGCTCCAAACTCATCTCCCGTTCACCATTCTTAGCCAGTGACCTGCCAATTTCTCTTCCTGATCAGTTCATCCCGCCTTTCCAACACAGCTTCATTTATATTTTGTCTCTCCATTTGACATATACTCTGATTTCTCCTTTCTGGTTCATCTTATACTGCTGTCAAATCACATCACTGTCTTTAAACACAGTTCCTGTTCAAAGAGACGAATAATCACTAGGGAGTGGATTTTTATGCGCTAAAAAATTTAAGTATATTTATTTTTTATGTGCTAAAAGTACGAAAATATTTGCTAAAAATAAATATATATATATATATATATATTTAAATATGACAAAAATACCTTACTTAGCTTGAAAAAAAATGTTACTGGGTACTCACCAACCAAACCTGAGTGCTAGTAGTTGGCCGAGAATTGCAGTGAACAGCAAAGGTCATCTCCAAATTCTCCATCACAAATGCATGCCGATTATCTCTGAATAACGTCAATTTCACCTACAGGCACATCCTCCAATACTTGAGCAACTTTACACATTTTTTTTATATCCACTGTTTTTCCCAAACACATTCTGGAATTTGTCCCTTAGTAATTGTGCTTCTGAACCTGGTAGCGAGTCTAGTTTAATTTCCACGGCACTCACCTTCCTGTTTCAGACAACAGGTTTTTGGATGTTTCGAGTTTTTTATGGTTTCACACAAAAAGCTTAGATTTGCTAATAGGCAAGCCAAATCGTTTTTTAAACAACCATCTTTCAGTATGTCTTGAAGGATATCGATTGACGAAGCCCGATAACAGGGAATCACAACATGATATATTGCCTTACTTGATAGACATGAGCGAGAGACGAGAGATTTGTTTAAATTAAATAATGTTCATACCCGAGCTCTTATCTGTTGTGTTTCACAAACAAAGCGTGGAATGAAATCATCTTCAGCAACAATAAAATTCCTAATTATGTGTTGCAAGATCTCTCCTCCTTGTCCATGTTAATTTATTCTCTAATAATAACACTGATATGCTGCCTAGCAGTTCTCAGAACTTGAGGCGATACTATTACGAAAATGGATCACGGATACACTACACAGCGCTTAGAAACACGAAGCAACCAAGAATTCTTAAAAAAGATAACGTACTTCTGAGTGATATAATTGATTTAGTTTTAAAATATTTGAAGGTTCTTGTAAAAAAATTATTTAAACAAAAACTCCAAGATTTATGTGTTTATAATAGATTTCCTGAAAATATGTGTTTTTATGTGAAATAAAATTCGGGTTTTAAACTTGAAACTTCATGTTCGGAATTTGTTAATTGTATTTTATCACACGCAAAAATAATATTTAATTACATAGGAATCCGCTCCTTAATAATTACATCGTTTGCCAGTTATCAAGACAGACGAGCATATTTTCGAAACACACTGTGAAGCATCCTGTGGGATAAATATAACCGCCAACAAGTTCCACGGGACAGGTCTCCCCTCTTCCTCGATCCTGGCTGGCTGGAAGAACAAATAAATATATTGGAGAAGTTCGGCGTCTTTATGCGCGTCCAGGCACGGGGCCGCTGTTCGCAGCTCCTCGACGTCTAACTTGAGAACTGAACAAAGGCCGGACACGCGGGAAATAAATAGCTCTGTGGTCGCACCCATTCCAGCCAAGTGTCAGCCGCACTGTCTTCTAGTTATGTGGAGCACCCAATTCCTTTTGATTGTGTATCTTCCACTGTGTCTTCCTACTTTATTATTACTTCTTCCCTATCTAGTACAGTTTATTAAAATTTATCCTTTGAAGAGGTGGAAAAATTCAAATACACCGTGTTCCGCTTATAAGTATAATAAAAGAAATAGTTATAATTTCATAACAATGCATGCAAATGGGTTAAGATTGGTACCATTGTAAAGAGGAAATTGGGAAGTTTTAATCCATTGTTGTTACTTATTTTTAGAAGACTCACGCATGCGCAGATCATTAAATAAGAGAATTCGTATCGTATCTTTAGTCAGTCAGCATGTGGACGCCACAGCAGAAAGCCTTTTGTGTGCTGTCATTAGCAGAACATAGATCCATAATTCGTGTACAGCGCATGTTTCGCCGTCGGTACAATCTTAGACCGAGGGAAGCTGTACCGACGTACGTCTCAATAATGAAATGGGATAGGCAGCTCAGAGAAACAGGAAGTTTGTTGTCTAATGCAGGTAAACATTCCAAGCGTAAAGTGTCTGACGAAAATGTCGAACGCATTCGCGAGGCATTTCAGAGAAGCCCGCGGAAATCCATTCGACAGGCTAGTGTGCAGTTGAACATCCCACCAACAACAGTGCATACAGTGCTCCATAAAAGATTGCGTTTGCGAGCGTACAAGCTGCAACTTCATCAGATGATTACGCCGAATGATAAACTGGAACGAAAACGCTTTGCAGAAACAATGTTGGATAAAGTGGACGATGACGACACATTTCTAACTCGAGTCTGTTTCTCAGATGAGGCAACCTTCCACGTCAGTGGAAAAGTAAACCGACACAATTGTCGCATCTGGGGTCGGAAAATCCAAGTGTCGTAATTGAACACCAACGGGATTCCCTAAATGGAATGTTTGGTGTGGGATCATGCGTGACAGAATCATTGGTCCCTATTTCTTTGCTGAAAAGACAGTCACTGCAAACACGTACCTGGATATGTTGCAACTGTATGCTGTGCCACAACTCCCAGATGGAGCAATTTTCCAGCAAGATGGGGCTCCACCACACTTTGCCAACATGGTTCGCACATTCTTAGACGAACAATTCCCTGCAAGATGGATCGGAAGAGGATCACCGTACATCACATGGCCTGCCAGATCACCAGATCTAACACCACCTGATTTTTTCCTGTGGGGTTTGTTAAGGACCAGGTCTACAGGACGCCAGTACGTGATTTGGCAGACTTACAAGAAAGAATTTATGCTGCTGTCAACGATGTTACACCACAGATGCTTCATAACACTTGGGTCGAGGTTGAATACCGGTTGGATATTTCCCGTGCCACCAATGGAAGCCATGTTGAGGTTTATGGAACATAAGGTAACAAAAATTCCCAGTTTTCATTCTTTGTAGCAGTTGGTTTCAACTATATACTTGTATTAATTCAGAAGTTATAGCTATTTCTTTTGTTATACTTATAAGCGGAACACGGTGTATGTTGAAGCAACAGTAACAAATATAATTGACACTCGAGAAAAAAATAAACACAGAATAAATAAGAAAAAAGCGTGTTATTATTCGGTTGAGAAGCTTTTATCATCCAGTCTGCTGTCAAAAAATCTGAAAGTTAGAATTTATAAAACAGTTATATTACCAGTATGCACTATCACCTTTACTTTTTAACTTTTCTCTAGAGTATGCCATTAGCAGAGTCCAGGATAACAGAGATGGTTTGGAATTGAACGGGTTACATCAGCTGCTTGTCTATGCGTATGACATGAATATGTTAGGAGAAAATCCACAAATGATTAGAGAAACCACGGGAATTTTACTGGAAGCAAGTAAAGAGATGGATTTGGAAGTAAATCCCGAAAAGACAAAGTATATGATTATGTCTCGTGACCACAATATTGTACGAAATGGAAATATAAAAATTGGAAATTTATCCTTTGAAGAGGTGGAGAAGTTCAAATATCTGGGAGCAACAGTAACAAATATAAATGACACTCGGGAGGAAATTAATCACAGAATAAATATGGGAAATGCCTGTTATTATTCGGTTGAGAAGCTTTTATCATCCAGTCTGTTAAAAAATCTTAAACTCAGAATTTATAAAACAGTTATACTACCGGTCGTTCTTTATGGTTGTGAAACTTGGACTCTCACTTTGAGAGAGAAACATAGTTTAAGGATGTTTGAGAATAAGATGCTTAGGAAAATATTTGGGGCTAAGAGGGATGAAGTTACAGGAGAATGCAGAAAGTTACACAACACAGAACTGCACGCATTGTATTCTTCACCAGACATAATTAGGAACATTAAATCCAGACGTTTGATATAGGCAGGACATGTAGCACATATGGGCGAATCTAGAAATGCATATAGAGTGTTAGTTGGGAGGCCGGAGGAATAAGACCTTTGGAGAGACCGAGACGTAGACGGAAGGTAATATTGAAATGGATTTGAGGGAGGTGGGATATGATGATAGAGACTTATAGCCAGTAAGTAAGTAAGTAATTTATATTACCAGTTCTGTATGGTTGTGAAACTTGGACTCTCACTTTGAGAGAGGAACAGAGACTGAGAGTATTCGAGAATAAGGTGCTTAGAAAAGTATTCGGGGCTAAGAGGATGAAGTTAACATCCCACGCTTTCGGGGAATGCTTGCACGTGCTTAAAAATATGCGGTTGCAAAGTTTTTACATAATCCTCTGGGGTAGGCTCTACCATAAACTAAACATTTCAAATGACCTCACAAGAAAAGGTCCAAAAGATTAAAATCTGGTGTCCACTGCTGTGGAGTAACGATTAGCATACCTGACCGTGAAAGAAGCGGGCTCGGGTTCAAATCCTGGTTGGAAAAAATTATTTTATTGAGGTTTCTCTAGGGTTTTCCCCTCAACACTTTAAGAGCAAATACTGAGTAACTTTCGGTGCTGAACCTTGTGGATTCATTTCGCTGACATTAGCACCGTCATGTAACTCAGACGCTAGGTTATCATAGCATTTGGTAATGCGTCGTAAAGTAACCAATTAAAAAGATCTGGTGAGCGAGGAGGCTACATAACAGACCCACCCTGACCTATCCATTGTCCAGGAAAAAATATTGTCAAGATGGCGGAGAATGTTCCTTTGGCGTAGTTTTGTGATGGTTAAGGTTGTGAGGGTTTTTTTCTCTGAGTTTTCACTTTTTCCCGTATTTATTCCACCAACACCCTGAATAATCTTTCGTTCATTGTCATAGATTACCATATCATTTGATAAAGCGTCGCAAAATAACCAATAAAAAGATCTGGTGAACGAGAAGTCTACATAACAGGCCCACCCCGACCTATCCATTGTCCAGGGAAAAATATTGTCAAGATGGCGGCGAACGTTCCTTTGGCGTAGTTTTGTGATGGTAAGGTTGTGAGGATTTTTTTCTCGGAGTTCTCCCGGTTTCCCGTCTTTATTTCACCAACACTTGAATAATCTTTCATTCATTGTCATAGATTACCATAGCATTTGACAAAGCGTCGTAAAATAACAAATTAAAAAGATCTGGTGAGCGAGGAGACTACATAACAGGCCTACCCCGACCTATCCATTGTCCAGGAAAAGAAGATTGTCGAGATGGCGGCGAACGTTCCTTTGGCGTAGTTTTGTGATGGTTAAGGTTGTGAGGATTTTTCCCCGGAGTTCTCCCGGTTTCACGTCTTTATTCCACCAACACCCTCAATAATCTTTAGTTCATTGTCGTGTACAGTGCAAAAATAGGGCATCTACTGAGTTTGCTCGACGTCGGCCCCGCCGTCCGCTGTATAGGGTATCCCTCGTTGGTGTGAAGGTTGCTAAGTGATAGTGATTGTTATTTTAAACGACTCAAAGCTGCGACTTTCTCATCTTGGCGGAGGTTGACGACTCTGTTGATGGCTCAAGTACGGATGTCATCAGGGATGTGTATTCGGAGTTGATAGCTGGAGATGAATCCTATTCCGGTGAATGGCTTAGTCTGCTAACACAATCGCGACACGTAATTCATCACATATCTGTTGTAGACTACGTTTATTGTTCGGGCTACAATCCTGTACAGCCCTGTAACTAACTGTCGATGTCAACCACATCCTCTGCGACTGCTGCAAAATTAATAATTTATATGTGCCACAATCAAAAGCTACTTTTTGAACGACCTACCATATGAATAAATAAACATTTATAGAACGTTCTACGTATCACTCTTTTTTTTTTAATTAAGCGCAGTTGACTGATTTTTAACACCACCGCCTGCTAGAACAGTTCTGCATTGAGAGCGTGGGTAATGAAAACGTGAAAATGCTTTCAGTGCGTCTTGTACCTCATGTGACGTAGGATATTTGCATATGAGGCAGTAACATAAATCTGTACCCTTTTCACTACGGAGAACGAATAAGCGCTGATGAGATATGGAGACTTCTGTAAGTCTGATGTGACGCCGTTTATGTAGGCTACTCGCGTAACACATACGTGTTGAAGGGAGTATAAGCTCATGTTTAAAGTTGGGTTTCAGACCTAATTAGCCCAACTCAAGTATAGCCCTTCATTTAGTGAGTATAATATGTACCCCAATAATTTCATCTACATATCGAGTTAATCTTCTCAAAAGAATATCGGACAAAATTTTGTACGACGTCAACAAAAGTGATATTTCTTGAAAGTTACTACAATTATTAGTCTTGTCCCCCTTCTTAGAGATACGTACAATTATGGACTCATGCCATTGTTCTGGTACAATTTCCCTTTCCCAAATAGCAAGTACAAGTTTATAAATTTCGCTATATAATGCACTCCCACCCTCTTGTATTAATTTTGCTGGAATTTGATCGATACCTGGAGACTTGTACTTTTTCAGATTTTCTATCGCAAGTTCGACTTCAGAAAGTGTGAGTTCAGGTATAAATATCTCATCTGATATCTTCTTCAACCCCGAACTCTTCTCCCGTTCACCATTCCTTCCAGTGCATCCTTCAGTAGGCAGTTTCTTCTCAGCCAGTGACCCAACCAATTCCTTTTCCTCTTCCTGATCAGTTTCAGCATCATTCTTTCTTCACCCACTCTTTCCAACACATCTTCATTTCTTATTCTGTCCGTCCACTTCACACGTTCCATTCTTCTCCATATCCACATTTCAAATGGTTTTAGTCGCTTCTCTTCACTTCGTCGTAATGTCCATGTTTCTGCCCCATACAATGCAACACTCCATACAAGGCACTTCACTAGTCTCTTTCTTAGTTTTTTTTTCCAGAGGTCCGCAGAAGATGCTCATTTTTCTATATTAAAAGCTCCCTTGGCCTTCGATATTTAAGAATTGTTCTTTAATTATAAAAAGCGAATGTGATATAGTGTTAATACAAATTAATTTTATTTCTTAGATTATATCTGTCTATAAAAATACAATAATAAATAAATAAATAAATAAATAGATAAATAAATAAATATTACTTTAAACTCTCCAGTAATGTCCGTAATATTTGCATCATTTTCAAGGCGTTGAAGACATATACTTAGTGAGGAAAAAGACGTGAACGTGTTTGTGACATGATGGCTTACCGGGATGTGGAGGCTTGGGTACTCGTCACAGCAACATTCCACGTTGTACTGTTTTCCTACATACTTTAGACTCATACGTATTCTACTAAATCGACGGAGCAGTGTATGTACATCTATTATCAGGCAGTACATCTCGCTTGACGATATGTGTCAGAGGAAGAACAACTGTTTGTATGCATCTGAAGTCTGACTAGTGTAATATGTAGCTAGTCGGCGATGTATGCAATGGAGGGGGAAAGAAGCTGACCATTCTATTCCGCTTTAGCTGTCTCACGAGTGATGCCTTATTAGTGTCACTTGTGAGGCTCCAACCTGTCTTCGGACGATTCAAGAACACAAGCCGAACGACGGAATGAAAAGTCTGTGCAGACCGAGGGAAGGATGGAATTCTAATATACAGGGTATTTCCGAGGTGGTGTTACAAACTTTCAGGGATGATGGCGAAGGGCACATATATCAATTTGAGATAAGGAACCCTGGTCCTGAAATGACTGAGTCGAAAGTTATAAGCAAAAATAGTTGTGTGGAAGTGGAATTGTAATTTGGCACCACGTGCCCTCCTTCCCTTAACCTCTGGAACAGTCGTGGAAAGATGGTATAGGCTGGATGTCTCCTACGTGGGTACTTGCCCGATACAATCTGTGAGCTCGTCTACTGTTCCCATTGGCTCATCCGTATTCGAAAATAAGGTCTGCTTATTCCCCTCTCGTGTACTCCTCCATTTCACTGGGATTGATCGACTGGACACTGCAACTTGTACACATACACTGTGTCTACAGACGTGCATATCAGGACCGACCATGTCCGTTACACATTACGCTATCTGCATTGCTTTAGTGTAGTTTCCTGTCCCCATCCCTCAGACAGCGCACTGAATGGAATACTGTAAGTAGACAACGTGAACAACGTCAGATGAATACAGTATGTGTAAGATGTACAGATAAATACACATAAATAAGGTGTACAGAGGAATAAAATTATTGTCCACACCTGTGGAGTAACGGTCAGCGCGTCTGGCTGCGAAACCAGGTGGCCGGGGTTCGAATCCCGGTCGGGGCAAGTTACCTGGTTGAGGTTTTTTCCGGGGTTTTCCCTCCAACCCAAATTCGAACAAATGCTGGGTAACTTTCGGTGCTGGATCCCGGCATTATCACCTTCATATCATTCAGACGCTAAATAACCTAGATGTTGATACGGCGTCGTAAAATAACCCATGAAAATAAAAAATAAAAAATAAAATTATTTCATTCCCACACAACTATTTTTGCTTGCAACTTTTGATTCGGTTATTTTTCGGACCAGGGTTCCTTATCTCAAATTGATACATGTGCTCTTCGCCACCATCCCTGAAAGTTTGTAACACCACCTCGGAAACACCCTGTATAAAAGGCCTAAGAAAAGAAGAAGGAGTAATAATATTACGATATGAAAGCGGATATTTGTGAGATGTTAGACGTATGAGAAAGTATATTTCTTCTTTATGTTTCTGATTTTGTAATTAGCGTTCAGTGCAGAGATGCCAGCTTATACGATGCTTGGCAGCAGAAAATCACTTTTCTATCTAAAACAGTTGACTGCATGGTTGATCAAACGTTGAGCACAGACAAAGGACACCCGTCACTGTGTGCACTACAACCGAGCTGGAGTGGGAGCTGTAATAAACAGAATGCTGTGTTCCTCGCAGAAAATCTAAACAACTTCTATCATCGCACCAAAGTAACCTTGTTACAGATATTTGACAGTGCCTATCTACTTTCATATTTCTGGAGAGAAAGTGACAGGAGATTCATCGAATCCCTACACGCGTGAAACGTTTATGTTGTTCGTGATTGTTATTGTAACATGGTTGGAATTGTAAGGATGTTTGGGATTTGAAATTAAAGTTTGATATTTCTTTTCATTTCTGTCTTAATGCTCCCCGCATTTAAATTCAACAAGGGGGAGCCTTCTCGTTAACTACTTCATAACAGGGTTGCCAGACAAAGGAAACAAAATCGTCGTACCAACTCATGAAAATTGTCGTACTTCAACATAAAATTGTCGTACATCTCTAACTTCGCTGGAGATTATTAGTTAACCGGGGTTCAAATCCTGATTGGGACAAGTTAACTGGTTAAAGTATTTTATGGGATTTTCTCTCAACCATTAAGAGAAAATGCCGAGAACTTCGGCGCTGGACCGTGGATTTATTTCACTGGCTTTACCATCTTAATCTGAATCAGACGCTAGATAACTATCGCAGTTGATAAGCGTCGTAAAATCATATAATTCTACCACAAAATTTCAGTCTCAGTTAAGAATACTACTAATAATTATATATTATTCACATCCATAATGACATTCGACATTCAAACAAATCACCACCAATTTCTTCATCATCAAAAATGTCATCGCCGTAAAGCGTGCTCGATGACGTTGTTCAGAAACAACATTGTTATATTTTAATCGGAAGAAATTTGATCTTTGTTATTTAGTATCAATCAATAGGACAGCTGATAAATTATATAAAATTAATTCACACTACAGACGACTCAAAACCGACACTGCTATGATGTCACGCGTTTAGACTTCTTAATCCTATTTCATTCATAAAATACTTCCTTTATCGAACATACAAGGGAAGCTAATTTAAACTGGTATTACTTTGGTATACATGAAACCTAGAGCTCAAGATGGCAAATTATGACTTGAATGACAAGCGTAGTCACCATATCGATTTTCCAAGTATTTTCCCCACTCTTAAAATATGCATTAGTGAAGCACATGTTGAATGAAGAAAGCTTGTCTGAAAAGGACGAATTAAACATTAATTTTATTTTAATTACTAGCCGTACCCGTGAGCTCCGCTGCACCCGTTAGAAATAAATATAAAGTAATTACATAATTAAAATAGGACATTTTTATCCACGGAACATTCGTGTTTGATATAAGGATAAATCGTTTATTATGTTACTTAATTTAAATTGTATTTGCTTAATTAAAATGCGATCATTTTGATCCAGAGACCACTCATTTGGTCATAAAAATTATTTTAGGAAATACAGGAAACGAATGTACAGAATAGCCTATCAAGTTTTCTGTGCATAAGAAGCTATTTTAATCTTACCTGTCCTCGATTCACTCAGAAGTTACTGTAATAACATTATAGCATTATGTCCATCTAGAGAAACTACACTTTCCAATGGTGAATTAATAATTAATTATACAAATCGGTTAATTTAGCTTCCGACATTACTTCATAGAAACGCAGAAACATTATCTGTAGGCTATCTTTCATAGCTCTCGTTTGTTGCTGTCCAAGCCCCTTATAGACGAAGTCATTTGTTTTTTAATTCATTACACGGCCTTAGATGGCAGTTATTTTAATTTTAAAACTCATTTATCTCATTAAATATCAGTCCTATCAAAATTTTTCAAGGAATAAAACTTATCGGAAATTATCTTTAAAGAAACTTTTGTTATGTAACCTTTTTCACAAAAATCAATAATAAGCGAGATATTTCGATTTATTTAATTCAGGCCCCCTTATAACCTCCCTTTTAAATAATGTATTTTGAATGCCATATAGTCTAAAATCTAAGTTACAACGAACTTAATTTATATTCCAATTTTCATCGAAATCGGTTCAGCCATTATCGCGTGAAAAGGTAACAAACATACAGACAGACAGACAGACAGACATACAAACAAAAATTTAAAAAAAAGCGATTTTCGGTTTCAGGGTGGTTAATTATATATGTTAGGACCAATTATTTTTGGAAAATCGAAAATTACCAGAAAAATTTCGGCTACAGATTTATTATTAGTATAGATATACCAATATTATAAGTTCCAAAATAATTTGCTTGCGTGAGCTTTCTGCTTTCTTCATTTCTTGCTTAGAATAAGGGTCAAATTTGATAATAATTGCGGCCGGTGGCCTTGCGGGCTGTAACTCGTAATAATTTTGTATCTTCAGCGAAATAGTCGTACAAAATTGCGTACGACTGGAGTGCGGTCGTACCTCGTACAATTAATCAAAATAGTCGTATGCGTAGGACTATAGTCGTACGTATGGCAACCCTGCTTCATAATCGCTTCCTCATTCCATGCGGCCTAGTCTGCAGACAACAATGCAATTGATAGTCGAAACGATTCACACATCAATATGACGCCAGTGAGTTGTTTAGAATTTTTTTTTTTTTCGTTGTTGGTAACTCTATAGCTTTATGGTTGTGCTAACAGATGGAGTTACTTGTCAACAATGTGACGCTGAAACGTGCGTTCAGGTTACTGCCCAGCGACAGTCCTGATGTATTTTTATATTTGTGATGATTGGTTAATTAATATTAACCCGGCACACTCACAATCATACAAATTTACAGACTATAGACACCCAGGGAATTCCTCTCTGGAATTATAATGAATAATAACATATCGCTACATTTGGAATGTTTCTGTCTTTATACTTCCCTCATGTATTAATGCCCCCATTTGTGTAGATTGATTTATTAACTAATTGAAATTAATTTAACATTGCATTGAACTTTTACACGTTAAAAACGTTTCACGTGAATCTTTTCCAAGTCCATCTGATACCGAAATCACAGATCTACAGCAACTGTTTCTAACACGGCCTCCTTGTATAAAGATATAAATCGCTGAAATACAGAAGCATCAAAATACGTTATTCATTTATTAATACGTCATCGTTATTGTTGAAATTGCCTATATAAAGAGACAACATCCCGGATGGTTGGGCGGTTTCTTTGAAAACATGTTGCGATGCACATAACCTCTAAATATAAAAACAAATGAGGATGGATCCGCCAACTTAATAAGCATTGGTCACATATTCCCTTGATCAATGTTGTAGTAGAAGCATAACCTAGGCCATGAATGAACAGTGAATGAAGTTATTTATTTAATGAATACATTGCCAGTGATATCGACGTAAATTCTATAAGGAGCAGTGTTATAATATTTGTTATAGTTTTTCTCGAATGGTACGTGTGAAAACGTTGCACGTTTAAGAAATGTTGTATGCATATTTCTGTACGTTTATTGTAAACTGCATATTTAGCTCTTGAGTTTAGTAAAAAAAATCATAACTTGTCCACTTTGGAAGTTATATATTACTGTTGTGCGAAGATCGTTTATTACATACCTGAAAGAGGAATTTCTAATTAGTTGCAATGAAATCTCCATCTTGGTTTCTGTTCAATGACAGCAATTTTGGAAAACAAAAATATCTCTCTTCAACATTGTTGCTATAAAATGTTTTCTGTGTTTACTATACTCCAGCAGGCCGTGATATACCTCTGTCTTTTTTTCCCCCCAGTCTATAAATGCGAACTTAAAACAAACGGTAAGGTTATGTAATGATTTATTTTTCATTTTAATATTTTAACAGTATTATTTATATAACATATTGCAGTAATAACATCGGCATCTGGAATCTTGTTGATTTTTTCACGGCTTCCTTAATGTTACATGCATCACGAATGCAATAACTTTAGTGGAGTTGTAGAGTTTACTTAATTTTTGCAAATATTTAAAAACAATAATTAACATTGCAATTTAGGTGAAATTGCAGTGGTAAGTTTCCAATTTATAATTATTACTATGTTAAACGTCTCTAAAAATAATATGTTAAAAGCCTAAAGCAGTAAAATGAATGTCGCGCTTAAGCGGTAAGAAGAGGGAAATTGTTATGTGTGTTACGTTGGGAATACTGAATGTGGTATTTCACACTTACCGCGTATTGGTTTTGTGCGGAAAACAAGCAAATACGCACGATCTCGCACAAAATAATGTACGATACACGAGCGGTATGTTTGTTTTCATGTTCTCGGAAATTAAAAAAGCTCAACTACGTTTCGCTTTTTCACCATTCATTTACTCTTGTGGATCAGATTTCTCTAAGACTAACTTCAGAAACCCATGTTTTATCATCCCCTTTAAAGTGATGTGTGTGAAGATAATGAGTGGAATTCGAAATTCAAAAGTAGGTGTGGGGAGTTGGAGGGATAGAACGGAAAATTCAGACAGCAATGGTTTTCAACTTCCTCCTCGAAAACTAAATCGACTTGTTTTTCCTTGCACATCTAAAAATTTTCAAGGTGTAAAGTTTTGAAATGAACACACGGTATGTATGTATTTTTTCCCGTCGCATTTTGCGGCTTGATTTTGTTGTAATGCATTTGAGGATAGAACCCTCATACACAATCTGTTGAAAGAACCACGACTGTTGACACGAAGCTTTGTGAAGGATAGACCTTATAAATAGTTGTGATTGGAGAGGCCTTGAATGGTGTCGAATTGCAGTTTGGTTGACGGTGACCCCTGACACGGGCGCTTTCGTACACGTGTGCCGAGCAGCTGTTCTAGCCGCGGGGACGTGAGGGAGCACACACTTCCGTCGCCTCATCTTATTTGTTCGAGTTAGGACTCATCCCGGTGCCAACTATCGGGAGAGGAAATATTCTGTTATGAACCCCATTTAATGTTTAAATGACATTTGCTCTCTAAAAAGTGCTGGAGACGAAAGGAAATGCCTTGTAGCTGCTATGTTTTAGAACAAGTTACAATTTTGTGCACTTCGTCGGACGTAGAATTTTATTAATCCAACAATATTGATTTTTATTTATTTATTTTGATATATATATATATATGTATACATAATGTAAAGAGTAACAATATGTATGTATGTATGTAGGGAGAGTCGGGTAGTATCGGACATCGGGTAATATCGGACAGTGCGTTTCTTTCATCTACCACCATATGGTAGTACCTGAATGACATGGTTACGTTTCTCTATGCGACATCACAGAAACGTAACCATGTCATTCAGGTACTATCATCGTGTGGTAGATGAAAGAAACTCACTGTCCGATACTACCCGACTCTCCCCTATGTATGTATGTATGTATGTATGTATGTATGTATGTATGTATGTATGTATGTATTTATTCACACTGCAGTGGGTATATACCCGGTGGCAGTGGTAACTAATTACACTCAATAAAGACAATAATAAACACAATTAATAAAAAATACAATTAATAATAATACTAATAATTAATACTTACAATAATTAATAACAATGATAATAATAATAATAATAATAATAATAATAATAATAATAATAATAATAATAATAATAACAGGGAACATCCTAAATTAAATGAAGCACGATCACTTAAAATAACATTTAAAGTAAATCTAATTTGTACCTTAAACCTAAGTTCGAACTAAAACCCACGAGTATGATATGTTCATATCTGCACAAGTACCTTTCAACACTACACTCATTTCGCTGTCAACTCACTCACTGCACTGGAACTACGACACATTTCACTGATTCTATCCTGATTTCACTAACACTTCAAAAACATTTCACTGTTCAAATACTTTGCACTGCCACTATAAACTATAAAGCTTCACTGACAGGAACACGTTTCACTTACTCGACACACTTCACTGACACAACATAATTCTTCACTGATACAACACTGCAATAACAAAATATCATTTACACCCTTTAAATACTGTGTATAATTACCGTCTACTAGTAAAGTCCTTTAAGCCTATTTTTAAATACATTTTTGGTTGTTGTTGGTGTGAAGGTAGATAGTAATACAAGTGATTTATTAATTAGTGAAGTGATTTAAATAGCAAAGTGACCGAAGAGTATGAATTAATTATGTTATATGTAAGTAAGGACTAAGAATTAGGAAAGTAAGGAATTTAGTATCAGATGGGATAGTATTAGTATTAGTATTAGTGTTAGTATTAGTATTTATTTAACCTGGTAGAGATAAGGCCATCAGGCCTTCTCTGCCCCTCTACCAGGAGATTCCAACTATAATATGAAGAAGAAAATTACAATTAATATTAAATTTACAATTAAAATTACAATAAGAATTAAAGTGCGACAAGATTACCTGATTAGTGAAAGCTAGACAATTTATTATAGAAGTTAAGAACAAAGAATATTTTTGTATTTACTTACTTACTTACTTACTTACTTACTGGCTTTTAAGGAACCCGGAGGTTCATTGCCGCCCTCACATAAGCCCGCCATCGGTCTCTATCCTGAGCAAGATTAATCCAGTCTCTACCATCATATCCCACCGCCCTCAAATCCATTTTAATATTATCTTCCCACCTACGTCTCGGCCTCCGCAAAGGTTTTTTTCCCTCTAGCCTCCCAACTAACACTCTATATGCATTTCTGGATTCGCCCATACGTGCTACATGCCCTGCCCATCACAAACGTCTGGATTTTATGTTCCTAATTATGTCAGGTGAAGAATACAATGCGTGCAGTTCTGCGTTGTGTAACTTTCTCCATTCTCCTGTAACTTCATCCCTCTTAGCCCCAAATATTTTCCTAAGAACCTTATTCTTAAATATCGTTAATCTCTGTTCCTCTCTGAAAGTGAGAGTCCAAGTTTCACAACCATACAGAACAACCGGTAATATAACTGTTTTATAAATTCTAACTTTCAGATTTTTTGACAGAAGACTAGATTTTTGTATTTACTGAATTAAAAATTAAACTTAGAATAACAAAATTCTATAGTGACGAAATTACCATATATTGAGATATTTTGTGACAGATTAAGAGAACTGTTTACAAGAAATCATGATAAAGAATACGAAAAAAAAAATTATGTCATATGAGTATAACAAGTAACAGATAGAAACTGTAATGCAAAGTACAGGTTGATTCAGGGATTTTGGCTCATGACTATAAGTAAGTAGAGCGAGTTACTCATCACTGCTGGCGGGCTGGGTCACACAGGTCAGGCTGCGCAGTCATAACACCTAACACTTCCTTCTTACCCTGTCGTGGTACACTCCGTCTTAAAACACAGTATTCTTCCACACGTCCCGTTGTCGCGACGCTGTTATTCCCGGCGTGACTCCTCCTCTTTGCTTACGTCTTAGGAAGTCAAGGCTCTATAAAGTCTAGGTAGGTAGTATCGTTCGCCATTTTTGTTCTTTCGTTGCCGAGCTACCAGACGAGGGATCTATTTGCCACACCGTTAAACATTATCATGTCGTAGCTCCTATGATAATAAATCAAACGCACTGTAATTCAGCAAATAATTAAGCGGAAAATAATGTCATCGTGTGCTTCTGCGAACGCCAACGAAAGAGCCAAAATGGCGGGCGATTATATTAAGTATTTCTCCAGCCTTAGGAAATGCATAACGTATTCATCAGCGAATCACAAGACGCACACGTTTAAATGTAGCTGACCTGCAACGTGATTGGCTGCCGGAAATAGAGCGACGGGACTATACTGTTCTCCAACCAGGAGATCAACCGTGAAAGGAATGTGCTTACTATTGCGTCGTCTATTGGAACGAAGTTGATAGATAATATTACCGTTATAACGTCAGTTTAAAAACCATGCGCTCTCCTGCATATGTTATTTCCTGTATGAAGAGATTAAAACACCAGGAGATTAACTGTGATCTAATTTTGTAACTAGGGTAGTATCAATATGTGTGTATCAATGTTATGGTTTGTGGTGTGAGAGCTAGCCAATAGAGATAAGAGTACCCACGTGTGTGACCTTATGACATCTTATGACATCAACATTCATTCACAGCATTACCCCCTTCCCTTCATTCCCTGGAATCTTTCTCGTGGTTGGATCGCAGTAACCACTACGTCTGTTGACTAAATTATGTCATGATGACTTACATTTTCTTGACATGAGTGTCCCTCAGCTACGAGCATAGATATTGTTTTCATTCTTCCTCTTCCCCCTTCCCCTCCTATGCATATCTGTGATTAATTTCTTTCTTATGACGCAACACACAGCTCGATCACTAGCCAAACAACCAAGGACAGGGGCCAATAACGCTGAATCGAGCTGTATGTATAGTGAAAATAGAGTCTGAAATAAATAGTAAACGTAATGGTAGGGATAGGGAAATTAGTTTTAGATAGGTTTTAGAATGATATATAGTGTCAGATGAATAAAGTACGAAATAGATGAAGTTGTAAGTAAAAGGATAAAGTCACAGCGTTGAGTAAAGGAAGATAAGTGCATGAGTCGTCCACTAAATTTAAAATTGATGTAAGTAATGTAAGAATGGGAATGCTTGCGTGAAAACTTTGTAACTAATTCAACAATTCATAGCATAAATACTCATCAAAAATGACTTTCATACTTCACCGCCAAGGCTATCGTGCTATCAAAAAGCAGTGCGTTATATGGCAGAAAATATTTTTAATAACCTCCCTATGGATAAAAAAAATCAAACTCAAAACATAATATTATTTAGGGCCAAATTACAGAAGTACCTAATTTCTCACGCCTTCTATTCTGTAGGTGAATTCATGACATTCAACAACCTGCATGAATATTTCTGTCTTGTATTAATTATCGATACCAACCCCTTGTGTTGTACTAGTAGACTATATTGTAAGTAAATACAATGCAATACAACGTTGGCATCGTCTTCGAAGGCTAACGCTGCTGTCAACATACTTACTTACTTACAAATGGCTTTTAAGGAACCCGAAGGTTCATTGCCGCCCTCACATAAGCCCGCCAGCGGTCCCTATCCTGTGCAAGATTAATCCAGTCTCTATCATCATACCCCACCTCCCTTAAATCCATTTTAATATTATCCTCCCACCTACGTCTCGGCCTCCCTAAAGGTCTTTTTCCCTCCGGTCTCCCAACTAACACTCTATTGAATAAGCAGTCGTGGACAGCCGATAAGGGGTGGTCCTCCAGCTTGGGTTGGGCGAAGGGCTAACAACCCATCACCGTAAAAAACAGCTTGTTACGTATCCCTATAATAAGCTGTCAACATAACCGTTGGAAAATAACTGCCAGTTGGAGTAGTTATGTTAAGTTAAATATTACATGCACCCAGATAAAATATTCTAGCCACGAAGATGAGACTAGAAACTAAGTATCTTGGAAAACATAGCATATGTAGTAGTAGGGAAAAGATGGTTAGGTTTCATCCTTAGGATATAAAATAAGAAGACCCGGACTGTAGTTCGATCTCCAAATAATAGCTGAAACCCACAAGAAAAGAAGGAAGATCAACGAAGGGACTGCACCACTTACGACGACATGAAACCGAGACGAGTCGGCTAGTGGCACACCTGCACATAGGATTTTGATGACACTGGTGGGGCTACTTGGGCAGGACAATGACAGTGATATTCGGAGCAAGAGCCGTACCGCCCCGGGCATGCAGCCACTACTGGTCGCTGATCCCACATTTGGTTCAATATTCCTCGCGTCCGACCTTGCAGTGTTGGCGGTGTCTGCGGATTTAGGAAATAAGCTCTTCGTCTGATTTGCTCGGGTGCATAGGCGATAATAGTACCGACGTGCTGGCGAGAAGCGGTTCATCAGCTGCTTCCATCTTGTTGTTTCCCTCATATACTTATTCTTATTCTTATCTTTCTCTTTTATCAGCAGTATCTTCTACATCAGCACCATTTTCATTATCTTCATTGTTAGCGTCATCCTATTATTTCATGTTCATTATCTTACTTTTGTTATCGCCTTCAGTGTCATCAGTTAAATATTCATAAACAGCGCAATTTCATAATCAGCATCAGTATTCATTTTCAGTATTGCTGTCTTAATTATCAACATCAGTATCTTCATTATCACTATGACCCAAATCTTCATCTGCATCAGTATCTGTCTTGGCTAAGGCTAAGCGATCGACGAGCCCTGCATTCTCTTGTTCTCTTATTTCAAATTCTGCGCACCGCTACCCCAATCTATTTGGCTTCTCGTTTTCAAAATTTATCCGCATATCATCAGCTAAGTACAAGATCTCATCATAACAATTTACTCATTGTACCCTACCACAAGACATCTTTATATTCTTCATCTTATACAGTTTCAGTTGCTAGAAATTGGAATTCGCTTCCGAGTGATGTAAGGGGTTGTTGGACAATAACTTCATTTAGGTCAAAATTACATAAATTCTTACTTAACAGATGAATTCCTGATTAATATTTGTTACTTATAATGAAACTAACATCTGTTCATTCTTATTATTATCATTAATTTCTCTAAATAGATTTACAAAACGTCTAATGGCAATTACATTAATATTCTCATTATAGAAATAGAAAATATATATATATATATATATATATATATTTCTCCCTGCAACATAGTCCTAGTAAGCTTATATTAAATTAATTTTCATCATTTTACTAGCTATCTCAAATATTAAATTAATTATAATTCATTGAATTAAATTAGCTCATAAATTAAGTTACTACTTTACCTTATAGATTTATCTAAATTTAAATAAATGTGTAGTGAAGAATATTGCTGGAGAACCTTTTAAGTGTAGTGTAAATATTTGTAATTTAAATTTATGTATTGTATTAATTAAGGCTGGTTGAGTGGAAGAGAAGGCCTTATGGCCTTAACTCTGCCAGCGAAAATAAAACATTATTATTATTATTATTATTATTATTATTATTATTATCTTCATTAGTATCTTCATGTTCATCATAATGACCAGCACTTTCATTATCAGCATCAGTATCTTCATTAGCATCTTCATGTTCATCATAATGAGCAGCACTTTCATTATCAGCATCAATATTCTTATTAGCGTCTTCATGTTCATCATAATGAGCGGCACTTTCATTATCAGCATCAATATTGTTATTAGCATCTTCATGTTCATCATAATGAGCGGCACTTTCATTATCAGCATCAATATTCTTATTAGCATCTTCATGTTCATCATAATGAGCGGCACTTTCAATATCAGCATCAATATTCTTATTAGCATCTTCATGTTCATCATAATGAGCGGCACTTTCATTATCAGCATCAATATTCTTATTAGCATCTTCATGTTCATCATAATGAGCGGCACTTTCATTATCAGCATCAATATTCTTATTAGCATCTTAATGTTCATCATAATGAGCGGCACTTTCAATATCAGCATCAATATTCTTATTAGCATCTTCATGTTCATCATAATGAGCGGCACTTTCAATATCAGCATCAATATTCTTATTAGCATCTTCATGTTCATCATAATGAGCAGCACTTTCATTATCAGCATCAATATTCTTATTAGCATCTTCATGTTCATCATAATGAGCGGCACTTTCAATATCAGCATCAATATTCTTATTAGCATCTTCATGTTCATCATAATGAGCGGCACTTTCAATATCAGCATCAATATTCTTATTAGCATCTTCATGTTCATCATAATGAGCGGCACTTTCAATATCAGCATCAATATTGTTATTAGCATCTTCATGTTCATCATAATGAGCAGCACTTTCATTATCAGCATCAATATTCTTATTAGCATCTTCATGTTCATCATAATGAGCGGCACTTTCAATATCAGCATCAATATTCTTATTAGCATCTTCATGTTCATCATAATGAGCGGCACTTTCATTATCAGCATCAATATTGTTATTAGCATCTTCATGTTCATCATAATGAGCAGCACTTTCATTATCAGCATCAATATTCTTATTAGCATCTTCATGTTCATCATAATGAGCGGCACTTTCAATATCAGCATCAATATTCTTATTAGCATCTTCATGTTCATCATAATGAGCGGCACTTTCATTATCAGCATCAATATTGTTATTAGCATCTTCATGTTCATCATAATGAGCGGCACTTTCATTATCAGCATCAATATTCTTATTAGCATCTTCATGTTCATCATAATGAGCGGCACTTTCATTATCAGCATCAATATTGTTATTAGCATCTTCATGTTCATCATAATGAGCAGCACTTTCATTATCAGCATCAATATTCTTAAGAGCATCTTCATGTTTATCATAATGAGCAGCACTGTCATTATCAGCATCAATATTCTTATTAGCATCTTCATGTTCATCATAATGAGCAGCACTTTCATTTTCAGCATCAATATTCTTATTAGCATCTTCATGTTTATCATAATGAGCAGCACTGTCATTATCAGCATCAATATTTTCATTACCATCTTCATGTTCATCATAATGAGCAGCACTTTCATTATCAGCATCAATATTTTCATTAACATCTTCATGTTCATCATAATGAGCAGCACTTTCATTATCAGCATCAGTATATGGCACCGAAATTCCGTTCAGTGAATCAGTAAAGAATCTAGGTATTTATATGGATAAAAGTTTAAATTGGAACATTCAAGTTGCAGAAACCTGCAAAAAAGTATTCTCATTAATCCACTCGTTTAGGCGATTGAAGAATTTTCTACCCTTTTCCATGAAAAAATGTTAGTGCAAACACTCGTGATGCCCCACTTCGATTACTGTGATATTATGCTTACTGACCTAAGCGTTACTTCGGCGCAGAGACTACAACGTGTTCATAATATGTGCGTCCGTTTCGTCTGCAATATTCGCCGGGCTGATCACGTAACACCATCCCTCGAAATGTTGTCCTGGCTCCGTCTAGAAGATCGTAGGAAAATCCACTGTCTTTCCCTTCTCTTTCACATATTGCATTTCTCCACTCCTGTCTATCTTGCGTATCGTTTTCAAAATTTATCCACCCATCATAACCTAGACACACGATCACAACACTCCTCAATATTATCCATTCCCTCCCACCGAACATCCTCATATTCATCTTCTTTCACTGTGGCTGTTCCTCGGCTTTGAAATTCCGTACCGAGTAATGTCAGGGACTGTCAGACATCAAACCAATTTAAGAATAGGCTAACGAAATATTGTTCTAAGAATTCTTGTTAACAATAATAGCTGTTTCAGGTTTCTCAATGTTTAATGGTTAGATATATCACAGATAAATATCTAAATTGTTTTATTATTATTATTATTATTATTATTATTATTATTATTATTATTATTATTATTATTATTATTATTATTATTATTATAACTATTTCTTACCAATGTTTATTATTGTCACACTAACTTATCCAACTTTCATTATTTACTTTCATGTTGTTTTATGGTCTAGATATTAATATAATCATTATGTAAGCAATTGTATTCAATTAGAATTAGAGTCTGGCTGGGCGGAAGAGAAGGCCTACTGGCCTTAGCTCTGCCAGATTAAATAAATAAAATATTATTAAATTATTTTATTTTCATTAGCATCTTCATGCTTATCATAATGAGCAGCACTTTCATTTCAGCGTCAATATCTTCATTATCATCTTCATGTTCATCATAATGAGCAGCTCGTTCATTATCTGCATCAGTTACTTCATTATCAACAACAATACCTTAATTTTAAAAATCAATATCTTCATTATCATCTTCATTTTCATCAATCGAGCAGAACATTTTCGGCATCAATGTCTTCATTATCAGCAATAGCTTAATATCAGTGGCGGTTTTTTATTATCAACATTAATACCTTCATCATCAGCTGCAGTTACTTTATTATCAGCAACAATAACTTCATTAAAAAATCAGTATCTTCATTATCATGTGTTCATTATTTCATCATCTCCAATATCAGTGTTAACTTCATATTCAATACAGATAATACAATATAATATTTGTTTTATTCAGTCTTATGACAAATCAATTATTAAAACAATGACTTATATTTCATAACATGTAGTCATTGAGTTTTATACAAAATAAGTTACGAACGTTTTCGCCCATTCAGGCATCTTCAAGTTCAGTGTACAGTATCTCATTATTAAACTGTATGATAATTACAATGGTAGTCGATGAGATGAACTGTTTAAAATTGATCATGATATATAAAACTAGTGGCTTGTGCAGCAAATGCTGTTGCAAACTAAGTTCGTTAGACGTTCAAATAAACATTTTTCAGATATATTATCAATGAAGAATACTTGTCTTTTTGATAGTTATTTGCTTCCATAATAATGAAACATACTCTCTCTGAATGGCTTTTTTTTTAGGCCAAATACATTTTCTTGAACCTATCCAACTTCAGTTTTTTAGTTTCAACGCGAAAACGCAAGTATCAATGTCAGGACGATAGCAGCTATAGTAGCTATTTCAGATCATTGTGGATTGTAGGAAAAAGTTAAAAAATGTCAGATTTGCTAAGCTTTCGAACAATAGCATTTTCGTATAGCTGTTGCATGTAGAACTTGAAATGTAGAGCGTAAAATCATTTTCTCCTACTAAGAGATTTTGCTGAAATGATCTGGAGACTACAACATTTTCTAGGCCTCTTATTTTATCTGTAAGTAATACCTTTTTATCTTTCCTTAGGAACTGTAATTTTTGCGCTCTGTCGAGCCAATACTGAAGACAATGACACATATCAATATCTACACTACACCGCCATTAAGTATATGAAAAAGACCCAACCCCACTGGGCTAATAAGTGTAAAAATATTTGATTTTTAATAACAATATTATTATCTTACTTAAGTTTTGTAGTTTATATAGCAGCCACTCAGTAAATTATAAAAATGATTATCTAAATTAAGATAATCTCTACATTTACTTACATAACCTCAAAACGTTTCAGTTTCATGTCATCAATATAGCATCAGTATTATGTACAATTAATGAAAAATAGATGCATCATGATATTAACTATAATAATATTTAATTTCTAATGGTAATAATGTCATCAAACCACCTCAAGTTTCGTAGATTTGAATATCCAATACACAGCTGTACTCAAAAAATTATTATACACTGCAGAATCAGTTTTAAATAACAAATTGAATTGAGCTCTAAATATGTCGGCAATCCTGCAGGTCATGGCCTTCGTGTAAAAGCCTATTGTTTATTGTAGTGTGTGTTTTGTTCTGAAATTCAATTAAGTCGGCCGTGATTCGATAAAATTAGTTCTCAAAACTGACAACAGATGGACTTTGGAAAATAGGAAAATTATGTAGGAAAATTGACATTTCACTGAGAACTACTACTTTTCCGAAAAACTTTGGGTTCCAAGCTTCAAAATGAGGGGCCATTTTTTAAAATCCATTCAGCCGTTTTCCCGTAATTTCCATTACCAGTTCAAATTATATATATAGATGTACAAACATATGCATAACTGAAATGTAATCATGTTACAGGTCATAAAATTATAAAAATTGAGAACACGTAATGTTTTACATTTTAAACTCCATAATACTCAGTGTAGGTCTTGTTTTGTAGAGTCCATTAAAATGATGAATTGTATCTGAAATATATAATTATGAAATAGAAAGAGCAAACCCTCAAACTTAAGAGTGTGATTAGATTGAATAATCAAATGTACTCACGTTATTAAAATATAAGTTAGTGTTTTAATAATTGATTTGTCATAAGATTGAATAAAACAAATATTATATTGTATATTTACAACATGCTTTCTAAGTTCATACTCAATACCATTAACACCATCTTCATTATCAGTATCACATGAAGCAGCATTGCCATTAGATCATGATAATGATAATCATCTTTATCTTTATTTTCACTGTCAGCATCGTTAAACATCATAGAGAAGACTAGTCGTGAATTGTACGTCCTGGTAGTGCCTTCCCGCTATGCTAGGAGCTGAATATATGTGCAGACGTTTGCACCCCTCTTCGTAAAAATTCTTGTGGGCACGCAGACAAGAACAGAGCTTCAGAAATTTAAGAAATTCATATGGATGCCCATTTGATCGTCGCTCGCGAGATTCACTTCGCAGTCATTAATTATTGAGCCCGAGACGAGGCGAGCCGATGCAATAAGGCAGCGAACGGGGCTTGAAAGGTAGCCCTATATATAGAGCAGGCGACTTGAATTGTTAATAACGGGAAGGCGGGCGGCTCTATATCATCCAGAGCTGCAGATGAGGTCGTCGTTACTGAATTGGAGCTGAACAATCCAATTTCGAGCGTATAGTCCGCTCCAAGGCTTTGTCACCACTAGTCTGCCTTCAGCTTCGTAATGATGCAGAAACAAGACAATCGCTTTTTAAATTATACAATGCTACTGCTACTACTTATGCTACTGTTATTACTACTACTAATATTACTATTACTAGTGCTACTAATATTAATACTACAGAGTGATTTATATAGAACTGACACATTTCTTTCATTAATTGTTTCAAAACGAATTGTGCTAGCGAACTTATTATACCTAAAATGTAGAGGAATTTTGGGAGATTATTTACCTCTATAGCAAATTTTGTCCGGCGTTGTCAAATCCGGAGATCTCGGTGGCCACAGGTTCCTGGAAATTATTCGGTCGTCACATAACCGGATAAATGGAACCATGCTTCATCTGTGAACCATGTGATGGACAATATGGCAGGATTTTGCACAATGAACGTCTGAAACCAACAGCAGAATGTTCTGGAGTTTCGATTCCTTGTCACTAGATGCGCAGATGTTTATGTTTTATTCCTATTGTTGGCAGCTGTTTTCGACATTTTGTGTCAACGTGAAAATGCAGTACACATTAAATCAACGACTCTTCCTTGTGAAGCAATACTGGATTACGAATTCAATTACAGCTACTCAAAGGGCATACCAGAGAGAATTTGGTGTTCGCAATCCTCCCAAAAGAAACACAATACTGGGACTGGTAAACAAATTGGAAACAACTGGATCTCTGCTGAGTGAAAAGGGCAAGCATCGTTCATCTAGGTTTCCCACGGTTGTTGTTGACGTAAGAGCACGACTGGAGCAGTCACCCAAAAAATCATTAAGACTTTTGTCGCAGGAGACAGGGTACACCTACTCAATGTGTCAGAGAGTCTAAAGCCATATAGGATTACGGTTGTTCATCAGCTACAGGAACCAGATAAGGATAAAAGATTGAATTATTGTCGTTGGTTTCAGACGTTCATTGTGCAAGATCCTGCCATATTGTCCGTCACATGGTTCACAGATGAAGCATGGTTCCATTTATCCGGTTATGTGACGACCGAATAATTTCCAGGAACCTGTGGCCACCGAGATCTCCGGATTTGACAACGCCGGACAACATTTGCTATAGAGGTAAATAATCTCCCAAAATTCCTCTACATTTTAGGTATAATAAGTTGTCGCTAGCACAATTCGTTTTGAAACAATTAATGAAAGAAATGTGTCAGTTCTATATAAATCACTCTGTACTACTACTAATAAGTAAAAGTAAATCCCGAAGAGGCAAAGTATATGATTATGACTCGTGACAGGAATATTGTACGAAATGTAAATATAAAAATTGGAAATTTATCTTTTGAAGAGGTGGAGAAGTTCAGATATCTTGGAGCAACAGTAACAAATATAAATGATACTCTGGAGGAAATTAAACACATAATAAATATGAGAAATGCCTGTTATTATTCGGTTGAGAAACTTCTGTCATCCAGTCTGCTGTCAAAAAATCTGAAAATTAGAATTCATAAAACAGTTATATTACCGGTTGTTCTTTATGGTTGTGAAACTTGGAGTCTCACTTTGAGAGAGGAACATAGGTTAAGGATGTTTGAGAATAATGTGCTTAGGATAATATTTGGGGCTCAGAAGGATTAAGTTACAGGAGATTGGAGAAAGTTACACAACACAGAACTGCACGCATTGTGTTCTTCACCTGACATAATTAGGAACATTAAATCCAGACGTTTGAGATGGGCAGGGCATATTGTACGTATGTGCGAATCCAGAAATGCATATAGAGTGTTAGTTGTGAGGCCGGAGGGAAAAAGACCTTTGGGGAGGCAGAGACGTAGATGGTAAGATAATATTAAAATGGGTTTGAGGGAGGTGGGATATGATGATAGAGACTGGAATAATCTTGTTCAGGATAGTGACAAATGGCGGGCTTATGTGAGGGCGGCAATGAACCTCCGGGTTCCTTAAAAGCCAGTAAGTATATAACAAACTAACCACCAATATAATCCTAAAAACATGTAAAAATTTAAAAATAACACCTTTTATGCTTTCGGAGATATAACCACTTAAAATCAACATAGGGCACTATGAAAACACCTAGACTACCATGTCCCCTTTTTTAGCAAATGGTTTATTAAAATTCTCCCTTTCGATTCATGTTCTTCTTCAGTAGTAATGAAAGAATGGTGTCCCATTATCGCCGTCTGAAGTCGAACTGAGAGTCGTGGGCTATACGTGGTAACATTAGCAGCCATTCCCGTTTTTCTGTAGAGACCTTAAGAGCAAGAAGTCCAATTAAGGGATGGGACTCGCGTAGTGGTCGACGTTGGGGGTGGAGCGGGTTCAGACGCCATCTTCTGGTGTTGGGCCCCTTCCTCTGACGACCTCTGCAATTAGTGCAGGAAAGATGCCTCAAAATTTCACACCGTCTTAAAACACTTTCACAGCATTGTAACCTAATTTATGTAACAGCATTTACACAAAGGCTGGCCTAGAGCTCCTCCGTTATTGTGTTAGGTGCCGGAATTTCCCAGATACGTAATGGAATCTCTCAGAACTTTCAGAAACTGTGCCAGCCCTCTCAAACTGTACTTCCACAGTTAATACATTCTTGTACGGTGCCAAGCAAGTTGTGAAATGTGCTTAGAAGTTTTACATTTACAGTCATTTATTGAATGAATATCTTAACATTAATATTTAAGCATAAGACATTGGGAAGCTCGTAGGCCAGTGGTTTTCAACGTTTTGGTTGCCATGGACCCCTTGAAAGTCTATATTTTATTTTTGGGAAACCCAAAATGGTTTGTATAATTCAGGCTGCCAGTCATGTTCTACTCGTGAAACATTTGTATAATGTAGTGAAATAAACATCCTTATGAAATTGACAGCGGTATTAAATTTAAATTTTAGTTTTTGAATATAAACTGAAACTACGTAAATACAAAGTTATTTTACGTTATAGCCTAATTATCATGTCCTTGTTGTGAACGGTAGAACCAGTTTTTATACCTACCATGAGATTAGATCAGTTGAATGGTTTATGTCTTTGCTGTGAAAAATTAAACCAGTTTTTAGACCTACCATAAGGTTATATCAGTGGAATGGTTTATGTCTTTGCTGTGAAAAATTAAACCAGTTTTCAGACCTACCATAAGACTATATCAGTGTGATTGTTGATGTCTTTGCTGTGAAAAATTAAACCAGTTTTTAGACCTACCATAAGGTTATATCAGTGGAATGGTTTATGTCTTTGCTGTGAAAAATTAAACCAGTTTTCAGACCTACCATAAGACTATATCAGTGTGATTGTTGATGTCTTTGCTGTGAAAAATTAAACCAGTTTTTAGACCTACCATAAGGTTATATCAGTGGAATGGTTTATGTCTTTGCTGTGAAAAATTAAACCAGTTTTCAGACCTACCATAAGGCTATATTAGTGTGATTGTTGATGTCTTTGCTGTGAAAAATGAAACCAGTTTTTAGACCTACCATAAGACTATATCAGTGTGATTGTTGATGTCTTTGCTATGAAAAATGAAACCAGTTTTTAGACCTACCATAAGGTTATATCAGTCGGGTGACTGATGTCTTTGCAGTGAAAAACTAAATACTTTTTAGACCTACCATAAGGTTATATCAGTGGAATGGTTGATGTCTTTGCTGTGAAAAAGTAAACCATTTTTTTAGTCCTACCATAAGGTTATATCAGTGAAATGGTTGATGTCTTTGCTGTGAAAAACTGAACATTTTTAGTCCTACCATGAGGTTATATCAGTGTGATTGTTGATGTCTTTGCTGTGAAAAATTAAACCAGTTTTTAGACCTACCATAAGGTTATATCAGTGAAATTATTGATACCTTTGCTGTGAAAAACTGAACCATTTTTTAGTCCTACCATAAGGCTATATCAGTGTGATTGTTGATGTCTTTGCTGTAAAAAATTAAACCAGTTTTTAGACCTACCATAGAGTTATATCAGTCGGATGGCTGATGTCTTTGCGGTGAAAAACTAATAATTTTTAGACGTAGTACCATAAAGTTATATCAATGGAATAATTGATGTCTTTGCTGTGAAAAACTAAATCATTTTTAGTCCTACCATAAGGTTATATGAGTTGGATGGCTAATGTCTTTGGGGTGAAAAAATAAATCATTTTTAGAGGTACCATATGGTTATATCAGTGGAATGGTTGATGTCTTTACTGTGAAAAACTAAACCATTTTTTTAGTCCTACCATAAGGCTATGTCAGTGGGATGGTTGATATCTTTTCTGTGAAAAACTACTGCAAAACAATGAAGTTCGAAAGAGTTTTTCACTTTTTCAAACATCTGCTTACCTTGGTCTCTGAGTTCAGTACGAATCCCTATTATATACTAGAACGTTTTCTGTTCAAAGTTTTTTAAGTGTGAAAATTGTAGCTATTTTTCAGGTTACTCAAATTTGCTTGAAGGGAAGGTATTGAGGGCACCCTGTCACAGTGGCGGTTCCTCGGGGGAGGGAAGGGAGGAACGTCCTCCTCACATTTTTCTTCTTTTGAAAGTAAATACCAAATGAAATATATGCTTTGAAATTCGAGGAAGATCCGATAATTTTTAAGTTCACAGCTGTAAGAAAACCTCGGTTGATCGAGTTTTAAACGATGCGCGCTCATGTGCTGCTAGAAAACTGTGAGAAGGATGCGAGATTGTCTGTGTGGAGGATCCTCCTCTGAATCAGCGCATGGGCGGGAAATAGAAACCGACTGGTCTTGCAGCAAGCTCGCTACCGCTGCCATCTGACGATGCTGCATTCAACCAGACTATAACTCATCTAGGAGGAGACACAATAAAACAGTTTTAACGCAAAGCTATGAAAGACACCATATATAGGCCTATATATTTTTTTGTGCTCGACCATGCCGAAACGTAGTAATTATACACCTGGTAGCAGACCTTTAATGCATGTCATTAAAGTACACCTACTCATTAAAAATCAGGTCTTTCAGCCAGTGACGACTCAGGTTACAACTGTTCAGCCAATGACAGGTCAGCTTTCTACCGTTATAAAACCGCAAGTATCGATTATTCTGGGATATGCAATCGAAAGAGAATTAGCGAAAAGTCACGGAGGCTGGAAATCCAATACTGTCGTAGAAGGTTATGTTCTGTTAATATAATAATTAGCGTTAATTGTAAATAATATTCAAATAAATTCAATTTGTCATCTCGTTTTTCAATGTCTAATTTAATTTCAATGTTATATCTGTAGGTTCTTATGGCCTAGCAAGGTCAATGTGGATATCTGTTCCTCGGAAAAAATCAATACTTTCGCGTCTGCGCACATCTCACAACATATGGAACATTGCTGAAGGTCAGATACAATTAAAATTAATAATATCAAGTTAGAAATATGGTCGAGCATAAAAAGTCGTTTGAAACTCGCCTATAATGGTAATTAAGAAGCTCGTATGAAAATTATGAAACTTGCTTGCGCTCGTTTCATAAATATCCATACTCACTTCTTAATTACCTTCATTATAGGCTCGTTGCATAATGTACTATTAAATTATAGATCAAAATATATTATTCATTGCACTTTATATAGGCTACTATTCATGGTTTGAAACTTTCGAGGATATCTGAAAGTTGAAGTTGGATTTATATAAAAACAAAGAGGAAGTAGTTCTACGTTAGTATCGCAGATCTTTTTGACCCCTGAAATTTACTTCCATTCATTGTCTACTAGACAGGACAACACCCAAGTTGTCAGTTTTGCACAAATATCTTTGAAATTGAAAGTACTCCAAACTACATTATTTTTAACATAAAAAAATTAATCGGCCACTGGCAGCTTTGAACAATAATGATAGTATGGCTTTACAAGAACTGACATTCTTCAAAAGCAGGTGATACTGAACTTGTAAAATGTGCATGTGGCAACACAGACCACGTGGGTGGGTGCAGTGTTCTCGCTTTCCTAACAGATTACAGTGAAACCTGTCTAAAGCGGCCATCTGAAGTTATCTTGTAAAATGGCCGTTTTATCAGGTGGCCGCTGGATTAAGGTTGCGTTTTTTTTTTTATGAATCTGCATGAAAATACTGAATTTCACTGACTTTTTAGGACTGCGCGTACAAGAATCATGCATCATGTCAGCCTCTTCCATTCTTGCAACTAGCCTTTTCAAAACTCGCGTGCGGTACCTTGATCAAGGGACTGGAGGTGTATTGGGAAGAAACACCAATTTCACGGATCACAATGCGATTTTGTCGTTTAATTTTAGAATTGAAATCGCATAGCTAATTCTCAAACGATGATGTCATCCAAGCTTTATAGTTGCCAATCCACTTCACCTCCAATAAGCCCATGTCAATATTTTTCAAACATCTCGGTTTTAATGATTTCCCTATCATTAAGAGTGGTTCTTTTTTTCCTGCAACATTAAAACAAAAGAGCAGGGTAATTCTGTCTTTTGCCAACTTCCCCCCTTTATACTCTTTTTTCATTGAAACTTAAATTTTGTTAGGGAGGGCCCTGAAGAAAAAAACTGTTTCGTCAACATTGTAAATGTCTCTGAGTTGATATTCCGCAAGAATTGAAGGTAGTCTATTTTTTCCATTCTTCAATAACATTGGTGGCAATGTCACCTCCTTCACCAGACACAGAACGAAATATAATGTTATGCCGTTTTCTAAAGCACCCTAACCACCCATTACTAGCAACAAAATGTCTTACATTGAGTTCTTTGGCAATTTCAAGAGCTTTCTCTTGAATCATAAGCCCACTTATTGCCAATTTCTTCGCACTCGCACACTTGAACCATTCGTAAACGAAATCATTCACATTGCTAAACACAGATTCTCTCTTCCTCTCATTATTTTAATATTTCATCTTTATTCTTAATTATACGGTTTATTTGTGTCCTTCCACATTTGAATATTTCTGCAATTTTTCTCGTAGATGTTCCCTTCTCACTTTCTTCAATCATTTTCCGTCTCAACTCTAAACTTAACATCACTCTACATTTATTGTTAGACATGATTTTTCTCTCAAACTAACTTCACAGTTCCTCTGAATCAACTGAATGAAAAGAAGAAAAATTCGTAAAAGCTGGTCCATAGGCTATAGAGACAGATAGAAAGAGGAGAAAAAAAATTCGAATGGTTAACTACCTAAAACATACTGTGACATTTTCTGTAGAAAATGTCCGTGTTTCAATTCTTAAAAAACGAGTAAGAATTTATAGCTGTGGAGGGTCGGAATGGAAAGTGACAAAAGAGTCATAAAACAGTAACCAACTAACCCAAAGATATGGAGGGTGTACTGTTGTACACTTAGCTATTGCTTCCTGTCCTCTAACCATTGAAAAAATAGGTCAGACAGTATCCGTGAAAAGATTTTTTGTTGGACAGTGACCGTTATAGTCACGTTCCAATCCAAATAGACCCCGGCCGTTGGCCGGTACATGAGGTGGCCGCTAAATAAAGAGAGAATTTGTATTGATCTTATGGAAAATTCACTTGGTTCCAGAGAAATTTGGCCTTTTGGCCAGGTGGCCGTTTAAATGAAGTGACCGTAAAGGCAGGTTTCACTGTATTTCTCATTCCCATTTCCGTAAAACGGTTCCGGTTACGAGTTAGTAGCTGGTCTCTTCCAACACGTGTGATGCTGTAGTGTGCGTGAAAAATCCTGCGAGGTTGTGAATTTCCTTTAATTGATAATTTGTGCAATTATTCAACAATGAATGGAAGTGAAAACATATTATATTTTGGACAATTTAGGAAACTCAGTTTACAAAAACAGATTATTGCTATAGGAAAGGGAGGAAGGTCAACCCCAACACTACCTGGTCTTACATGTACGCATGTAGGCTAATTTATAGCATGTTTCATTCAAGAAGGTGTCATTTCGTGCTGTTAACTTCTTTCCTCCTCTTAAGAAATATGCAGGAGCCGCCACTGACCCTGTGTAATGTTACACAAAGTAACAATGAGGTCAAGAGAGCGGTGCTCTGCTCTTACAGAAGTACGTGGGGTAAGCACACAGGGCTATCAGCAGATAATGTCGTTGTGGAAACCTGATCGATACCGGCCCACCTGCCGTGAGCTCGTCCTGGCTTAACTTCACTTGACTCATGGAGTTCCCTTTGATGTCAACCAACTCTGTGCCTTCAGAGCTTTTTTACGGTGTAAAGATTCAAGGGAATTCCTTCAGAGACAGTAAACGCTCTGAAATTAAGACTACGATGTAGGGCCGAATTCATGGTCAACACTTATCGTAAGGAAACACTTAAGCAGTTGCTTGTAATAATTTCCAATTCATAAATCCCACTAAAGTGAACACTTATTCAAATAAGGTAGCTTGTCAGCTTACTCAAGTGTTTCCTCATATGCATTGTAATCAGCTGATTCGGTATACAATAGATGATGATTGTGATTTAATTTAATTTATTGAGTTCTGTAATTAAAATGAAAATGAGTTTCGGCAAGCAAAAGATATATCAGAGATATGGAAAACCCTTTAGAGATGTATAATGATCAACAATTGAAGAGGAGATACCGTTTCGACAAGAACACTGTTGTGGATATTCTGGTGTCTCTCATTTCAATTCACAATACAGCCATGAGGCTTACCGATTTCGCCACTGCTGAAAATACTGGTTGCTTTGAGATTTTATGATACAGCAGCATTTCAAGTAGATTTAAGTGACATTTTTTTCGAAAAGTATTCACGTCCCAACAAAGTGTCATTTGCATTTTTGTTCGTATTCTACCCAAGGAATAAGCTGTTAAAATTTGCGTAGTTATATCATTTCCACTTTGTTCAGCATAAAAATAACTGAAAAATAAATTGAAATGATTTACTTACAGGAATATTTCCGGAGTTTGCATTAAACTCAACTGCAATTTTGTTCCATGTCAATTTTTTCTTTTGGAGAGAACAATTATTATCAATTTTTTTTTTTACTTTCGACGATATCTCCATATTTCATAACTAGTTATCATAGCTCACTTCTTTCTTTTCTGTAAAATGCTTTCTGGACATCTTGTATAATTTTTAGCTCTATAATATATTTTATTTGTGTATTTGTGTATGACAATAATGCCGACTTAACAATCTATACATATGATTTCTGCAGTCGTTAAATAAAGAGCTATTTAATATCGCTTGTAGAGAATAAAAGTATTGTACATATGCCATGCATACAGTTACTAAAGCTGTAATTTATTTTAATAAAATCACATAATGCATGTGAACGTAGAATATGTGACGCATCAATTCATATCGGATGTATTAATTAGCCATATTTCCATGATACTAAATTTAATCACGAGAATTCCAACACGGCGAAAGTCAGATTGGAAAGGTCACGCAGTTATTGAATTTGAAACACGTTTTCAATTTGAGTGCTTGGTTTATCCAGGGTTGTACACACTCACCACTGAAGTTCGTATCTCTTTAAATGCACAGTGATAATAGAACGTTCCTATTAACTGTCGTTAACTAGTACACACTCTACATAAACAGTCTTTATCGTTAGTGAAAATCGTGCATAATATGCTATATTATTGTACCAGAGCCGTAAAATATTACCATGACAACTAAAACGTCATGACTTCTACTATGAAGGCATAACGTGTGCCATAAAGTTAACATTATGAAACGATTTGCCATGCTATAATATTTAATACATCCTTGTTGCCATAGCAACCTCTTTCTTCATAGACCATAATATCAAACTGTCCAGCATTACAAATCTGATGTTATTTCTTTATTAATTGTTGTTTTATAATGCTATTGTACAAAAAAATAACGTACGAAACACGTTTATAATGTTACACAGTTATTGCAATTGCCAAAATTAGAAATATCGCTTGGTTTGTTTCCTAAACATTGACTCGTGGCATAAAGTATATTGTATAACTTTATAAACTTGTTTCATATTATAGGGGAGAGTTGGGTAGTATCGGACATCGGGTAATATCGGACAGTGCGTTTCTTTCATCTACCACCAGCTGGTAGTACCTGAATAACATGTTTACGTTTCTGTATGCGACATCACAGAAACGTAACCATGTCATTCAGGTACTATCATCTGATGGTAGATGAAAGAAACTCATTGTCCGATATTACCCGATGTCCGATACTACCCAACTCTCCCCTAGACTTATTTTAATGCAACAGAAAAAATAATAAATTATAATCCTGCTTTCAAAAAACATTGTCAGGTACATTGCTTTAGATTATATGCCCAATCTCATATTTTTTATAGTTTTCTGGTACGCTATGTTTGTAATGTTTTGTCATTGTTTTCTGCTCCCAACATTTGTCAAAATATTTCAGATTGTTAATACAGACGAGTCAGTAAGTTGCAAATCGAAGCAGCGACCTATATTTTTTTAACGAAACTGTTGTTGCTAGATGGTAGTATTATCCAAGTGTCAAGATATCGATGTGCGCACAAGCGAAACAAAGAAGCGGCAGTTGCAAGATAACGGCACTTCTGTATAAGTGTATCAATATCGAGCTGCGCTCCGTTGTGCGATTTTTCTCAGCGGAAGGTCTGGCGGGAAAAAATATCCATAAAGAAAAGCTGCCCATGTATGGTGATCATTGCTTGCCCCTCCTAGCTGGTTACAATTTCATTGCGCGCAGAAGTTCTCTGAAGGATGAATAAGTATCGAACTCTGAGTGTCGGCCAGTGGAGATTGTCACGGAGACAAATGTGCAACATTTTGGCGACTTGATCCGAGGAGACGGGATAAAGGGCACGATATGATTCTTTCATTCATTCATTCATTCATTCATTTTATTCCATAGATCTTACATGAGCAATGAAGCTTTAAGATGTGGAACTAGTCAAAATTTTACAATATTACAGTTACAATTTTTACAAATTTTTACAGTTTTACAATTTAGTAATTTTCTACAATTTTTACAATTTTGTGCAATTTTTTACAATATTTTGGCGAGATGTAGTGAGATGAGGTGAGGTCCGAGGATTCGCCAAAAGATTACCCGGCATTTTCCTTTTGGTGGAGGAAAACCTCGGAAAAACTCAAGCAGGTAATCAAATCAAAGGGGTTGATGCCAAGGACTCGCCATAGACCATCCGGCTTCAGTCCCACGGCTGGGGAAAACCTCGGAAGAAACCAAAGACCAAAGGGGGATCCAACCCAAGCCCGAACGCAGCTCCGGATCAGCAGCCCAGCGAGTCTGCCGACTAAGCTACATCGATGGCTCTACTAAAAGTATACAATACATAGCCAATCAGATTATTAAATTTACGAACGCAAACGATCATTCATCAGTTGAGCTATATGTATAATACAAAACAAGTAAGTTAATTAAATTTAAGGCATAAACAATTAAAACAAGTTGTGATATACAGAAATTGATAATACATATCATGCAAACTACTTCAAATTACAAACACAAACAAACAATTTATCAACAAAGCTATACAGATTACTATTCAATTTAAAGCATATACAATTCATCGACCAAAACTATACAAAATATATTATACAATACAAAGTAAGCAGAATAATTTAATTTACAAACATACTTTCATTAAGCTATACAAATTTGTGCAATTAATATCAAGTAAATTAATTCAATTTATAGTCATAAATAATTCATCAGTTGAGCTATACAGACTACTATACAATTTTAAGCCTATACAATTCATCAATTGAACTATACAGACTACCATTCAATTTACAGTAGGCCTATATACAATTCATCAGTAGAGCTACACAGACTAGTAGGGGAGAGTCGGGTAGTATCGGACATCGGGTAATATCGGACAGTGCGTTTCTTTCATCTACCACCATATAGTAGTACCTGTGAATGACATGGTTACGTTTCTCTATGCGACATCACAGAAACGTAACCATGTCAATCAGGTACTATCATCGTGTGGTAGATGAAAGAAACTCACTGTCCGATATTACCCGATGTCCGATACTACCCGACTCTCCCCTAATCATTTTAAAAGCATATACAATTCATCAGCGAAACTATACAAACCTGAGTTTCTACTCTTTCAGGGGCGAGCTAAAGTTTTTCTGTATATATTATATTTTATGTTACAGTTATTAGCAAAATAATAAATAAATATACAATGAAATTAGTTCAATTTACAAACTTATTTTTGTTAAGCTGTACAAAAATTGTACAATTCATATAAAGTAGAAGATTCTTTCTTGAGTGCATCATTACCAGGCCAAAACAATGCCAGGATCAAGTTGCACTCGTCCAGAGGTGCCGCCATCTTGCAACTGCTGTTTCTTTGTTTCAGTTTGAAATAATATAAAATGAGTTACCTTATGTCTTTTGAGTAATAGTTCCAAGAAAATAAAGTAGGAAATGCAATTTAATTTACAATATGACAAAGAAACTGAATTCTTGAGGAATGCGTAAAGCACGGAATCTCAAAGTGTATGTTAACTTCGTGACACTCATTTTTATGTACGCCTTCCTTTGCAGTAGTCCCTTTGTAAGACTTTTGAAGGGAGTTTTAACTTGCTGGTGTCGGAAACTACCCTTGGAGGTGTCAGAACTGCACCTCACCTGCTGTCCACACCGCAGTCGATACTAACTAGGTTCTCTGAAAAAAAAATGTGCAACAGTTTTACTCTCATGATTTTATTTTCCGTTCACAAAAGCGCTTGATATAGACACACAAACAAACAACCGCACGTGAAAGCTTTCACAAAAAACAAAAAGTTGAGCAGAGTTGGTGGCGCTATCCCTCGGGTGACTGGTGCTATTCGTTTAGCAAGCTAGTCGCTGCAAAACACGGGAACGATTACAAAAAGATCTCCCAATTAATTTAGCAGTGGTTTTATACACAGACCTTTTGTTCTTCACGAAATATGTTGCAAGATTTGCAGTACTTGCACTGAAGGTGCAGCTAGGAATTCACGTCCGTTAGTAGAGCAAAGACGGGACAGTTGCATAATTTTAGCATGCTGCTTATCTTCACGTAAACCTACTGTGGGTGCGATCACCTGTCGACAGGTGCATAGCTTGTTCTCCTTATATTCTCCTTGCTCTTTTAATCCCCTTATTATTCTTGAATTATTGTTATCCTTGTTTTCGCCTTGTTCTCATTGTATTATCTTTGTTCTCTTTGTATTCCCCTTCTTATTCTTGGATTGCCTCTCGTCTCCTTGTATTCCCCTTGTTCTCTTTTTAATCCCCTTGTTATTCGTGATTTCTCCTCGTTCTCCTTGTTTTCGCCTTTTTCTCATTGTATTACCTTTGTTCTCTTTGTATTCCCCTTTTTATCCTTGGATTGCCTCCCGTCTCCTCGTATTCCCCTTGTTCTCCTTTTAACCTCCTTGTTATTCTTGGATTGTCTTTGTTATCCTTGTTTTCGCCTTGTTCTCATTGTATCCTCTTTGTTCTCTTTGTATTCCCCTTGTTCTCCTTTTAACCTCCTTGTTATTCTTGGATTGTCTTTGTTATCTTTGTTTTCGCCTTGTTCTCATTGTATCCTCTTTGTTCTCTTTGTATTCCCCTTGTTCTCCTTTTAACCTCCTTGTTATTCTTGGATTGTCTTTGTTATCCTTGTTTTCGCCTTGTTCTCATTGTATCCTCTTTGTTCTCTTTGTATTCCCCTTGTTCTCCTTTTAACCTCCTTGTTATTCTTGGATTGTCTTTGTTATCTTTGTTTTCGCCTTGTTCTCATTGTATCCTCTTTGTTCTCTTTGTATTCCCCTTGTTCTCCTTGTTATTCTTGGATTGTCTTTGTTATCTTTGTTTTCGCCTTGTCCTCATTGTATCCTCTTTGTATTCCCCTTGTTCTCCTTTTAACCTCCTTATTATTCTTGGATTGTCTTTGTTATCCTTGTTTTCGCCTTGTTCTCATTGTATCCTCTTTGTTCTCTTTGTATTCCCCTTGTTCTCCTTTTAACCTCCTTATTATTCTTGGATTGTCTTTGTTATCCTTGTTTTCGCCTTGTTATCATTGTATCCTTTTTGTTCTCTTTGCGTTCCCCTTGTTCTCCTTTTAACCTCCTTATTATTCTTGGATTGTCTTTGTTATCCTTGTTTTCGCCTTGTTCTCATTGTATCCTCTTTGTTCTCTTTGTATTCCCCTTGTTCTCCTTTTAACCTCCTTATTATTCTTGGATTGTCTTTGTTATCCTTGTTTTCGCCTTGTTATCATTGTATCCTTTTTGTTCTCTTTGCGTTCCCCTTGTTCTCCTTTTAACCTCCTTATTATTCTTGGATTGTCTTTGTTATCCTTGTTTTCGCCTTGTTCTCATTGTATCCTCTTTGTTCTCTTTGTATTCCCCTTGTTCTCCTTTTAACCTCCTTATTATTCTTGGATTGTCTTTGTTATCCTTGTTTTCGCCTTGTTCTCATTGTATCCTCTTTGTTCTCTTTGTATTCCCCTTGTTCTCCTTTTAACCTCCTTATTATTCTTGGATTGTCTTTGTTATCCTTGTTTTCGCCTTGTTCTCATTGTATCCTCTTTGTTCTCTTTGTATTCCCCTTGTTCTCCTTTTAACCTCCTTATTATTCTTGGATTGTCTTTGTTATCCTTGTTTTCGCCTTGTTATCATTGTATCCTTTTTGTTCTCTTTGCGTTCCCCTTGTTCTCCTTTTAACCTCCTTGTTATTCTTGGATTGTCTTTGTTCTCCTTGTTTTCGCCTTGTTCTCATTGTATCCTCTTTGTTCTCTTTGTATTCCCCTTGTTCTCCTTTTAACCTTCTTGTTATTCTTGGATTATCTTTGTTATCCTTAGAAATTTAATTTTTCAGTCGTTGACTTTACTACATTATATATTTTGTTAGGTGTTAACCTTTACATAATAAATTGTGTGATGTATGAACGTTTTCGTTGACCATGTCAACATCATCAGATACACTCTGTCATTTTACAATATCAATACTCTCAATGTTATCTACACAATTCACATACAATACATGTTAACTGTCATATGAAGGTAAAACCTATTAAAAATTATATGAATTAGTTTTATAATGTTGAATTGTGGATACCCCAACTGTCAACAATTAAAATATACTTATATTATCATGGGTATATTCTTTGCAAATCATCACATGTGAACGATAATGTGAACGATGTAATGATATGAGGCTAAAACTAAGATAAGATATAAAAATGATGAGCTAACTCTATTTAATGCTTCACTATGCATGTGAGGATTTGCAAATTACAATATTTTGTTTATGCCAATATGTTGGGTTTAAACTGTTTATAGTTAATCAGATGATGGGCGTATATCATTACATCGCTCGTATTATCGTTTACATGTGATGATTTGCAAAGAATATACCCATGATAATATAAGTATATTTTAATTGTTGACAGTTGGGGTATCCACAATTCAACATTATAAAACTAATTCATATAATTTTTTAATAGGTTTTACCTTCATATGACAGTAAACATGTATTGTATGTGTAGATTGTGTAGATAACATTGAGAGTATTGATATTGTAAAATGACAGAGTGTATCTGATGATGTTGACATGGTCAACGAAAACGTTCATACATCACACAATTTATTATGTAAAGGTTAACACCTAACAAAATATATAATGTAGTAATGTCAACGACTGAAAAATTAAATTTCTAACATATTCACAGACTTTTCTGAAAATTACGCAAAATGAATTGCAAAATATTTGTTATCCTTGTTTTCGCCTTGTTCTCATTGTATCCTCTTTGTTCTCTTTGTATTCCCCTTGTTCTCCTTTTAACCTCCTTGTTATTCTTGGATTGTCTTTGTTCTCCTTGTTTTCGCCTTGTTCTCATTGTATCCTCTTTGTTCTCTTTGTATTCCCCTTGTTCTCCTTGTTATTCTTGGATTGTCTTTGTTATCCTTGTTTTCGCCTTGTTCTCATTGTATCCTCTTTGTTCTCTTTGTATTCCCCTTGTTCTCCTTTTAACCTTCTTGTTATTCTTGGATTATCTTTGTTATCTTTGTTTTCGCCTTGTTCTCATTGTATCCTCTTTGTTCTCTTTGCATATGGATATTTGAACACATTTTTTAAAATGGTGGCCGTTCATTTCGATACAGGCTTCAGTTCTAATGTGCATATTATCGCACTATAGACTATTGTACCTAATCCCAATTACCAGTTTCGTTCTTCGTACTAGTAACTCATGTTGAAATAATTCTTTACCTACTCTATAAAAGAGTACCTTACGTACTGTAAATTCAATTTTCACTTCTGCCCGATCCGAAAAGATAAAATTACTCAGACATACTCTCTACTGTCCGTCCAAGTGGTTATGTCGTAGGGTCGTAGAAAGGAGGAAAATCACGTGACAGTTAATTACTTAACGAAGCCCTGTTATTTAAGTTATTTTAAAAAATTGTATAATATTACGTAGACGTCCAATTCCTAACAGAAATTAATGTTCTCAGAAAAGAGCTAGACAGCCCAGCCACTAGCTGGCGAATAAAAGCTGGTGGGGGAAACCGGGATACGACGTAGGCAAATGGACGACAGTACCTGTGCGAAAATAATTAAATATTGAAAGCTCTTTTGTCAGTGGAAAACGCGAACATATTTTTGGAACGTACTGTGGCTACTATGACTGTATATGCGGTGTTGGTTCTGTGTGGAGGACGGTTGAACTTCGTTAGTAGAAGGGGTGGGAGTGAAGTACTGTACATTAAAAACTCAGGTACAATAAAAATTGAAGTAAAAATAACAATGATGTCCCTGTAGAAATGTACGAAATCATTTCCATGCTTTTGAAAAATTAAAAGGAAATAATATTGCAATAAAACGCTAAAACAAGATGTGTTGGCTATTCCCAATTTGTTGCCAAGCTAAAGAGATGCTATCATTAAGAATGACGCTAAGGATTGGCGATCGAGCGACTGCTGAACCATGAAGGAATAGTATTTCTCTAGTGATCGTATTTCTCCACGGGAAATAATTTATTTCTACGACGACTTGTTGGTGAACTGTAAGTCTAAGAGGCATGTCTGAGCGAGCATGGAGAACTTTCGAATTCAGATAATTTTCATACTCCCGGAGTGGGAAGTCTTTGCTTGTGTGGGGTCCTTAACAGTACCGTGGACAAATGATTGTTTTCTGCTTATCGTCGAAAAATAAATTGAATTCATTTCGTTACGTTTCAAGTTATGAAAATTCCTCACATTTCAGAGTCAGTGTAGCCAATCGTGAAGTCGTAAACTTTGTTCGTTGCTATGGTTACAGTTGTCCTGTTCCCTTCAGATGTATGACAGATGTGTAGCAATGCATAATTTCCGTGCTTCCTTTTTAAAACTTCGCCGTGGTGTTCCTTCGTGTGTCCCCCACAAATTAGTCTGCACCGCATAACGTCATTTTAGAGCTTGCTGCATTCCGTGACGTCTGGAAACTCGGCGTGAACTTTGTCTTTGCAGACGCTTCCTGCCTTGAATTTTGCTTTGTTTTTTTCCTCCCAAATCTTACAATAACTTGTCGTAAAAATACTGCAGTAGGGGTGAATTCTAGTTTTAAAATATTATTAAAGTTGGCTCTAATTCAAGTGAGGAATGGGCGGTTGATCCCTGTATAATAATAGCGGTGCGAATCATTCTGTTGTGTAAGACAGACTCGTAAAATTTAAACGACTTAGGAAACGAACGTAAAACAAGGGGGGACTCGGGAGTTGTTGCCGTTAGTTTTTACACTCATTTCGTGCTCTCTTTTTGTAATATTTGTAAGGAGTCACTTCACAAACGGCATAAATAATATACATTTCTTAGTCTTTGTGTTTTCCACAGATTGGCATCTCGTCAACCAGTTTTACCGGTTCGTTCTCCAGACCACAGATCCCTCTTCTTGTGTTTTATTTCTTCGCCACTATTTTTATGCGCTCTTTGCACAGTCTGTGCACAAAGCATGTGCTCAGAACTTCCAAGCGACGTGTTTGAATTTTAATCAGTAGCAATGGTCTCCAGAGAACCCATCGTGATTATTGCATAAACTGCTAACAGAAACCAAGCTTACTTACTTACTGGCTTTTAAGTAACCCGGGATGTTCATTGCCGCCCTCACATAAGCCCGCCATTGGTCCCTATCCTGAGCAAGATTAATCCATTCTCTATCATCACATCCCACCTCCCTCAAATCCATTTTAATATTATCTTACCATCTACGTCTCGGCCTCCCTAAAGGTCTTTTTCCCTCCGGCCTCCCAACTAACACTCTATTTACATTTCTGGATTCGCCCATACGTGCTACATGTCCTGCCCATCTCAAACGTCTGGATTTAATGTTCCTAATTATGTCAGGTGAAGAATACAATGTGTGCAGTTCTGTGTTGTGTAACTTTCTCCATTCTCCTGTAACTTCATCCCTCTTAGCCCCAAATATTTTCCTAAGCACCTTATTCTCAAACACCCTTAATCTCTGTTCCTCTCTCAAAGTGAGAGTCCAAGTTTCACAACCATAAAGAACAACCGGTAATATAACTGTTTTATAAATTCTAACTTTCAGATTTTTTGACAGCAGACTGGATGATAAAAGCTTCTCAGCCGAATACTAACAGGCATTTCCCATATTTATTCTGCGTTTAATTTCCTTCCGAGTGTAATTTATATTTGTTACTGTTGCTCCAAGATATTTGAATTTTTCCACCTCTTCGAAGGATAAATCTCCAATTTTTATATTTCCATTTCGTACAATATTCTGGTCACGAGACATAATCATATACTTTGTCTTTTCGGGATTTACTTACAGAAACCAAGCTACTAGAGAGAAAAGAGAAGAGAGTTGCACTCATATTGTAAAAAACATGTAAACAATTTTATTAACTTATTATTCATACACAAAAATTCTAGCACTCCCTGAAAGAAAGTGTTCTCGTGCTTAAGAGAGGATCGATACATAATAAAATTACATACAGAGGTGACCTGCCTGGAGAGAAATAAAAAAAAATGTTGCAGCCGCCAAATTATTCTTCAAGGAACGACCACTCATATAAATTGAGGGAAAGAAGACAGAGGACGGACACTGGAAAGTTTTCTTTTCTCAATCGTACTATCAGGGACTGGAATGCTTTACCTGCAGACTTACTAAAGGCTTTGCCAATAACCAAAAATATAGGCCTATTTAAAAATGGGCTTAAGGACTTTACTAATAGAAGATAGTATATTATGCACACTATTTAAAGGGTGTAATTGATGTTTTGTTATTTGAAGTGTTGTGTCAGCGAAGTGTGTTTGTGTCAGTGAAGTTTTATAGTTTCTAGTTGTAGAGCAAAATATTTGAACAGTGAAATGTTTTTGAAGTGTTAGTGAAATCAGGATAGTATCAGTGAAATGTGTCGTAGTTCCATTGCAGTGAGTGAGTTGTCAGCGAAATGAGTGTAGTTCTGAAAGGTACTTGTGCATGTATGAATATATCATACTCGTGGGTTTTAGTTCGAACTTAGAGTTAAGATACAAAGTAGATTTACTTTAAATGTTGTTTTAAGTGATCGTGCTTCATTTAATTTAGGATGCTTCCTGTTATTAGTATTATTATTATTAGTTATTAATTTATTATTAATTATATGTTTATTAATTGTGTTTATTATTAATTGTCATATTAAGTTTAATTAGTTACCACTGCTACCGGGTATATACCCATTTGCAGTGTGAATAAATACATATATACCCTATTTCACTTTTACTACGTCATAGTACTTTTGACCAATAAAACTGTACGGAACGACAAGTCTCAACCAATCATGCCTGCTTATCCTACAATTTTTATCACCTCCCTAGCATTTGTTTCTTTGTTTTCCAACATTGTACTTTCAATAAGTGTTGTTTACTCAACTGTCCGAAGACATCTGAACCTCTCAAGTGATACCAACAAGGCACCACTTATGAGGCAACTAGGCCAGGAGATAATGGGATAGGGAGGCCAGTTCCTTTTCCCACCTCCATTGCACTCATCGCTGACTAGTTACATATTACACTAGTCAGACTTCAGATGCATACAAACAATTGTTCTTCCTCTGACACATATCAAGTGAGATGTACTGCCTGATAACAGATGTACATATCAGCCAGAACCTCAATCACAGGTTTTTCAGTAATTGTACCTTTTAAAATGATTCTTGTTTATTTCATTACATACATACATACATACATACATACATACATACATACATACATACATACATACATACATACATACATACATACATACATACCCTACAATGGCTTTTAGAGACCCGGAGGTTCATTGCCGCCCTCACATAAGTCCTTCATTGGTTCCTATCCTGAGCAAGATTAATCCAGTCTCTACCATCATATCCCACCTCCCTCAAATACATTTTAATATTATTATTGTATTCTTCACCTGACATAATTAGGAACATAAAATCCAGACGTTTGAGATGGGCAGCACATGTAGCACGTATGGGCGAGTCCAGAAATGCATATAGAGTGTTAGTTGGGAGGCCGGAGGGAAAAAGACCTTTGGGGAGGCCGAGACGTAGATGGGAAGATAATAATAAAATGGATTTGAGGGAGGTGGGATATGATGGTAGAGACTGGATTAATTTTGCTCAGGATAGGGACCAATGGCGGGCTTATGTGAGGGCGGCAATGAATCTCCGGGTTTCTTAAAAGCCAGTAAGTAAGTAAGTATTATTCTCACATCTACGTCTCGGCCTCCCCAAAGGTCTTTTTCCTTCCGGCTTCCCAACTAACACTATTACGCATTTCTGGATTCACCCATACGTGCTACTTGTCCGTAATTATGTCAGGTGAAGAATAGAATAAGTACCAATACGCCACAAAATTTTATTTACACACATATCGGTATATATGCAAATGTTTATATATTTTATTGGGGAGATGAAGTTGGGGGGCCACGGGCTTCCCTTCCCCCCTCCCCCCGACGCGACGTCCTTGGCTCTGATAAATGATTTTTGTAGTTTTTTTGCATCTCGTTTTTAGCTTTCAAATCAATTCGTTGCACCTCTTCAACAGCAGTTGCATATTTTCTGCCCAGCTAGTAGCGGCATCTACGTGCAGCTGTGATGGAGATACATCATGCTGATTACCACGTTACCGCCTGCTAACGCCCTCTTATGCATCACTGCAGGAGGAGGTAGGCCTGTTCCCTGATCTGTGCGGAGAATAAAGTGTGTTATAGTTCATGTTTGCAATGTTCTGAGGGACGAGTTTTCGCTTCCTGTTCTTCAGATTTCACAACACCTAATTTCTTGACATTAATTTTAATCGTTGTTGTCATCTACATTGCCCACTGACGGGCGTAAAAAAAAAAAAAGAGGCGAATATCCTTGTAAGCGCTGTGAATGAAGTTGGATAACAGGAACTACGCTAAAATCGTTTAGAGCAGTGATGTCAAACCAAGCGCATTTTTCTGACCTTGACGTCGTGCCCGGGCAGCAAGCAATAAGTATGGAAAGAGGAAGGGTTGTGTATATGAATAAGCAGCCTGCTGGATTAAGAAAACAGTGGTGCACAAACTTCAAACAGAACGTGAAATTTTATGTCGTTATGTTTATATGGCTTCTTTCTGTTTAATATTATCTATATTGTCTGTAAAACAAAAGTACTAACACTGATTTCTTAATATTGCACTTGTGTTTTAAATCTTAATAACATAATAGAGAGTTAAGAAAGATAGTCACATAAATTCCATAGTAGTATAATATTATACTGTACTAAATGGATGAACACATCATTCATAAAGAAAGTGATATTCCAAAGAAAGAGACTGAATATGACATAAGTTGGAATTGATATTGATGGTATCTTTAGCCTTACAAGTGTAATCAATAAACTAATCAAAACAATATTACAGTACAAAGCAAAGTTACCTAGGTACTGTATCTGTTTTAAGTGTAACTAATATTACATAACAAAACTCTTATCGCATTATGTTTTTAAGGTGATATTTGTGAGCAACTTCCTATCATGAGAATATTAAATTATTTTCTCGAAATCTGCTGAAGCTATAGAGCTGACATTTTTACAACACATGGGCACGTATCTTTTGCTTATGGTGTAACAGTAGTTGCTTTGTTAATTCATTTCCTTACAAACAATTTCCATGCGAATATTTTCAAAATTTTCAATACACTATCTTCAGTAATACGTATATACGGTATATTAGATTTACGAAAACATTCTGTAAGGCTACTAAATAAATAGGCCTATGCCTGAAAATTTCACTTTTCTATACGAAAAGTTGGGAAAATATTTCTTTTGAATAAAAAAATCAAACTTGTGAAAAATGAGCATTAAAATTAAAACTTACATTCATATAATGCACTTATACTTCTCAGGCAAGTCTAAAAATTACCATGGATACAGTTTTATCTATTGAATCAGTGCCGGCCATCCCTGAATATAGGTCGACCAAGCGGCATATACCACCTCTTTCGTGTGTCTCTTTCCTTTCCGCTGTAAAGCCCTCAGGCTCTCCTGGGCTCTAAAGCGCGCGCTTGCTGCTGTGGGCATCAATTGACATGCCTGCCTTAGGTTTATAAGGAAACAAGTTCAGATTTTTTCAGGATTTTGCGCGCTGTTTCTCTGTTCTTGCGGTAACTTTCCAAACATAGCACGGAACCTTCTTTCAGGAGTGATGATTGATCAAAATAAAATTCAACTATTGGTGTTCGCTGTAGTGTATACCACTAAATTTCGCAATGATTGTTCTTTATATTGATCTGAAAAAAAAAAGATAAATTGATACACATGAAACTTTAAATTTAAATTTAACTAGTGGCTTGTGCAGCAAATGCTGCAAACTAAGTTCATTAGACGTTCAAATAAACATTTTTCAAATTGATTTTCAATGAAGAATGCCAGACATTCTGAAAGTTATTTGCTTCCATAATAATGAAAGATACTCTCTCTCGAGCCATTACTGAAGAGAACCACACATATAAATATCTACACCACACCGCCATTAAATATATGAAAAAAAACCAACCCCACTTGATTAATAACTATAAAAATATTTGATTTTTAATAATATTATAATCTTACGTAAGTTTTATAGCTTTCAGTAACATATACTATATAGCCGCCACTCAGTAAAATATAGAAGTCAAAATCTAATTGACATCATCGTGTACGACATGCTTTGGCGATATCGTTAAAAACTTTAAATTGGGAAATTCATGAGGAAGTACATTGTGTATCATCAGATGGTTCTTTTAGACGGGCAGACATTATTGCTATCAACGGACGCTTAAAACGGGCTCTTGTTCTTGACCCTACTATCCGTTTCGAAAGAAACCTAAATCAGGCAACCGAGGTTGATATTGAAAAGAAGTCCATATATGAACCTTGTCTGCCGTATCTTTCTCAAAAGTACAACGTCCCTCTTAAACAATGGTCCGTCACTGGTTTGCTGTTTGGGAGTAGAGGTTCAATCACAAAATTCACGTGGAATTATCTTAAGGAACTTCACATTCCTTTTGATTATGTAATGTCTATTCTTATAAATATTATCAAGGATTCTCTTCAAATATTACATCATCATCTCTATTTCAATTAATCAACTTCTATTTGCCTTCAACAATTAACTTTTTTTTTCTTTAATGTATCACATCACATTATTTTACATGTTTATTGTATTCAGGACCCTTGTGGTCACTCAAAATTCTTTGAGCTGATGTCTATAATTTAGAAATTTATTTATTTATTCTACATCTACTTATATAACCTAAAACGTTTCACTTTCATATCATCAATATAGCATTAATATGTATAATTAATGAAAAATAGTCACATCATGACATTAACTACAATAATATTTCATTTCTAATGGTAAAATGTTATCAAACCACCTCAAGTTTTGTAGTTTTTAATATCCAATACACAGCTGTACCCAGAAAATTACACACCACAGAATCGAACCTGTAAATTATTTTTAGTAAGTTAAGTTTTTAATAACCAATTTAATTTGAGCTCTAAATATGTCAGCATTCTTGCAGGTCATGGCCTTCGTGTAATATTGTTTACTGTAGTGTGTTTTGTTTTATTCTGAAATGCAATTACCTAGTTCTGAAAACTGACGACAGATGGATTTTGGAAAATAGGAAAATTATGTTGAAAAATTGACATTTCACTGAAAACTACTATTTTTCTGAAAAACTTTGAGTTCCAAGCTTCAAAATGAGGGGTCATTTATTAAAATCCGTTCAGCCGTTTTCCCGGAATTTCCATTACCAGTTCAAATTGTATATATAGATGTGGTCTTAATTTATTTGTGTTATTTCAACAAAATACGAAAGTTTTTAACCTGTGACGTCATTATTGAAGTTCAACTGTGGTCATTAAGCAGGTAAAATATTAGACAAGACAATCATAAGACAGTCCACACTTTTACATCGGTGTAACAATGGAAAATTTATAGCATCATATTCAATGTAAATGTGTTTACTAGTAGAAAACAGGTGACGTAATCAGTTTTTGCACAAAGCGGTAAAAATGGGCGTGCCAAGTTGGCAGTATCCACGCAGCAATTTGTATTTCTAACAGTAACGCCACGCCATTCTTCTGTCATAATATTGTTAGCAGTGACGTCAGGTAGGTGTCACTGGTGATTGTCTTGTCAACGCGCTTTCTGATGTCATGAGAAATAGAGGGCGACCACTGATTGGAGAAGCTTGGAAAATAAGTTTCATGAGATCTTTCCACCTGTAAAGTGTCTTGTCTAATAATCATAATGCCTATCGACATTTCTTCAGTATCTCCAAGTATCTTACAGCCCAACCTTCAGAATCTCTTTCAAGTCATTGTGTGAAATCATCTACATTAAATAATTATGTCATCGACTTTCTCCTACTGCAGAGTGACGTAGAATTTTTGAATCGTTAATAATTTGGCCCTTTGTTCTATTTATGATGATAATGATATGAAGGAACAAAAAAACAACAAAATTGTCGTTCTGCATTTCCCTGAAATTGCTGGAAAAAGTTTTGTATGTATTTATTTACACTGCAAGTGGGCAAGCACCCGGTGGCAGTGGTATATACAATATAAACAATACACAATAAAATCATAAGCAATACACAATAAAATTTACAATACACAATACAATTATACAATAGACATACAATTTTATATACAATACAATACAATAAGAATACCACAATACAATTTAACACAATAATAATAAAACATAAATAAAATACCTAATTTTACAATACAACCTACATAATTATGTATAGGGCCTACATAAGTTTCAATAGTCTTTCACTTTACTCTCATCTCACTCCCTGTAGTGGCACTATGACGCATTTCACTGACACTTTAGCACACATTTCACTGACACACTATAACACATTTCACTGACACTATAGAACACATTTCATTGACGCTATAAATTATCACTGATCGGAACTGTTCACTGCACTGTAAAACCATAACTTCACTGACTCACCTCGCTTCACTGATACAACAGTTCAAATAAGTCAAATAATTACACCCTTATGCATACTTATAAACAGAACTACATTTAAGCTAAACATTTCTAGTCTAAGGCCCTCTTACACGCTATTTTTAAATAATTTACAATTCAAACCAAGGAAGTCACTCGTCAGGCTAAATAAATACATCTATCTATTGTTTCATCCTTGTTGCTATGGTTACCTTATTTACGTTATACTTAAAATAGTTACTTTTGTAAAATGTAACGTATACGCCGTATTCACCTTATTTATGGATATTATGATACACGTGTAAATATGGCAATTAAACATTTTGTTTGCGGTTGAAGCTACATTTAATAGACACTTACAAATGGCTTTTAGAGAACCCGGAGTTCCCTAGCCTGAGCAAGATTAATCCAGTCTTTATCATCATATCCCACCTCCCTCAAATCTATTTTAGTAGTATCCTTCCATCTACGTCTCGGCCTCCCCAAAGGTATTTTCCCCTCAGGTTTACCAACTGACACTCTATACGCATTTCTGGATTCGCCCATACGTGCTACATGCCCTGCCCATCTCAAACGTTTGGATTTAATGTTCCTAATTATGTCAGATGAAGAATACAATGCGTGCAGTTCTGCGTTGTGTAACTTTCTCCATTCTCCTGTAACTTCATCCCTCTTAGCTCCAAATATTTTCATAAGCACGTTATTCTCGAACACCCTTAACCTCTGTTCCTCTCTCAAAGTGATAGTCCAAGTTTCACAACCATACAGAACAACCGGTAATATAACTGTTTTATAAATTCTAACTTTCAGATTTTTCGACAGCAGACTGGATGACAAAAGCTTCTCAACCGAATAATAACAGGCATTTCCCACATTTATTGTGTGTTTAATTTCCTCCCGAGTATCAATTTGTCACTGTTACTCCAAGGTACTTGAATTTTTACACCTTTTCAAATATGTAAGAATTCACGATCTACTATGTACCACTGCCATAGAATGAATAAATCTGTTTTTCTTCCTACTGAAAAATTTATATTTTGCACATAAGAGCTACGGAACAACGAGGCTATAAATATGATTTAAATTAAGTAACATATTAAACGATTTATCCTTCTATCAAACACGAATGTTCTCTGGATCAAATGTCCTATTTTAATTATGTAATTACTTTATGTTTATTTCTAACGGGTGCAGCGGAGCGCACGGGTACGGCTAGTCGTAAATATTTCGTTTAAGAACAATATGCAATCGTAATATTGTTTTAAGATACGGTACAGTTAAGCAGTTATGCTGACACTAAACAGGGCATCATTGTGGACCCCACGATACGTTTTGAAGTAGAATGTCATCAGTCAGCCGAGGTCCACCTTGAGAAGAAGTCGATCTATGAGCCTACAGTCAACTATTTCAAGCTGAAATATGAACGTTGAAGTATTCGGCTTGTTCTTCGGTGCTCAAGGGACTATACCAGCTTTTTTCTAAGAATTTCGACGGAAATTTGTTCTACCAACATCTTTGAGGGATGACATTGTGATAATTGTGTTTAAAAAATCCTGCCAAATCCTAATTAATCACATGGTGCCACATTAATAGCAATTGTAATGTTTCACGCCCTTTTCTTTGTTTCCCTGCTTTAAAATTTAATATCTATGTTTACATATGTATAATAATTTTTTGGGATATACTGAGTCCGTAAGGGCTACCCTCAATGGGGGAGCAGTTTAGTATTATTATTGTTGTTGGTATAATAATAATGATAATAATCATAATAATACATGAACATTACGATGAAGTGAAGAGAAGTGGCTAGAAGCATTTGAAATGTGGATATGGAGAAGAATGGAGCCAGTGAAATGGACAGACAATAGCCTATAAGAAATAAAGCCGTGCTAAAAAGGGTGGGTGAAGAAAGAAAGATGCTGAAACTGATCAGGAAGGGAAAAAGGAATTGGCTGGGTCACTGGCTGAGAAAAAAACTGCCTACTGAAAGATGCACTGGAAGGAATGGTGAACGAAAGAAAAGAAGAGGAAAGACACAGGTTAAGTAGAAAGAACTTGAAGCACATTTTTAAAATCTTGTCATGTCTTCAGAAATATTTGACAAATATTTTTCACTGTTGATCCATCTTTGAAGAATTTGCTTGTAAACTATTAAATTGGAAGCAAAATAAAAATTTGTACTTGTACAGGCAACTTAAGACTTAATATGACCTCAGTGATAAGCTCACGCAGTTACATTACGGTGATGGAGTCGTGGGACACTCTGTATAATCAACAACACCTTCGCGATCCGTTCATGTATTCATCGGTGGTTTCTGACAGACGGGACGTCACAGAAGTGCGTTCCTGGCATCTCTGTGCAATGAAAGGCGAGACCGGAAAGTGCTGGCTTCACACCTACATACGAGTGTGTGTGAGCGACGTTCAGATGGCCCAGTATGATATTTTACATGCAGGACACTGGGCATGCAGCAAGCTTTATTTTGTATAAATATGGCGTTTATACTCGTAGCTACAATTTATAACCTCATTATTTTTCGTTCTTTCAGATACAAAAGATATTTCTTTCCTAATCGTCTTCATTAAAAGTTGACCTTTCTTTAATTTCAAGTAGAAAATTTTGTTTGTGATTTGAAATAAAAGTTAGATTTTCTTTTCAGTTCTGTCTTATGCTCCCCGCTTTTAAATTTAACAAGGCGGAGCCTTCCCGTTAACTACTTCATAATCGCTTCCTCATTCCACGAGGCCTAGTCTGCAGACAACAATGCAATTGATAGTCGAAACGATTACACATCAATATGACGCCAATGAGGTGTTTGAAATTGTAATGAATAACAGTCATTACAGAGGATTGGATTCATTTGAAAATTTATACCACTGTTTAAGTACTTTAGAATTAGGCTTAATGTAAATTAACGGTTTCTGCCTTTATACGCCTTGCATTTAATAATAACCCCGTTTATGTATGATTAATAATTTTTTATTGAATTAAAATTAAGTTAAACATTTCGTTCAGCTTTTACACGTTAAGAAAGAATCGTTTCCAAGTTCATTTGATACAGAAGCAACTGTTTCTATCACGGCCTCCTTGTATAAAGATATAAATCTCTGAAATAAAGAAGCATCGAAATACGTTATTCATGTATTAATTAATACGTCATCGCTATTGTTGGAATTGCCTATATAAAGACACAACATCCCGGATGGCTGGGCGGTTTCTTTCAGGAAATGTTGCGATGGACATAACCTCTAAATATAAAAACAAATGAGGATGGATCCGCCAACCCATTAGTATAGGTCAGGCACTCCATTTTACCAATGTTGTAGCAGAAGCATAACCTGGACCAGGAATGAACAAATGAAGCTCTTTAACTAACGAATGCATTGCGGGTGGCATCGATACGATTCCCATAAGTAGCAATACTACAATTCTAGTTTTCTCGAGTGCTACGCAGGAAAATGTTATGTTTCGAAAATGTGAATGATGGGTGAAATTTCTATTTTCTACATTTTTCAGCTACGCCCTTGATTTTTGTACATATAGTCACTGTGTGATGGATAAAGATTTGGTGAAGTTTCATTTTTGTGTGAGACAGTTTCTGAGTTAAATGAAATGTGTCGTTCAGTTTTTCAGTAAAATGTTTGAATTTGTTTTTTTTTTTTTGCAAGACCAGTATCATATTAAAAAAAAAAAAACATCACGCATTAGTTTTCCTATATATTTACTACAAAAGGGGGGGGGGGAATTTTATGACCACTTCATACCTAAAAATATAAATTTTTCATTGTCACTATGAATATTTCACTTTTATTTCAAAAAGTATTAATTTAATCATAAACCCCATGCGCTATTTTGTTAACCACAGTGTACATAACATGCAGTAAAAATTTCATGTTCCTAGCATAAAAATTGTAAGAGCCTTTACACTTCGAACCTGACGAAATGTGCTGAAAAAGTGTAACAAAACAGCTTGTAATTGAAGTTCAAGGGTGCAGCCATTTATACACTGGTCAAAAAAAGTTAAGCATATTTCCAGTTTACCCAATAATACCTGATATTTATGTTTCTTTTGGCGTATATTGCGTACATAATTCGATCGCCGAAGAGCATTGAAATTTGCTCAATGTATAAATAAGAGATTACTGATTCATTTTTAACAAGAAAACGAAAATGCGATTTTTGACTGAAAATGACCAACATTTTACCCCTAATCCTCCTCAACCCATTACTGCATAAAGTTATTAATGACTTGAAAAATGCGTTTCTGACTTTAAGTTTGCTAGTTTGTGACTTAAGAATGCTTTCTTACCATTTTTATCTTTATTTACTTTCTGGGATAAGAATTAAGGACCGTCCCATAAATAGGACGCTATGCATAGTGGTCAGTGACAGTAGCTGAATAGAATAACCCCTCTTTTAGTTCCAATAGTATTTATGTATTGTCTATTTATTATGTAGCAAATACATATACACATATTAGAATCAGTGGTTCAACTGCCCTTCTCACACAAGCCTATGCATTGCACAACACTATTGTATTTTGTGTGGTAAGGGTAGAAACATTTAGGGTGGAGTCCAATTTGACACTTGCTGCAGATGGACTTCGCTTTCCCTGTACAATTAGCACACCTTCGCAGAGTTTCATTTTCAACTGGCCAGTGGTGTTGACCATCAAATCTTATGTCTCCTGATGGAATGGGAACAATTTTTCCTTAGTGGGAACTCACCCCATGCCTTTTCAGTACTGTAAAAGCCAGGAGACGGCAAAAGTTGAGGAGCGGTTCTGAAGAGTTTTGAGGCTTCATTTTTCTGTACAGAAACCAAGCATTTACTACGGCAACATCAAGAAAATAAGCGAAGATGGACCACCACTCTGTTGTTGCCGCTGTTGCTAACATCGGTACTGCCAACGCTGGTGCTGCTGTTGCTGCTAGTGATGGTGCTGATGGTGGTGATTGTAAAAAAATTCGTCGCTCTACAGCCCATGAAGGGCCAATACCGACCAGCCTGCTGCTGGTCTCACGTCCACATGCCGAAGCAGAGGTGGACAATCATCCAACCAGAATGGCGGTATCGTGTGGTTAGCAGGATGATTCCCCCTAGCCGTTATAGCTGGTTTCCGAAACCAGATTTTCGCTACCTATCGTAGCTCCACAAATGCATGATGCTGCTAGGTGGGCACCGGTCCCATACACTGGCCGAAATTTCATGAGAAAATTTCTTGCCCCATGAGGACTCAAACCAGCGCGCATTCCGTAACGCGAATCCGAGGCAGGATGTCTTAGACCACAATGCCACGGCGCGGTACGTTGGTGGTTGTAGTAGTAATAATAGTACTTGTAGTTGTAGTAGTACGATGGCCTTCTACCTGGAATTACCTTCCCTGTCTTGGAAATGTTCATATATTAGCTTCCTTCTCTTCGGGCGGCAATAACTTGTGCGAGAAACCTCAGCTCCATTTTTGTCTAATGTACTTTCAAAATCATTTGTTGCAGCTTTCATGTTAGAAGACTCTGGCATACTTTCATCAACAATATCATCTTCATTATCATCATTACATTTTTTTTTTTTTTTTTTTTTTTGTAATTCCGCTTTACTAAGTACCATTTTACCGCCAAGATTATTCAAATAAGCCTCATGCTCGTCATCCGATTTATCACTGTATTTATTTGTATCATGGAAATCTTCTGGAGGGGTCACATATATTAGACTCTCATTATTATTATTTTGATTTTCCATTAACCCCAGAATTTCACTCACGGTTAGACTGGAAATAAAACAATGTAATGGAAACCATATACATATTATAAAGAATACCACAGGAGTGCACACTGCATGGCGTCCTATTTTTAGGACGGCACTTTATTTCACCTTGTACCTAGCAACATATAAGAAAATTTTATTGTTGTTATATACCACATGAAAACTGAAGTATTCAACTCATCATGTGAAAATAAACATCAGATTTCTGTCCCACCATTACAGAATAACTAAGAATGAACTTACACGCGGTGCGTCACAAAATACTGTTATCCTGCCATCTTGTAAAAAATTAGCTGGTATGAACAAATGTTCGCGCGGAATTCAAACACTGCAACACCATAATACAATGTAATAATTTACCTTCTAAACAATGCCTCCAACTGTACTAAACAAGAAAAAGTTCCATAGAAATCAGTATTTTACGCACGTCCCATTTTTAGGACGCTATGCAGTAATGGGTTAAAATAATCACGTAACATATGACACCTTGTACTGTCGTAATTATTTAATACATTTTGTATTGCATAATATATTGAACGATCACATTTGAAGGGTACACGGGAAAATCGTTCAAGGTCCTTCAAAAATCGAAATTGAGTTAATAATGCCATCTTATAGTGAAAAGGGAGTACTGTCATGTGGTCTAGCTAGTTTTCCGCCAAAACGATCATGGCCCTCGAAAATGAGCGTTGAAGTTTTCATGTACTTCAGAAGAACGATCAAGCTCCAGTGAGTTCTGTGGAAGAACGATCAAGGTCCATTTTTCTACTCTGCTTTTCCTCCTATGTTTTGCCGTATAATGCCGCAACTTTGTGTTGCGGGCTTTCCGGCAATTTATGTAAAATGACCTGAACGATAATTTCATTACTTTTCCACTGTCGAGTAAGAAAGCAATGATTTTTTTTTCGCACTAAAGTAAACAAGGCCTTATTTGCAGCTTGTTTTGTGGACATTCTTTCAGGCTTGTGTTAGTTATTCCGGATGTTGCCTTAAAATTAAGTCATAAGTGAAATGAAGGTATCAGAAATAACAGAGAATATAGCTATGCAGAATGTGAGCACAAAGAAAATATTTCTTTTGACGTACTTCTAACTCATCGAAAAGAATACAGACCATGAGTCAAATTACATGTAATTTTTGTAATGTAAAATGTAAATGGTTATAAATAATTAATGATTTTAGAGGGCTTTGCGTGTTGTTTCTACAGCTTTTGTAGGTTACTATGTTATCACGTAAGTAATTTCTGTTACCTCTGGGCCTAGATCATATATGTAACAGATATGTCGGGGTTATAGGCTTTGAGGTTAACTTTTGTCAGGTTTACTACGCTGCCATCTAGTTGTTACATAAGGAGTCACGTCATAATACCCATTTGAATTGCATTAGCGACTGTGCTGCCATCTCGTGTTCGTTTACGGCGGATGGGTGGCGATCCTGGCGTTGTTCTCTTCAAAGTGCTGCTGATTTTAACGTAGAGAGGAGTTATCTGTTACATATATGATCTAGGCTCTGGGTTATGACTCTTAAGATATAAGAGCTATGTCATTTCTTGGGTTTCTATAGAAACAAAGTTAACAGTTTATATAATTTATTCATTCTATAAGTTCAGTAGTATTTGTTATTTATTTATTTATTTATTTATTTATTTATTTATTTATTTATTTATTTATTTACTAGCCGTACCCGTGCGCTCCGCTGCACCCATTAGAAATAAATATAAAGTAATTACATAATTAAAATAGGACATTTGATCCAGGGAACATTCGTGTTTGATAGAAGGATAAATCGTTTATTATGTTACTTAATTTAAATTTAATTAAAAAATTAAAATGCGATCATTTTGATCCAGAGACACTCATTTGGTCATAAAAATTACTTTAGGAAAAACAGGAAACGAATGTACAGAATAGCCTATCAAGTTTTCTGTGCATAAGAAGCTATTTTAATCTTACCTGTCCTCGATTCACTCAGAAGTTACTGTAATAACATTATAGCATTATGTCCATCTAGAGAAACTACACTTTCCAATGGTGAATTAATAATTAATTATACAAATCGGTTAATTTAGCTTCCGACATTACTTCATAGAAACGCAGAAACATTATCTGTAGGCTATCTTTCATAGCTTTCGATTGTTGCTGTCCAAGGCCCCTTATAGACGAAGTCATTTGTTTTTTAATTCATTATACGGCCTTAGATGACAGTTGTTTTAATTTTGAAACTCATTTATCTCATTAAATATCAGTCCTATTAAAATTTTTCAAAGAATAAAACTTATCGGAAATGATTTGTAAAGAAATATTTGTTATGTAACATTTTTCATAAAAATCAATAATAAGCGAGATATTTCGATATATTTAATTCAGGGCTCCTTATAACCCCCCTTTTAAATAATGTATTTTGAATGCCATATAGCCTATAACCTAAGTTACAACGAACTTAATTTATATTCCAATTTTCATCGAAATCCGTTCAGTCATTATCGCGTGAAAAGGTAACAAACATACAGACAGACAGACATACAAACAAAAATTTCAAAAAAGCGATTTTCGGTTTCAGGGTGGTTAATTATATATGTTAGGACCAATTATTTTTGGAAAATCGAAAATTACCAGAAAAATTTCGGCTACAGATTTATTATTAGTATAGATTATTCGCGAAATAGTATCATTCTAATGTAACACGAGTTCTCATTTCTTTGGATAATTCACGCGCTCGCGAATGAACCACAAAATTAGAACTCTTGTGATGTTATCTATGATCACGTAGTAATACCAAAGTTACAAAGTAAACTCTGATAACTATAGCAGATATATTTGGAAGATGCATCGCTTGGAGTTAGACAGTTTCGAGGATCGTATGGTGCACCTAATGATACAAAGCCAGCATTCACCGCTCGGCTTCGAGTGGGAGAAAATGCCGTGAAAGAGAGAGAATCGCTGACAAGCCACGCCAATTAGGAGTATATTCGAAACTACTCGAATTAAGTTCTCGAGGTCAGCGAACTCTTCTCTTTTGTCGAGGACTCAAAAGGATGGAGTCACCCGAGACGCGATGTATGGATCGGCACGTGATGTGGAACATTTGTATCGTATGAAGCCCTCTGCTTCATTGTTACGTTTTCCTTCTCATTTCTGTCCATTTGCTGGTTTGCTGTTATTTCTCCGTTCTCTCCCTTCTTATCTACTGTCTTCATCACCTCGCTATTCATCCATTTTTCCGACTTCCGACATTCTTTCAATCTTTATATCTTCATTTTCCTTATTACTCTTTAAGTATCCATTGTATGTTCCTTCTTTCTATTTGTCATGTTTAATTTTAAGTAGTTTCCTGCCTTTCCCTTCTCTTTCTCTCCATTTTCTCTCTTTTTTCATTTCCCTTTTCATTTCCTCATTTCTTTGTAATCCAGCTTTGACTTTTCTTTGTTTTCATATCTGTTTTTATTTCGTCTCTGTTTCTTTCTTTTCGGTTTTCTTTACTTTTCGCTTGCTAATTTTTATTCTGCATATTTCTCTCTATCCACATCATTACCTCCCTATCATTGTTTAGTTTTTTTTTTTAATTGTATCCTTATTCAATTGAGGTATGTAACATTTGTGGACTGAATGTTAGTTTAAATAAAACAGAATATTTGCACTGAGATTTGATATTGATGAAAAACTGAAAATTGACAATGAAATTATGATAATAAATTCAAATATTTGGGATCAGTATTAGAGGCCGATGGAACAATTGCATCTGAAATAGAAGGAAAACATAATTGGAATGCTAAATTCAATCCTTTGGAATAGAAAGATTGTGAATAAAACGAAAATGCTTATTTGTAATTCATTAATACAGATACGGAATAAAAGAATAGGCCGAGTCTTGATGTAGCAGTCCTCCTTTATGTAGGCAACAAGCTTCGCAACACTGTCCACATGTAGGCGCTCATGTTTACTGCACATGCGCCATGCGTTGTATCTGGAACAGTAAAATTAGATGCCCAAATTTTGTTTCTGGATCTGTAATAATAATAAATAATAATAATCCTTGGCGCTACAGCCCATGAAGGGCCTAGACCATAAACACCTCCAAGCCTAAATTGTAACCTCTTGACTAGATTTCTCCTCTCTCGCGTCTTAGTAATACCCCTGAGCAGCCTAATGGACTTTCAAGACAATTACTTTAATCAATTTCGCTGTGCTGTCATCTGGCGATTGCAAAAGAAATCACGTCATACCCTTTTGGAATTACATAGAGTAACAGCTTGCAACTGTACTTTCATCTAGCGGTCGTTGCCAAAAAATACCCGTTCGACAGTGGAGGATCTGGTGGTGGTCCTCTTTTTGTGTTGCCATTTCATAACATGGGAATGACCAATCTGATATACACGTATATGTAATACCTTGCACATTAGATACCGTTTGAGGAGATGAGAGCTCTATAGTGTTCTTTCGACCCTGTTGACCCTCTATAGGGCGTTAATTTAATGTGTATTATTTTCATCAGTGTTTGTATTTTTTTTTTTTTTTTTTTTTTTTTTATGTGCTATCTGGTAGGATGGAAGAGAACACCTTACGGCCTTAATCCTGTCATATTAAATAAATAAATAAATAAACAAATAAATAAAATGGTATATGAAATCTCCGCTGGAGAGGTTCTTAAATCCCGGTTCTGTGTTCATTGAATGAAATGAAAATTGCTGTATGGGGAGGAAATGTGGACATTCGGCAGATAACAAGAAAAAAGTGACTGGAGATTCATGAATTTCTCCAATAGAGTGAAACGTTTATGCTGTTTGTGATTGTTATTGTGAGCATAGTTGGGATTATAATGATGTTTGCGATTTGAAATAGAAGTTTGATATTTCTTTTCATTTCTGTCTTCATACTCCTTGCATTTAAATTTATCAAGGCGGAGCCTTCTCGTTAACTACTTCAGGATCGCTTCCTGATTTCTCGAGACGGTGAAGAATGGAGCGTGTGAAATGGATAGAGAGAATAAGAAACGGAGCTGTGTTGGAAAGCGTGGGTGAAAAAAAGAATGATGCTGAAATTGATCAGGAAGAGAAAAATGAATTGGCTCAGTCACTACCTGAGAAAAAAACTGCCTACTGAAGGATGCACTGGAAGGAATGGTGAATGGGAGAAGAGTTCGGGGCAGAAGAAGATATCAGAAGATAGACAACATTAAGATATATGGATCATATGAAGAGGGGAAGACTGAGAATAGCGAAGATTGGAGAATGTAGGGTTTACAGTGAAAGGCCTGCTTATGGGCAGAAAAATATGAATGAATGAATGAATTTTATGAAGCCTAGTCTAGAGACAACAATGCAATTGATAGTCGAAACGATTCTGACATTAATATGACGCCAGTGAGTTGTTTGAAATTGTAATGAATAATAATATGCTATTGAACCTCGTGTGTTGGGAAATCACGTGTTTGTGAGACTTGATTGGATATTGCAAACTGTATACATTTCACTTTCTATTATTCAGCTCTTCTATTATACCAGTATGAACTTCGCTGGTTTAAACACAGATTGATAATTCCACATAAAAGGCTCGATCTTTCAACCTCTAGTCACGACTTCCAACTCATTGTGACGATCAGATTTGCGTCTAACGAATCAGATTCCCAGACGTGATGTTGATGAGATTGCAGAGCTGTTTGCCACATATTAAGTGTCAATGTCATTGTATTGCGAGCCAATGGTACAGTTTTTCAACAGCCTGCCATCTCTCGGTAACTATGAGAAGGCTGTAGTAATCGATACTGCTACAAGAGGTCGTGTCGTTCGAACCACATCGTGGGAATTTGTGACGTTCCAGGGAAATTTAATGCCTCATTACACGCAAACTATAGCAGCATTCACGAAATAACATTGAACACTGATTAGGCGTGTATAAAACAAGGGTAAGGACTGATATCACGAAATAAGACCAGGGTAGCTAGGAGTTAGCGAGCTCGACTCATTCTCCAAGGTCGCGCTCGATTTGGTGGGTTCGACTCCCGCTTTCACTTATACCTGGTTTGTTTTTCCACATTATGGATAATGATTAAATACACATCCTCTTAACTCCTCTCGCCTATTAGCATCCAGTGGTGAAGCTAAGGTGTAAAGGGTAGGCTGAAAAAATCTGCTTATCTTGTATCTTTTTATACAGCAGATGTTTCTGGGTATGTCTCGTGACGGGAATATTGTACGAAATGGAAATGTAAAAATTGGAAATTTATCTTTTGAAGAGGTGGAGAAGTTCAAATATCTTCGAGAAACAGTAACAAATATAAATGATACTCGGGAGGAAATTAAACGCAGAATAAATATGGGAAATGCCTGTTATTATTCGGTTGAGAAGCTTTTGTCATCCAGTCTGCTGTCAAAAAATCTGAAAGTTAGAATTTATAAAACAGTTATATTACCGGTTGTTCTTTATGGTTGTGAAACTTAGACTCTCACTTTGAGAGAGGAACATAGGTTAAGGGTGTTTGAGAATAAGGTGCTTAGGAAAATATTTGGGGCTAAGAGGGATGAAGTTACAGGAGAATGGAGAAAATTACACAACGCAGAGCTGCACGCATTGTATTCTTCACCTGACATAATTAGGAACATTAAATCCAGGCGTTTGACATGGACAGGGCATGTAGCACGTATGGGCGAATTCAGAAATGCATATAGAGTGTTAGTTGGGAGGCCGGCGGGAAAAAGACCTTTGGGGAGGCCGAGACGTAGATGGGAAGATAATATTAAAATGGATTTGAGGGAGGTGGGATATGATGGTAGAGACTGGATTGATCTTGCTCAGGATAGGGATCAATGGCGGGCTTATGTGAGGGCGGCAATGAACCTGCGGGTTCCTTAAAAGCCAGTAAGTAAGTAAGTATAATATAATTATAAATAACCTGATTAATACATTAATTAAATGAACAATTGTTATGAAGGAGTGTCATTTTCTTTAGATACAATGGACATGGAATTAGAAGATGAAGATGTAGATGTGGAAGTAGGATTTCGCACTTTATTTAGTACAATGGATTCATGCTCATCGATTTACGTGGGAACAGTTGGCGACACTGACTAAACAAAAGAACGACCATGCTATAAATTGATAGTGATAAACGGAGCTGCAGAAATTATCGCAACGTATGGCTGTGATTTGTTGGAATTCAAAATTTCATTACACTTCATTGGCTGAAAATGGAATGACGTCATATAAACGAAATAGGCCTCAGAATTATCAATATCAGCGCTTTCCCGTTTAACCCTATGCTTTTACAGTCATTACAGGGGGATGAAATTTTGAATTCAATATTGCGTGTATATTTTTTTGTAATATTGAAGACACTGTGTTATCTTCGCCATTTATTCGTAGACGTATTAACTAAAGAAGAGAAACTTACACGAACAAATATTCGAACACTATGGACTAGTAGGGGCTAGTACTTTGAACGCCAGTGTATAGCTAATTATCAGGCAGTAGGTTTACATCTCACCCTAGATCACATATGTAACAGATAACTCCTCGCTACGTTAAATTCGGCAGCACTTTGAAGAGAACAACCGCCAGGATCGCCACCCGTCCGCCGTAAACGAACACGAGATGGCAGCACAGTCTCTAATGCAATTCAAATGGTTATTATGACGTGACTCCTTATGTAACAACTACTGGGAGTTCATTTCAAAGTGTGTCATGACGTCACTGTTGTTGGGTCACCGATTTGAAGCGAGTTTCAGGTTATATGTTAAAGAAGTTGCTTATTATTTAAGGCGTTCTTCAATCTGAACTTGAGAACGTGTACGGTATAACTTGAACGTCGTAGCAACAGATGGCGGTCTGTACGGTCTGTGTGCTACCATAACCTCTTTCGAACTGTGTTTTGCGCCGGCAAGTCGTACGCAGGGTATTTGTTATCATCGGTTGCGTACGGTAACATTCCACAACACAAATCAAATGCTCCGTGTCCATGTTGTCCGTCGAAGTTAATGTCAACAAATAAGTAAGTAATCGTCTTAACCCTCTCCCCATATCCCGACAGTACGTATTTCCAAACAGTTCACATTCCTACCACTACCGGCGTTACCGTACTTATCGGTACGTACTCTTCAGAATGAACGCCGTACTTGCTAGGCAACTTCTCTGCCTCACAGGTTATACACCTCTGCGGAAGTGTAGGAAGATTGAATTCTCTAGGCTCATCGGCTAGCCACATGACGGCATACAGCGAGCCATGACACATTTTGCACGGAACACCCAGTAGATGGCAGCGTAGTAAACCTGACAAAAGTTGTTAACCTCAAAGCCTATAACCCCGACATATCTGTTACATATACGATCTAGGATCTCACTATGTGTCAGAGTAAGAACGAATGTCTGATTAGTGAACTGCAGTGTTGCCAATTTAGCGTTTTTGTCGCTAAATCTAGTGATTTTTTTTATTTTTTTCGGCGACAATTTCTTGTACCTTTTCTATTGCTTAAATTGGGATTTAGAGACTTCTTCAACACCCTCTAGCGACAAAAAAAATACTTTATTTATTGATAATAAGAAATCTGTCGACTTTTCAACTACTGTTTGGCGATTTCCCGGCCTTTCAGTTGGCAACACTATCAACGATATATGCAGTGGAGGGGGAAAGGAACTGGCCACCCTACCACATAATCAGTGTTGTCAACTGGACGGAAATTCCGTCAGAAGTGACGGAATTTCAATGTAGCGGACGGGAGAAGAATGACTTTGACGGGTGACGGATTTTCTGGCGGAAATTACGATTTACATCGTCCTTTGACTTTTTTTAGCTACTGTCATTTCTAATTGTTTAATTTTTGGGGTAGCGTAGACCAACAAAGCACATCAACTGCAGAACTAGAGGCAGATGGCGTGGATGAATTATTATTTTAATCAAGTTGTTAAGGAAGTTGCGTTAATATTTACTTTTATTTGTATGTAGATATATTGAGCGGGTCTTACTTATCTTTATTAATTTTGACGTATTCTGACGGATTTCCAGGTGATAGATTGACGGGGATATAATTTATGGTACTCGCAATACTGACCACATTGCCTTATAGTTTAGTTGTCTCATAAGTAGACTTCGTGGAATTGCCACAAGAATCGCAAGGTTTACTGTGCACGCGGTATAGACTGTATGAGAAAGGGGCGTGGAACGAATTGAGTATGCCTCTGATGTAAACACTGAGCAGTATACTGCGGTTACAATAAAACCTGTATCCTGCATTCAAGAAATATAATGAATGATCACTGAAGTAGGAAATGTATAAACATGTAAATACACAATTATTTTATAGTGAGATATATTAATTCTTAAAATTTAATGTAAGATACTCACATCATCCTTGAATATGTGCATTGCAGTGAAGAGTTACGTACATTTTGAGCGACTGCAAAGTAACCTCCTCCGATGGTCACTCAAACAGTTTTTATATTGGGAAAATGTACATTCAACATCACACGATGTAATACGTACATATTTGAAGAACGGAAAGTCACTACTTCAGATGTCTTGTCGTGACCCAATAGTACATCATTTATAATACGAAGTTGTGAATAGGCACAATTTTTAGCAATAATGTTTCTCAACTTACATTTCACTTTTTCTGAAATTAGTGAATTGTTATTTTGGATAACGGTTTGTGATACTTTATCCACTATATTAAGGGCTTCTGAGAGTTGTAGTTTAAACGATTCTAACAGGATGATGCTTTTGGACACGATTTTAAAATTAGAATCAATGAACAGAATATCTTCCAATAGCGGTTCACAAGGCTATGATTTTATAGCTGCAACAGCGGAACTGTCTGTCCTATCCAATGCATCAATTACCTCCATTATTTTGCCGTAATGTTCTGCATAATAATTAACAGCATCCAACCACGTTCCCCAACGGGTCAAGACTGGCTGCGGGGGTAAGGGTATTCCAGGGGCAATTGTTTGGAACAGCAACACTCTCATTGTAGTATGTTTGATTGATTGAATTCTTGTTTGCACTGAAGAAAATATGTTAAGCTTTGACTATTCCAACCACAGTAATGCAAAAAACAAGTGCTTACTTAGGTATACATTAGCTGTAGCTGCTCTATCTATTTGGACCGGTCACATCTCTTAACATGAACTGCTTATACTACGAGACCGGGCGGTCGCTCACCTCCTCTATACTACCGTACATCGGCAACCTGATAGCATGCTGCGTGTGGCAATTCAACGAAGTCTACTCATAAGTGATACCATATTGGTGTTACTTATGAAGTTCCAAAGTGTTTTCGGTAGTTGACTAAACAACAATGTTGTTATTGTCATGTTTGATCATCGCTGGTGTTCTCGTCACTGTCGTCAATCATTGTAATCTTAATTATCATCGATCATCGTATTGCGCATTGTCTTGTTGTCGCCACTGTGCCCTCAGCAGAGCTGATCTTCACGTACACTTCCCGGTAGTGCTGGGGGCAGAATTACGTGATGGCACATGTGCAGTGAGATGTATCAGCCGTGCCGTTCTTTCCCAGGCTTGCCATCGGACCCACGCGTCGACACAGCGAAATACAGCACATCGGATGCGGAATTCCCTTGACACAGTCCAGAGATGCAGGCCTCACAACAACGAGCTGTGATGTAAGAAATTAATTGGCTGCCGATGTGACAGCTCTGCGTGGGATTGATTGGAGTGAAACCTGAGTCCGGGCTTTGACCACTAATTGGGATCATTCTGCAGAAAGGCAGCAACCCACGCACTACAGGACTTCCAGTCAAGTAACAGAATGATGCTCCTCTGTTTTGTACTTTACGTCCTTCCCTGATTGTGGGCGAGGGACTACATGCAGCCTTAGACACAAAAAATAACCGACTGCCTTTAGCATGAATTTGTCTGTCCACTTCTGGCAGCGCCTGATGTTTACTTTACACCTAATTTACTTCTTGAACATATCTACGTTATTATATTTTATGCTCGACCATGCCGAAATGTAGTAATTATACACCTGGTAATAGCTCTTTAATGCACCTCATTAAAGTACACCTATTCATTATACTTCAGTTGTTCAGTCAATGAGAAATCACCATTGTACCATTATAAAAGCGCAAGTATCGATTATTCTCGGATATGCAATCGAAAGACAACTAGCGAAACGTCACGGAGGCTGGAAATCCAATACTGTCGCAGAAGGTTATGTTCTGTTACTATAATAATTAGCGTTAATTGTAAATAATATTCAAATAAATTCAATTTGTCATCTCGTTTTTCAATTCTAAATCAATTTCCAGGTTATATCAATATTAATGTTCATGTTATTCTCTAGATTATATCAAGGTCAATGACATTCGTCCCTCGGAAAAAATCAATACTTTCGCGTCTGCGCACATCTCACAATTTAGAAGGTCAGTTCTGCTCTTCACTTAGATAACCATAACATGATTACTTATGAATAATTTCAAGTTAGAAAGATGGTCGAGCATAAAAAGTCGTGGAGACGGAGAGCCCTAGAGAGGGAAGATTGGGCGGCAATTCTTAAGGAGGTCAAGGCTAAACTAAAAGGGCTGTATGACCACAGATGATGATGATGATGATGATAAAAAGTCGTATGAAACTTGCATATAATGGTAATTAAGACGCTCGTATGAAAATTATGAAACTCGCTTGCGCTCGTTTCATAAACAAACATACTCGCGTCTTAATTACTACCATTATAGGCTCGTTGCGTACTGTACTAATTCATAACACTTGACCTATAAACAGACAGAAAAAGGAACGAAGTGCGAAGTAAATCTTTATAATTCACAAGGAAGACACATGTATTTTGACTGAATAATTTATTGTTTTCTGAATTGTAACATTTCATTTAAAACTCATTTAAACTAAACATGACCTGTATAATAGCTGACGCAAGGACGTGTTTCCACCAATCATAGCTGTTTATCGCTACAATTTTATGACTTCCCTAGCATTTGTTTCTTTTTATCACTTCCCTACCACTTGTTTCTTTGTTTGCCAACATTTCAAACTGCAAATTATTTACGGCACTAAAAACATGCTTTGCGATCGTCATTTGTTTCCCGTATAGATAATGAACTGAAAATGGCGGCTGCGTTCAAACGTTTTGGTGAAGCTAACATTAGTGAAACAGAACTTTAGTGAGTCAGTATTTTATTGCATTACAATACTTTATTTCTTCTAATCGTGTAATAGTCAATTAAATCTAACTCGAGTTTTGATTTTCTCTAGATAAATCTAAACCTCTATTGAGATTACTGTTGATAAATAAATACTTAAATAAATTACAGTAATTAATTAAATAGATAGGAAATAAATGAATAAATAGATTAAATAAATAAATACATAGATGGATAAATAAATAAATATTATTTTAATTACCAAAAAAGAAATTGATGTGTAAAAAGTTAAGAGTATAAAATCTGAGGTATATTGAATGCTATTTGCAGGATGACTATGATTATATAAATAAATATATATAAAATATGGTATATACAGGGTGTTCCGAAACTATTCGTTCAAATTAATACAGAAGGTAGAGAACATGAAAACAAATATATTTCGATAAGGAATATATGATCTCTGAAGTCAACTTGTAATGTTATGGAACATTATGTTAGTGGTGCTGACGTAAGCTGTTGTGACGGTGTCGCTGACTGGGAATGTGTACTGACATTGAAAACTGCTCTGTGTACAGTTGGTTGACTCTGAGGTCTGCTTGGAAACATACCGATTCAATCGAAAGGAGCACCGCCTAGTGACAACAACGGTGACTTCCTTGTAAACACACCGATTCAGTCGCAATCATTAACGGCTTGTGACAACAGCAGTGCACATGGAGCGGTTTACTCATACTCGAGCAGTTCCTGTGAATGCCACTGATGTCATTAGCATGCTAAACTACCTTCTGTGTAAATCGTCCCTAGGATCAGAAATTGCCTTCAGGGACCATATGTACCATTACAAAATATATTTGTTTTGATGTTCTCTACCTCCTGTATTATTTTGAACGAATAGTTTCGGAACAGCCTGTATATAACATATTTTAATGACTAAATAAATTATTTAACTGACCAAGGTGAAATGTTGGAAAATTCAGGTATATGGTAAGTATACCAAAAATCAAATCTCTGCCTTCCAAAATGTGGAAAATGACAATTTCAACTTATTTTATATTTTTGTTTTCATATTTTCCGATAATGTTATATCTCTAATGTGATAAGTTGAGCTATATATAATCTTAATTTTCCTTATTGTGTGTACTTAGAAATATTGTATTCACTGTATACTTTGTACTGCACTATTTTATTGCTACTATTAGTATTATTATTATCATTATTATTATTATTATTATTATTATTATTATTATTATCATCATTATTACTATTCTTCTTCTTATTATTATTGTTATTATTATTATTATTATTATTATTATTATTATTATTATTATTATTATTATGAATAATTGTCTTTTTTTGTATGCCTCATTTATTTTGACCTGCTGTTCACATATTATTATGCTTTTTCTTTATTTCTGTATGTTATATATTATGTCTGATTTCTTCTTATTTGTTGTTTATTTTTTATTATTATTATTATCTTATTCAGTTTTGTGTGTAAAATTGTAGTGTAATTAGTAAATTTGTAGTGTTTTTGTAACGCAGTCTTTACTCCTGGTTGAGTGTTAGAGAAGGCCGTATGGCCTTAACTCTGCCAGGTTAAATAAATCATTATTATTATTATTATTATTATTATTATTATTATTATTATTATTATTATTATTATTATTAATTTCAGTATACAGACGTGGACAAATTATTAGCAAAAGTGAAGATTTTCATTACATATTTTTACAAAATATGATTCTTCAGCTTAGACTACAGTTGACATTTTTGCGTATTTCGAAATTATTAGCAAAATTGAAGATTTGTATTGTATATTTTTTTACTAAATTTGACTCTTCAATTTGAACTACATTTGATATTTTTGCATATTTACAAATTATTAGCAAAACTGAAGATTTTTATTATATATTTTTACAAAATTTGACTCTTCAATTTGGAATACAGTTTACATTTTGGATATTTCCAAATTATTAGCAAAACTGAAGATTTTTAATTTATATTTTTACAAAATTTGACTCTTCAATTTAAACTGCAGTTGACACTTCTGCATATTTACAAATTATTAGCAAAATATGAAGATTTTTATTATATATGTTTACAAAATTTGACTCTTCAATTTAAACTACAGTCGACATTTTTGCATATTTCTATCTATTGTAATGATAGAAATATGCAAAATTGTCAACTGTAGTCTAAATTGAAAAGTCAAATTTTGTAAACAGAATTATCATAAAAATCGTCAATTTTGTTAATAATTTGTCCACGTCTGTACACTTCCACCTTGAGGTTATTTTTCGAATAGAAGTATTTTAACCCACAGTTTTGAAATAACGTAATCCTGGATGAAGGAGGAGAGAAAAAAATATTTAGACAGCTTTTACGATATGATCTGAAGTAACACAGTATATGGTCTGTTGAAATATAGACTTCTCCTTGCTTGTCTTACGCCGAACTGCATTGGATTGGTGAACGTCATGCTAGGTACAATATATCATTCAGGAAGAGAAACGAAAGTGTTAGAACATCTAATTGGGTGTATGTTTATGTTTTTATCTAACCAGAGCTCTTCTATTGACGACGTCTTCAACTGCGACACATTAAATGAAGATTATGTAGTGTAACCCCGCCTCTTAGAAGGAGGGGGCTCATATTATCTAAAAATTTACGAGGCATCTCTGCATGGCGTGCTTTTAGTGTAATGAAATCGCCAGAAGGCTCGACTCGAAGAATTATGAAATGCACGTGCCTGGGCTTTAACGAGGACGAAATAAAAAGATCCATCACAGAGGAGTCTGCAATAAGTGACCTGCTTGGGGGGAGAGATCTTTGCAGCAGTGCTGTGGTGTGATGTACGATAGACTTCGTTTGTCGCTTTTAAAAATACTTGTCAAAATTATCAAGAAACACCGCGGACTAATTTTAAGACTATATTAATGTTAATGATAATAATAATAATAATAATAATAATAATAATAATAATAATAGTAGTAATAATACTACGGATCATATGAGGAGACAAAGAGGAAGACAGAAAAATAGAAGAGTCCAGAGGAAAAAGGAGGGATGTCCACTTTTAAACAATTCTCAGGAAATCAGTTTTATAATTTGAAACTCTATCATTCCGAAAATAATACTGATAATTTAACCAGCAGTTATTCGGTTACTGAGAACTATCTTTCCCTTTTCTAAGTGCAGAATGAATACACTTCATATGAAGTATATAAGCGAATGGAAATCAGAATTTTGCCTGAAAGTGGACATTTCCCCTTTTTCCCCTGGAATCTTCTAGGAATGTTGGGAGAAAGTTGGGTTTGCAGTGAAAGACCTGCCCTTGTGCAGAACACAGAATGAATGATTAATATAATATAATAATAATAATAATAATAATAATAATAATAATAATAATAATAATAATAATAATAATAATAAAGAAGGTAAAGTTGCGAATTCCTAATGAGGCAGAGGAGCAAGTGGACAGCTTCAAATACTTGGGATGTACTATAAGCAGTAACATGAGCTGCTGCCAGGAAGTCAAAAGGAGGATAGCAATGGCAAAGGAAGCTTTTAACAGAAAAAGGAGCAACGTCTGCGGACCTCTGGAAAAATAACTAAGGAAGAGACTAGTGAAGTGTTTTGTATGGAGTGTGGCATTGTATGGAGCAGAATTATGGACATTACGACGAAGTGAAGAGAAACGACTAGAAATATTTGAGATGTGGATATGGAGAAGAATGAAGCGTGTGAAATGGACAGACAGAATAAGAAACGAAGCTGCGTTGGAAAGAGTGGGTGAAGAAAGAATGATGCTGAAACTGATCAGGAAGAGGAAAAGGAATTGGTTGGGTCACTGGCTGAGAAGAAACTGCCTACTGAAGGATACACTGGAAGGAATGGTGAACGGGAAAAGAGTTCGGGCAGAAGAAGGCATCAGATGATGGACGACATTGAGATATGTGGATATGAGGAGACAAAGAGGAAGGCAGAAAATAAGAAAGACTAGAGAAAGCTGGGTTTGCAGTGAAAGACCAGCTCTTGGGCAGAACACTGAATGGATGAATGAATGAATGAATTCTTTGCTATTTTTCAAACAAAAATTTAATACAATTTTGCTCGTTTTTGCTTCCTTTTCGAGATAGAATTGTTTTATTTTAAATATTTCATAGCGTGTTAGGAAAGCCATTGATTTAATTCCCAATATGCTCAGTCAGTTTTAAGGGACCAATACATTATGATAATAAATAATTAAAAGAATTTTAGTTTTGTCCTTTAAATATGCAGTAATTTGTAGACTAATTTTTTTTAAGAATGTACTTATAATTCCGAAACTAACTGATGGATTGTACTGAAATTCTAAAAGGTAATGTAAAAACGATCCCCGCTGGGAGGCTGTAAAGAAAAATCTAAAAACACTTTCGTCGTCATAATCAGGAGCATCATTTTGTCGATTTATTCAGTTTTTTTTCTTCTCTTTCAGGATTACGCGTTTGGCCCGTTCCAGTTTCCCCATCTGAACCCGTCTCAGCACGCTTCGTCTATTAGGTGAGTTGTATTCTTATCTGAGAATTATCTTCTGGGTATGCATATTACATGTTTTTCAACTGTTTTTGTGCCAGGTTGCTTTTCTGGTATTGCTTGCACTCGACATTATCTTGTATAACCTTCAGAAGGTCTAAAAAACTACATTGGTTAGTCAAAACTATTGATCTTTCGACAGGGCGATAAAATTTTCTAAAGTCACAAGTTTGACATTAAGGCTTCGAAACAGAAATACACCATGATCAGCATTCTATCGTCATCATCAAAATCGTTAGAATTGTCATTTTTGTCGATTTATAGTCAGAATACATCAGCATGTCAAGTAAGGACTCAGATTTTTTTGTGAAATGCACAGATACACATTATTTGCTTTCATATTGTACAGAGTGGGCGAAAAGTCCCACTACTTCTTTTTATTTTTCCTGCAAAGTAAATCTGTTTATGGAAAATGCATCGGTGATAGTCGTGTGACATCTGGCGGACGTATTTCGAGGTGTGATCATAGTGAGAGACATCTGACGAACCTGAGAGAAACTATAACACACTAAAATTCCCAGCGAAATGACGAGGTGAATACGAAAGTTTTCATTATGGAGGAGAAATTTGTGGCTTCCGTGCGCCCACATACTGAAAAACCATAAAAACATTCCTGAATATAATAATATTATTGCTATCATGGAAACTGTGTCAGTACGCGTAACACGTCTCCAAGGATGGTAGGGGAGAGTACAACTTTCACTAGTATAATTATAAATTACTATATTTCAACATTTTTCTTTTTTACTCAGAATCTGTAGGTCCTTTGGAAATGAAAACTGATATGTTTGCTATAAGTTACATTATCTTTACATCACTAAACAATTTTGACGGTTTTTTGAAAACCCAGTAGTTATTTCTTTTAATTATGAAAATTTATGTAGTGCTTAATTCAACTGTGCAGCGTTTACATGATAAATTTATTCAAATATTTGAATTTTGATGTAATTCTTGTTTTGATATAATTTTAATAAACGTACCTACAACATACAGTAAAATCTGTAAAATGTTGAATTTCCCCCTCCCCCAAATTTAATGCTTTATTTTTTCATAAATAATTTGATCAGTATTATTCTTTGAAAATAAAGTATAAATTTTACATTAACGATTGTTTTTCTTGTGGTAGAACCCTACAGTACTTTTTGAGTTATCAGATAAACGCTGTCCACAAATTTTCACAATTAAAAAAATAACTACAGTACTAGGTTTTCAAAGAAATTATAAAACATTGCTGTTTTTATTAACGAAAGTTATTTTTTAAAATTAGTAATTTTTAAGTCAATAATTTAATTATTAAAATTTAAGAAATCTCTTCAACGTATTAAAAGCAATATTTTTCATGTTTTAACAAGAAAAACCACAAAAGCCTACTTCACATATTATATAAAAAGCCTAAAATGAACGTTCAGAGGGCCTGAAAGTCCGAGCCCTGATCAGGGATTATGCTAGCGAAAGGTGTACACCCCCGATTTGTACTCGTACATGCGCTGTAATGTTTTGCATATGTCAATTCAAGATGTTTTGACGAGCCGCCACTGCATGTTTTGTGCGTCAGTACGTATTTCACAAAAATCTCAAAGGAACGCACCTAGAGAATAAATTATCTCCACTAAAGCAAATGAATGCTCTTGAGCATAATATAGTAAACTTACCAGTACTCCTTGGGCTATGAAGTATACACGTGACGTAACCACAGCAGGTCTCTCCCAGTGCTTTGCAGTTCCACGAATGAGTTTACCTTGTGACTTGAAACTGAGGAGCATTTCGTGTGCCTGTCTTTAGTAATCATGGTATCTTTAATGGATCTCAAGGTCATAAAAGGCATTAGCCATGCGTGTCCTCGTAGCTTCCGAATCCCACCACTTTCATACCAAAAGAGTGGTCGTTAGCACTCGCTGAATTGGGTATCGGGTACTTTCATTTTATGATGACTTTAAAGCAGCGGTGGCGAAAATGTAATCGTGCGCCGAGCCACTGTGTAACCTGCAATGTGCATAGCACCTATGGAGGGAGGCGGACACCCGAAGGGGAAGTGAAGCAACTGTTTGACTTATTAACGGATTTTCATTTTCCTTACGTCAAGCACTTAAATATAATTTTATACAGTACAAGGCTACAAACTGATGTTTAGTACGTGTAACGAAGAAAGAAATGAACAATAAATGAACAATATCACAACCTAAAATTAACTGTCTTCAGAATGTCTCTGCGACAGAGTTTCAAAATCAGGAATTATGTCACTTACTGCCAGTCGTAATTGATCACGAAGGTATTTGTCTGTCAGTCATGATCTAAATTTGGTTTTTACTATTTTAATTGTTGAAAATAATTTTTCACAAACGTAAGTTGTAGCGAACATGGGTTCAACAGAGCAAGCGAAAGAACGATGCTTCGGATATTTATTTTTTGGAAAAGATTTGAAAGTTCAACATTTGTCAAGTCCTTACATCTAGCTTTCATTTGACATCACATTGTAAATCAGTGACTTGAAATTGAAGAGCTAACCGCATTATTCGTACATCTGCTGAAATAGGGTCGACGTACAGAGATGATGATGATGATGATAACAACAATAACACTTAACCTTATAATGTTTCATCAGTAACATGTAGTATAATGCCGTTTTATGTTATACAACCGTTTTCCTCGTAATACTTGTGAACAAATCATACATTTAATATTCTCATCATATTGACAGCAAAAAAATGCGTCCTCCCATCCTACTTGGAACTTTCGTACATGGTTTCGAGAGAGACATATGCCACTCGCAGGTCAGAGACAAATACAAATGGAACGGAGTTTGACTCCAGTGAGTGAGAGGGTGGGGGTTGGCGGAGGTTAGAAGCAAGCGAAATGCACTCGCTATCACTGCGAGCCACAATGTCTCGCGAGTCACGCTCTCGCCACGGCTGCTTTAAAGCATGTTTTACTTCAGTAATACAAATTATACCCAAATTTCCTCATCCTTGGGGTAAATTGAGTATAGTTAAACTTAGGGTTATTATTATGATAAGAAGAAGTCAACATACTTGAAAATGCAAAAGAATCATTCTAGAAGATCACAGTGTTGACATATAGAAAACTGTCCGGAAAATGTTGTCATGGTAACAGGCTATAGATCTCTAAACTTAAGGGGTTAGGAGCAGCTTATAGCAGTAAAATTTTTGGAAATATTAAAGCATTTTTTCCTCCATTACTGTATCTTGTACAATAATGAAAATTTGTATGTGTAAAACACTGTCCTTCTGCTATATTAAAAAAATATTTTACGATTAAAAATTACTTATATATATATATATATATATATATTTTCAATATTAAAAATTGTGGCAATTCACTGTGCAGTGATGAAGCGTTTCCCTCATAACTCATAAACTTGTTAACTGTATCATATTGTCTCTGTTTTATTTTATTGCTGAAACTCGTATCTACAATATCATGCTCTTTAAATTACATTCCTTAATAAATAATATATATTTTTTTATTTTGTGTTAGAAAAAATACTGATATTTGACCAATTTTTTAAATGAATTTATGTTTTATCTGACAATCTATGAAATATAGAGATATGACATGCATAAATACACACAAAAATTTCATCACAGAATGTTGGATAGTTTTTGAGTTATGTGGGAAACGCTTCATCACTGTACAGTGAACTGAATTTGAAAAAAATGTAAATAATTTTTTTAAATTGTAAATATATATATATATATATATATATATATATATATATATATATATATTTTCAAATAGCAGAAGGACGGTGTTCTACACATACTAATTTTCATTATTGTACAAAATACAGTAATGGAGGAAGAAGATGTTGAATATTTCCAAATTTTTACTGCTGTAAAAAAAGCCTATTTCACATATTATATAAAAAGTCTAAAATGAACATTCAGAGGACCTAAAAATCCGAGCCCTAATGACCAGGAATTATACTAGCGAAAGGTGTACACCCCTGCTTTATACTCGTACCTAAATAACCTAAGATGTTGATAAAGCGTCGTAAAATAACCTACTAAAATAAAAAGAAAAATATTTTTAAGAATGTAAAGTGACTTTTGCTCCACCCTGTAGATATAGTAAGTGTAGATAAAGACTTTGCGATCACTATATTATAAATTTACAAGTTTTGTTTTGTTTCTAGTAATATCGATAAGTTTCTTAATTGACGTACTTTGGTTGAAGCTGTGTTGAGGAAGTGAAACGTGCATGACCTTCCCTTTATCAGAGCTGCTTGCTTCGATAACCTTAACGAGAGTTCTTAACTCCAGCATTAAAAGTCATAAATACGGAGCACGAGGAAGCTGTTGTGCTATTGAAGGGTTCATATCAGCTCTGAACTATTGTGTTCATGTAAAAGGGTCCCATAATGGCGGCAAATACTTCCGCTTCTAGAACCACTTCACGCGAGCTGAGCTGCTGGCAAAGGTCTGTCTAATGCGAACGAAAAACGAGGAAACTATTGAAGTTTATCTCATAACTGAAAAACGATGGTTTTCTGTCTGTTGAATACTTTAAGAGAAGACTCCGCTGAAAATCATGAAAATTTTTCCAAATTTTTTTTAGCTATTTCACTTATTCAGAATTTATATTTTCATACCCCAAATGGATTCAGCTCAATTCTGATTACAAATACTCGTATGTTTACACTTTTTAAATAAGGCTGGAAGGGGGCGTGGAATTTAAAGACCTGTCAAAATTGTTTTTCATCGAAGAAACCTTTTTTAAAATTTCTGATTACAAATCTAGTAACTTTTTGTTGTCTCCCTAAAGTTACTAGATGAATGTAGCGGAGGAGAATATTAATTTACATAAATATTCATTTTATTTTCAAATCTATTTTTCTGTGTTCATTTTTGTTGATTCAACACCAACTTTCTTATGCCAAATATTAATCAATCTGGATGAAATTTTTACTGCAAGTATTTATGAGGTAGCTGCATGTTTCTATGCATTTATTTTGTGAGAAATGCTGCTAGTTTATTTTATTAATGTTTTCTTAATGCTGCTAGTTTATTTTATTAATATTTTTCTTGCTTGACCCCGTACTCATTTCACCGGCATTATCACCTTCATTTTATTCAGACGCTAAATAACCTAGATGATGATACAGCGTCGTAAAATAACCCAATAAAAAACATCCGTACCCTACTTATTACAAATAATTTTCTACGAAAATAAAACACATAAAATGCCAGTATTCTTTTATTTTTTGCACACCCACTTGTAGAATTTAACTTGTGTAATCACCTGGGGAACAAAACTTCATTTGCACAAAAAATGACAACACGAACACAATGGAATTATTATGCAATCATTTATCATACTCCACACACTCAAACCTAGTCAGGAATTTTTTATAATTGTCCGTTCAATCATTCGTTTAAGGGTATATGTACGTGTACGACCACAAATATTATCAGAAAATGCAGCCTCTAAATTTCTAAAATTTTATAAGAAAATGAATTCACAATTGGACAAAAATTACAAGGTACCACAACAAGACTTATTAGAACTTAAATATCTGATAAAAGTATAAAAAAAAAGTTTACTAATAATATTTTTAAGAATTCACTTTTACTTTAAATTAAATTTTCCAAAATTTGAAAGTTTTCACACATATTATTTCACAACTCCACAACGATTAGAGATAGAATTCTGAAAATTTGTACACTGATTTAACATGCGTTTATGCAAAAGGTAGACTGCAATAATGCCCATTTCTTTGAAAATAGAAAAATCAGGTCACGAAACATTATGCAAATTTTAATATATTTTATATAGGACAAATAAAAAATTAAATGTATTAAAATAAACAACTCTACAGGTCTGAGAGTAGTCTACTTTTCAGAAATAAGTGTTTATTACATGCAGGAAAAATATTAAAGATGTCAGAGAGAGCATAACAATGTTATGGTTACCAAGTGATGTAACTGTAGAATTTTTTTCATACTCTGATAAAACCGGTTTTAAAAAATATTATTAGTAAATGCGGAAATTCTACTTGAAGCAAGTAAAGAGATAGGGTTGGAAGTAAATCCCGAAAAGACTAAGTAATATGATTATGTCTCGTGATCAGAATATTGTACGAAATGGAACTATGAAAGTTGGAGATTTATCCTTCGAAGAGGTGGAAAAATTAAAATATCTTGGAGCAACAGTGACAAATATAAATGACACTCGGGAGGAATTTAAACGCAGAATAAATATGGGAAATTCCTGTTATTATTCGATTGAGAAGCTTTTGTCATCCAGTCTGCTGTCAAAAAATTTTGAAAGTTAGAATTTATAAAACAGTTATATTACCGATTGTTCTGTATGGCTGTGAAACTTGGACTCTCACTTTGAGAGAGGAACAGAGATTGAGGGTTTTTGAGAATAAGGTTCTTAGGAAAATATTTGGGTCTAAGAGGGATGTAGTTGCAATAGAATGAAGAAAGTTACACAACACAGAACTGCACGCATTGTATTCTTCACCTGACATAATTAGGAACATTAAATCCAGACATTTGAGATGGGCAGGGCATGTCGCACGTATGGGCGAATCCAGAAATGCATATAGAGTGTTAGTTGGGAGGCCAGAGGGGAAAAGACGTTTGGGGAGGCCGAGACGTAGATGGGAAGATAATATTAAAATGGATTTGAGGGAGTTGGGATATGATGATAGAGAATGGATTAATCTTGCTCAGGATAGGGACTAATGGCGGGCTTATATGAGGGCGGCAATGAACTTCCTGGTTCCTTAAAAGCCAGTAAGTAAGTAACCTCTTTTCTACTTTTATCAGATATTTAAGTTCTAATAAGTCTTGTTGTGGTACTTTGTAATTTTTGTCCAATTGTGAGTTCATTTTCTTATAAAATTTTAGAAATTTAGAGCCTGCATTTTCTGATAATATTTGTAGTCGTTCACGTCCATATACCCTTAAATTTAAGAGGTATGGAGTAATTGAATAAATGTGATTTACCACGTCTGTACGTGAACACGTCTAGATGCTCCAAACCTCATTAAAGCCCGGGACACTTGCAGCCTCTCTGTGCCAGGCTCTCCATTAGATTCCCTCCTCAGTTTCGAGTAATTGAAGAGAACCGCAAAAAAGCCGCCGCGGTGGCGGTCGAGAGAGAGAGAGAGAGAGAGAGAGAGAGAGAGAGAGAGAGAGAGAGAGAGAGAGAGAGAGAGAGAGAGAGAGAGAGTGCAGCTCCATTACAGCACATGAGAAGTCGTTTTATCTTGATGGAGAGGAAGTGAGCTATCAGCGCCTAATTGCCACTCAGAGCATGCCCAATACAAAGGACGGCCCAAGTAACAGGATTCAATTTGTTATAATTGGCTCAAATCAATTCCCTAATGAAGCGATCGGCCGTGTGCTACGAACGCAGCGCATCTTTGCGTGGAGCAGCTGAGCTTGTGTCGTTTTATGAACGCAGTCAACTCTTACGTTATTCGTGACAGTGTTGAGGCTAAAACAAAACCGCGGTTAATCCAATATTTTGTTAAAATGGACTGTTTTATTGATTAAACTGAAAAAATAGGCGTGATTCAGAAAGAAGAGCAATATTTTAGGACGTAGTAGTATTTTGAGTACAAAAATTCATACTATTCTCCAACCAGGAGATAAACCGTGAAAGGAATGTGCTTACTATTGCGTCATCTATTGTTGCGAAGTAGATAGATGATATTAGAGTTATAACGTCAGTTCAAAAATCATGCGCTCTTCTGCATATGTTATTTCTTGTATGGAGGGATTAAAAGACCAGGGGACCTATTCATAGACATTCTTAGAGCGGGTTAAATAGCTACTTCCGGTGGATGATCAGCGAACGAACGTTTTTCGTATTCATAAACCAGTGTTAGCGATAATACGTGTACTAAGAGGGGTTTGGCCGGCTAAATTTTAGCCGCCGTCGGTAGGGTAGTTTAGAGCTTAGCAAGATGGCTGATTATGATGCAGTGAATGTGGGTTATGTACGTCGAATTCGTGATGTGAGACGTAGGAGGAAGACGTACCTACCGAGATTGGACATATTTAGAAAATATGACGACGTAAATTTTAGTATTATAATATTTCTACTTACATTTTGGACATTTTTTCTTGTGTAGTCGAATTCCCGCACGCTTCCATGTATATTTCTTGCTTTTTTTTACCACAGAAGAAAAAACAAATAGTTTATTGTAGTTTAATAACGCCAATAACCTCACAAATAAACGGAAACGATCCAGAATCGCTTGCGTCTGAGCATGACAATTGCCAGTCTGCACATGCGCAGTAGCATTTTCAGCATCGTGTAACATTTTCCAAATGTAACACGCCGACTAAACGTAGCCACTGATTAATCGGCGTCTCTGAATCCTGTAAAACTAACCTGGCTATAACCGGGGCTAGTTTAGAACGCTCGTAGCATGGGCTAGCGTGATGTCTATGAATAGGGCTCCAGGAGATTAACAGTGATCTAATTTTGTAATTAGAGTAGTATAAAAATGTATGTATTATTGTGCTTGGAGAGATGGCCAATAGAGATACGAGTACCCACGTGTGTGACCTTATGATATCTTATGACATCAACATTCATTCACAGCATTACCCCGCTCCGTCTCATTCCCTGGAGACTTTCTCGTGGTTGGAGTACAGTATATTAATATGTAATCAGTTTTCAATGACTGTGCATCTTTCACACCCCTCTCACCAACAGTTGACGTAACAATTAACAATGACTATATGTCTACTTCAGCCCTCTTCATCAACAATTGACGTTACAGTTAAAAAATGTTGTCTTTCAAAGCCCTCTTCAACAACACTTGAGTTAACAATTAAACCCTCTTCAGTATTATTCGACGTAACAGTTAACAATGACTATGTGTCTTTCATACGCTTTTCAGTATCAATTAACGTAACAGTTAAAAATGACGTCTTTCAAAGCTCACTTCAACAAGATTTGACGTAACAAAATGCTTATGTGTCTTTCAAGTCCTTTTCATTATCAACAGTGTTGCCAACTCAATTCTTAAAAATCCGCTGTGAAGCCGTGCAGAAACCGCTAAATTGCTATATTGTCAATGTAACATTGTATTATTTTGACGCTGTGCCTGATAGCCTTATCTCTACCAGGTTAAATAAATGAATAAATAAAAATACCCGCTAAATCCCTATATCAGCAATACAAAATTAATTAATTTTACCCGCTAAACTAACACCGAAAAACGCTAGGTCTAGTGGGAAAACCGCTGAATTGTCAACACTGATTATTAATTGGCGTTACAGTTAACAATGACCGTTTGTCTTCCACAGCCCTCTTCACCAAAAATTATTGACGTAACAGTAAACAAGTCCACCTCTATGGGATAACGGTTAGCATTCTTGTCCGTGAAGTGAGCGGGTCCGGGTTCAAATCCTGGTTGGGACAAGTTACCTGGTTGAGGTTTTTCCGTTTTTTTACCTCAATCCATTATGAGCAAGTGCTGGGTAACTTTCGGCGCTGAACCCTGGACTCATTTCGCTGGTAGTATCACTTTTATCTCATTCAGACGCTAGATAACCATAGCAGCTGAAAAAGTGTCGTTAAATAAGTAATTAAAAAAAAACAATTAATAATGACTGTCTGCCTTCCACAGCCTTCTTCAGCAACAATTCAAGTAACAATTAACAACGATTGTCTTCCACAGCCCTCTTCAAGAATAGTTAACAATGCCATCAATATTTTTTTTCCTCATTGAGCTGCAAATGCAACGTACCGATATTGTGATTTTGACAAACGAATGGAGAACTTCTCGAAATAGGCGTTTTCAGCATTCTTGATACCTAGAATATAGTTTTGGATATGTCTGTCTGTTTGCAATGATTTCTCCTAACTGCTGGACAATTTTTGTTCATATTCAGTATGTATGAACCAATTTATCGGGGAAAATGCACATGAAATATAATAATGTTCACTAAACATTAATGGAATTTTATTTGAAATCAAAAACGCACAATGACGTGTTAGTCCTAAGGCAATCTTATTCAAGATTCTTTTTATTACGTTACTAGCCGTACCCGTGCGCTCCGCTGCACCCGTTAGAAATAAATATAAAGTAATTACATAATTAAAATAGGACGTTTGATCCGGGGAACAACTTTTACAACAGCGCAAGATAATCTGCTTCGCTCATTACCCAATTTTTTTGAATTGCATTTATTGCATATAAATTTTATGTATTTTAACACGATTCAATTGACCATTGAATTATAAAATAATGGATTGCTAAGCTAACGTACTATTACTGCATACTAAATCAATACACTCTCGTTGTTCGTTAATTCTCTGAGATTGAAATGAGTGTACATAAATATTATTTTAAGAAATACAGAAAACGAATGTACAAAATAGCGTATCAAGTTTTCTGTGCATAAGAAGCTATTTTAATCTTACCTGTCCTCGATTTACTCAGACGTTACTGTATTAACATTATAGCATTATGTCCGTCTAGAGAAACTACACTTTCCAATGGTGAAATAATAATTAATTATACAAATCTGTTAATTTAGCTTCTGATATTACTTCGTACAAACACAGAAACATTCTCTGTAAGCAATATTTAATAGCTTTCGATTGTTGATGTCCATGGCCCCTGTTTCGATTGTTGTTGTCCAAGGCCCCTTATAGACGAAGTCATTTGTTCTTAATTCATTGCACCGTCTTAGATGGCGTTATTTTAATTTTAAAACTCATTTATCTCATTAAATATCAGTCCTATCAAAATTTTGTAAAGAATAAAACTTATCGGAAATCATTTTTAAAGAAACCTTTGTTATGTAACATTTTTCACAAAAATCAATAATAAGCGAGATATTTCGATTTATTTAACTCAGGCCCCCTTATAACCCCCCTTTTAAATAAAGTATTTTGAATGCCATATAGCCTAAAATCTAAGTTACAACGAACTTAATTTATATTCCAATTTTCACATAAATCGGTTCAGCCATTATCGCGTGAAAAGGTAACAAACATACAGACAGACATATAAACAAAAATTTCAAAAAAGCGATTTTCGGTTTCAGGGTGGTTAATTATATATGTTAGGACAAAATATTTTTGGAAAATCGAGAACTACCAGAAAAATTTCGGCTACAGATTTATTATTAGTATAGATTACTGAAAAATAAAACGGTGAAGTTAATATCGACCGTAATCCTGTCAGATTGTATTCGTCACCTAACATAATTAGGAACATTTGAGATGGGCAGGGCATGTAGCACGTATGGGCGAATCCAGAAATGCATATAAAGTGTTAGTTGGGAGGCCGGAGGGAAAAAGACCTTTGGGGAGGAAGAGACGTAGATAGTAGGATAATATTAAAATGGATTTGAGGGAGGTGGGATATGATGGTAGAGACTGGATTAATCTTGCACAGGATAGGGACCGATGTCGGGTTTATGTGAGGGCGGCAATGAACCTCCGGGTTCCTTAAAAGCCATAAGTAAGTAAGTAAGGAAGTAAACCTGTGAGATTAAGTTAATATTTATAATTTATTTTGAATTTTATATCCAAGTCAGCTTAGAATTTTACTTTTACACAAGTTTCGTCGGAGTTGCCACTACTTCAACGCCAGATTCGTACCTGCACAAATGCATTGCGTTTAATACCGCGCTTTTCCTTTGCATTGTACAATAACTTAATAGAAGTGTTTTCACAAGAAGAGGATACACGGGTAGTTAAACAAGAGGTATTTTATAATGACCGTGTGTTTCATTGTTAAGGTCAATTGTTAAGGCCGCGATCATCTTTCATTATTCCTGAGTGGAGAATAAAAGATCTTGGTTGTAACTTTCATCGACGAAGAATGCCGGTGTTCGCGAAATTCTTCACCTGTGTGCAATAGCGATATAGGTCCAACCCTTGTCTATAGCAGTTGGTCCATTTCTGTTCGACTAATGCCTTGTGATTGTCCTCCTTTCAGCAGAATGTCATCTAGTTCTTGGTCATCGGTCTACATCCCATAATGCATTTCGTGAAAGTTATTCAATTTCCACTGTAAATCGTTATATTTATGTTTGAACTTTCAGCGAATACAGAATTGTTCAAGTACGCAACAGTACACGTTTATTGTTCTTTCACAGCAGTCTAATAGAAGGAAAGGAACGAAAAAAAAAAAAAAAGTGGTATGAGATTCGTCTAAACGCTATATTTTGTATAAACGTTCATGCTCTGTTGTTATTATGATCTTGTTTGGGATTGTAAGGATGTTTATGATTCGAAAAATATAAGGGCTGTTCCATCTCAAATCGACCGAAATATAGAAAAAATTGACCTTTTTTTTTAATACAATGAAACTTTTTCTGTCCATAGACAACTGTGATACAATGCTTTGTGCAAAGTTTTTTTTTTAATTGGGTTATTTTACGACGCTGTATCAACATCTAGGTTATTTAGCGTCTGAATGAGATGAAGGTGATAATGCCGGTGAAATGAGTCCGGGGTCCAGCACCGAAAGTTACCCAGCATTTGCTCCTATTGGGTTGAGGGAAGACCCCGGAAAAAACCTCAACCAGGTAACTTGCCCCGACCGGGATTCGAACCCGGGCCACCTAGTTTCGCAGCCAAACGCGCTGACCGTTACTCCACAGGTGTGGACTTGTGCAAAGTTTGAGGCATCAGAACTTCATAATGTTTAAATTAAAAATATTTAAATTTATCGTATTTTCATAAAATTAGCAATTTTAAACTGTTGTGGCTCCGGAACCCTTTCACACAATGATCAAAATAATGGTTTATTTTGATGTTGAGAAATTGAAGTTTATATTATCATGTAAACAGTTTTTCTTACTTTTTATGAAAATGGAGAAATTTAGATTTTTTCTTAATTAAGACGCCTTTGCCCACGAAAAAAATATTTTGAAAATATATAGTAAGATTCCGAATTGAAAGTACAAATAAACACATATTTTTTACTGGTGCACCGTTGATAAGAAAGTATTGAAAATATAAAATAAAGAAAATAAATAGTACGCGCGTGAACTAACCAGCTGACTGTGAGCGGGAGCTAGCCTAGGCAAGCAAGGCCAGGAGACAAACACGTGACGTTTCGTCTAGTAGCGCATAGCTGGACTAGCTTTATCACAGGTTTTCATAAACACAGGAGTAAAATGACGCCCAACGCTCGCTTATCTTCATCTCTCGGCCAGTGCGTGCGGTACTGCGCAGTTCAAGTCCAGGCGTGTGAAAATAATTTATTTAATACCCTCGAAACGTATTGCCGTGACACTAAGCAAACAATGCCGAATCCCTCTTAATAATGCAAGGTTTTTTTCTCAATATTTTTTACATTTTTACAAATGGGCAAAAAGCCTAAAAGTAAGTAAAATCAGATTATCTGTCTCTCTGTGTACAATAAAAATAAGGATTACTTCTTAACATAACCTACCAAATGTCAGCTTCAAAATGAGCCCTCGTTCAATGTTCTGCAGTAAATGGTTCCAGAGTTCTGAGCGCTGAAAGAGACTTGTTTTTATAAAATACGCTAAATTTGTCGCTCAACAATACGAAAACCGTTTGACTTTCGATAGTATATTTTTGCAAATGCACTCTCCTCAGCACCTCGCATAAATAGGGGAAAAATTAGGGTATAAAAAATGCGAGGTTATTTACTGATCGATTTCATATGGAATATCCCGATATTTCTTTTCATTTCTGTCTTCATAC